>JARFIX010000016.1:3000000-3579724 GCA_036346125.1 Lycocerus yunnanus | reverse complement strand
AAATCCCAATCGATTCGAATCTAATCGAAGCGGTAATGTGGTTTTTCCACAGGTCACTTTAATAAAATCGGATATTTTTTTTTCATTTTCTTAAATTGTGAAAAACAATTCTTTGAAAAATAAATTGCACTTAAATTCCCCTTAGAATTATCTTGACTAGATTATTATCAACAATAACAACAATATTAAGCAAGTA
The DNA here is from genome assembly GCA_036346125.1 of Lycocerus yunnanus. Lineage (NCBI taxonomy): Eukaryota > Metazoa > Arthropoda > Insecta > Coleoptera > Cantharidae > Lycocerus > Lycocerus yunnanus. Next base: position 3,579,528 of record JARFIX010000016.1, on the reverse strand, counting down.
TCAACCTCGTGTTTTTTATACGTCCTTCATTCTGATATAATTTCAATGAAACATCATAAAAATCGATAACATTTGTAAGTTGTGAGTAGTATCAATTTAAATTCAAAGTAAATAAAATGGCACCGAACAGTGTTACATGTTTATTTTTTTTCTTGACCATTGCAATTGTACTTTTATTTTCTCATACAGAATGTAAAACAAAATTTTTTTTGTATCATCGACAAATGCACAAAACCAAAACTCAAACGTCTTCAATAAAATATTCATACGAATATAACGATTTTTACCGAAAGTCTTCTGGTGTGCAAGCAACTTATAATGTTTCGAGCGATTTGATTATGGACTGCGCACCAAAAATTCAACAGTTAGTTTGCATGAACACTACAGTTCTTTGCCTAGGAAATGGAATGATTTATTGTAAAACTGAGTTTGAAAATACAATAATGTGCGACAATTATAAAAGTGTAAGATGTGTTTCAGCTTCCATTAAATGTGATGAAAATAATGTATTATGTAAAAATATCCTCAAAGTACAGTTACCATGTATTTCTTATGTTCAAATTGACAATATTGGACAAACAACAAATAATGCAACAACACATTGGAAAACTTTATGTGCTACAGTTGTTCTTATACCAAAAAGAAAGATTATTTAAGGGTGTTTTTATATTATATTTATCGTAATAATTTACAACTGTAAATAAATTATAATTAAAATAGTTTTATATTTTAGTTTGTCCTTTTGGTGTAATTCTTTTATAAATACAATATAAAATAGATTAGGGATTGGCTGATTTTTAACGTCAACCATGTTGATGTAAATGTGATAAATAACAAAATAAAAAATCTGCCTCTGATGGTAACATTTTTTTGAGGATATAACCCATATATGCTACTCATAGACAAGTTATACGAGAAAACAATTGCAAAGTACATAACCTTAATAATTTTATTATTGTCGGTAACTGACGTTTATAAATGTCAATTTCGTACTATGAAGTTAGCGTTTTGCGGTACCAACATAACGAATCGGCACATAATCAGAGGTTAACTAATCACAGATTTCAGGTAGTTTCTGCAACCCATTCAAAATTTAACAAGAGGTTACCCGCTAACAATTATTGTTAACTAACAATTAGTTACAAGCAAACTAACAAACCTTTAGGAGTACATAAAAATAAGTTTCCTTGTGGTCGTTGGTACTGGAAAGACAATTTTAAAATTAATCTTATTATAAATGCAATACAGACTGCACGCAAACCAAAAAGAAAGAAGTAAAATTACGTTCGAGATAGTTTTCCTGCTAAAAGATGGCCTAATCCAAGGTATGGTAAAATTTGACGCATTTGATGACATGAAAAGAGTCATTAAAAAGTTAAACGTCACATAAAATAATCCACCTTTCAAAAACCTTACATCATAGATACCGCAAATTACCACCCGCAAGTACATCCCACCGAAAGAGTAAATAAATGTTAAAAACCTCACGGTTCTGCTTCACCTTGTCAATTATCAAATCTGAGAAAAATTCGTACCTAAAGTAATTTGAGCAATAAGATCAGCCAAACCTTGATATAATTTTTTTACCATATAAATTTTGAAAGAAAACATTGTTTGAGATTTTTAATTCAAATGACATGACATCTATGATTTGATCAATGGTGAAGTTTGATCAACAGGTTGTAAAAATTAAAACTACCATAATGTCTCAAAATGTCGTTTATGAATCGAAATATTAATTATATCAACAAACTTCTACTTAATTACATAGCTGCTTTTTTATTGCTAAAATTTAATGTTGTTATCAATAATAATTTTTACTATATTATCATTTTTGGCTACAAAAATTAAAACTACAGTAGTAAAATGTTGGTCCACTCGAAAACTAGATTCTTGAATACTTTCCTTTGTGTAAAAAGAAAAATCCATTTAACTGCAACGTCGTACATAATAAAATCAAAATTTGGAAATGATCCGGTTCCTGAAATTACAATCCACGAATACGTTTGGAAAAATATCGAAAAGTGGCACAATAAAACTGCAATTGTAAGTTTCAGCTAATTTATTGCAATGAACGAAAACCGTTAATTTCAGATCTGCGCGGAAACCAGCCGAAGTTACTTATTCTCAGAGTTACACGATAAAAGCAAATCTTTAGCAAATTTTTTGTACAAATTTTCAGACTCAAACAAGGAGACACTGTAGCTGTCATTCTTCCAAATATTCCAGAGTATCCGATTGTTTTCCTAGGAGCTATACAGGCTGGTCTTAAAGTAACCACCATCAACTCCATGTACACTTCAGGTAAACTTTCTTGCTTCTAGAACATTCAGCTCACTGCCATTAATTTTTAGCTGAAATTGCTGCACAATTGACAAATTCTGAGACAAAGCTGGTGTTTACACTATCGTCACTGTTTTCGAAAGTACAAGCAGCAACCAATGCATTAAAATGGAATGTAAAATTAGTTACATTAAAAGAACGAGTAAGAAAATAAATTTAAGTGACCGGGTAACCCAACCTTTTCCCTGGTTTTAGCAAAATGAAACAAATCCTTCGGAAGCAATCAAATTTGATGAAATGATCAATGGAAACCACAACTTGGAGTTCACCATCCAAAGAAACGTGGACGACATAGTTGTTATCCCCTATTCGAGTGGAACAACCGGACTACCTAAAGGTGTTGCACTATCTCATAAAAATTGGGTAGCAACACTTCACTACTTGGAAGTTGGCGGATTATCATTAAATCGGAAACAATAGGTAACGTCGTCATATAGTATAAATTGCAAAGAATATATTTTGGTATTTTGGCAGGAAATGATCAGGATTCCTTCCTCTAATGTTGCCCATGTTCCACGCCTTTGGATTACACTTGTGCCTTCTAAATATGTTACGATATGGTACAAAATTGGTTTCCATTCCAAAATTTACCACAAATATTTTTATCGATGTCTTACTTAAACATCGACCATCAGTTGCATATTTGGTACCACCTCTAATTCAATTAATCGCAAATAATCCAAATATAAAATCCAATCATATAGCTTCCCTGAAGAATATTATATGCGGTGCTGCGCCATTACCAGAGAAGATATTACAAGCTAAATGAAAAAAGCACGAACAAAATTGGTTTACTGCAAGCTTATGGTTTAACCGAAAGTGGTTCCGTGGTTACTCATCAAACTTCACGGTTACCAGGCGGAATTAAATTGGGTGGTTCTGGTTTTACAATTTATAATACCGAGGTTAAAATCGCTCCAATTGATACTGACAGCGAAACTGAATTGGGAGCTTTTCAATCGGGCGAGATATTGTGTCGGGGACCTCAAGTAAATAAGATTGTTTACTTTGTATGTTTTACCACTTGAACACTAATTTTAGGTTACGAAAGGATACTACAACAACTTAACTGAAACCCAAAACGCGATCGATTCAGAAGGATGGTTACATACTGGAGACATCGGTTACTTCGACGAAGACGAACACTTTTTTATTACCGATCGCATTAAGGATCTAATCAAGGTTTGTAAAATTAGATAAATGTTTCGAGATGAAAATTTGCTTTTTAGGTCAAAGGATTTCAAGTGGCTCCAGCAGAATTGGAAGCAGTTTTACGTAATCATCCAGTTGTCGCAGATGCAGCTGTAATTGGAATTCCTTCGACTCAGTTTGGGGAAGTCCCAAAAGCTTTCGTTGTTCTCAAAAAAACTTCAAAATCGGCAATTTATGATATAGAAAAATATATGGCCGAAAACCTTGCTAGTTATAAACAGCTGTTGGGTGGAATTACGATCATAGAGGAAATTCCTAAAAATGCATCTGGTAAAATATTGAGAAGAGAACTAAGAAAGCTCTGAATTTTTATTGGTATAATACACAAATTTTTTACAGTGGGATTTTTATTACAATTGTTTTTGCAAATAAATACTGATTAAATAGAAATTCTTGCAAGCGCTTGTAATCAGCTTTGCATGCAGACCAGAGCTTATAGATTATCACTAATTTGATTACTGCAATTTAGGGGGGAAAAAGTATTTAGAAAAATTTATAAAAATAATTCAAGTAATCCCAGATTGGGTTTACACAATTCAAACTAAATGTGGCATTTTACGGAGACAAACAGAAAATATTGAGGATATGAGCCTCGTAGACATTGCATCAATGGAATATCCACCCTACTTTATGATCTCGATGACGTAGAACGGTCATTTTCGAGCTACAAACAGGTCCTTAGTGACAAAACCAACATAATTTTACCATGGAAAAACTTAATAAAATATTAATTTTATATTGCATTAAAAATAATTTATATTAACTTTTTTAATTTCTAAAAAAATTATTTGGATGTTTTTTTTAGCGCATATAAATCCGCTCCTATTTATAAGTTATGTTAAAATAAGAAAAGAAAGTTGTTTACAATCTTATTAGAAAAAAAAAAAATGTTAAAGGGTGGAAGAATTACTTTACAGCATCAGTATAAAATTCTAAGTAATTTAGTGCAGATACTAACTTTTGGTATTTACCAGAAATTGTTATCGTCAACTTTATTCTGATTCTCAATTTTTCAACTTTTGTAATTCAGAATTTTTTCTAACTACTTAAAACAATATTGGGGGCTCCATCCCCCCCTGCACCATGTAAAACAAATATGACCCGACATGAAATAACCAACTTAATTTGATTTTGTCGAGAAAAAATCATCTCAACCTTAGCGTTGAGAGTGAGCATATAGCATATAAAGAATCGATGTTCACCAGTGCATCTTGCAAAACTGAAGTTAGTGATTACCGAAATTATTAAAGACAAAAAAATATAAAAGACTTTATCTATAAACACTGACCTACCATTATATTATAATCAAGTAAATACATATGGCAAAGAAACGTTCACCATTTATTAATATAATACAACATGCAATTTATTTCTATATAAAAAAAATTTGGAAATTAACCATCATTCAAATTTAATAAACCAAAACACACAGTAGAACAAATTGGAATTACTTTTTTATATAATAAATATACAAGGGTTATTTCTTTTTCCCTTTTTTTGAGGTAGTCTCAGAAGTGGAACTAAAATCACCTGGTTTTGCCTTTTGCCATTGCAATGGACGTTTACGATACATCGACCATGGTGGTATGGTTAACTAAAAATTGTTTCGATGAAGTTTAAACAACAAAAATTTACTTCATTGAGAAACTTACAAGAGAGGCTAAAATAAAACCAGCAGCAAGGATATACACAGTTTGTGAAAATTGCTGAATTACATAGCCCCATACTAGACCAACAACGCCAAATAACGTTATTATAACCGAGAATATTTTTCTGCCCGAGCTTGACCCTCGTAGTCCTGAAAATTAATGTAGTTATAAGTTGTTTAAATGAAAAGTTAAATTTATTACCATATGAGTTGGAATAGAATTTATAAAATCCATATTTGTAAAATTGATCTCCGGTAAAGTTTTAAAACACGTCACTAATTTAAGTTGACGTTTGATAACCTGCAAAATACTTGACAAATTTGACAAACATTACCAACATGTATCGGTTGGTTAGGAATCTACTTTTTTATTTCCATTCAGCAGCTTTCAAAATGTTAAATTAAAACGATCTTGTAAAAATATAATATTGCTATTTTTAAATTATCTTCTATTTTGCTTAATCGTTAACCCAATCACGTTTACTGTTATTATCAAACTTTTCTTTTTCCTTCAAGAAATTTAGTACGCCTGTGTGTTTGTGTAAAAATTTCTTAGCTACCACTGGCATATAAATAAACATACGTCAAAATCATTCAAATTGTGAGGTTATATTTATGAAGAAAGCGTGATCATAGCAAAATGGGTAAAAATCATCGACACAAAAAGAATGTAAAAGCTGAAAGGGCCAAAACAAAATTAAAGGATTCAAAGACGAAGTTTTTACCCAAAGGTGCTAACGTAACGGACGTTAACTTTAAAGTTAAAGCAATAGTGATTAAGGAGCAACTCAAAAGTAATTCGATAGAAGAACCTACAAGTAGAAGGAACTTAAATTTACATGTAAGTAGTGTTTAATTTCAATGCTTGCATTTCGTTCTTGAACTAATTAAAATTTTAGGAACTATTAATTCGTTTGAAACATCACAAAACCACGGTCCGATGTGAAGGATGCGATGGATTAATTCAGCTCATGAATAATTGTCCCAATGCAATCTTAAGGCAAAATTTGTATTGCTTGATACCGGCTGTTAGTAGGTTGTTTGATGATAGAGAAAGTCAGGTTAGGAAAAAAGCTGTATCAGTTCTAGAGGTGATTTTACAAAAGATTCCAATTGAAGGTTTAAAATCTTTTGTTCACACTTTATCGTTGTTTATGGCTTGTGCGATGACAAACATTGATAGAAAAATTAAGGAAGATTCGCTTTTAATTGTTGATGCTTTTTTGAAATATGGGCCAAAGTTAATTGTAGATATTTTTGATACAGTTTTTCCTAATTTTTTGAATCTTATTTCTCGATTGCGTGACGAAACAAGTATGACTCGTACTTTAACCATGAATATCGGCAGTCAAATGACTATTATTAAGTGGAGGATAGAAGTTCTGAGACGTTTAGAATACATTTTGAGTGTTCTTATCCAGCACGAAGAGGAAAATAAAGAAGTTGTTGCTGTTTCTCACAAATTAGTTCATTTTAATAATGTAGTGGACAGCTGTATTCCAATTTATAAAGAATTTGGTGCTATAGACGTAAACGTTTTAAATAAATCTACTAATCCTCTAAACATGTCAGAATATTTTGATGTTCTTATACATTTATTGTACGAGATTTTGATTGAAGTTTTACCATCAAACGGAAGTCAAATATTCAGGGAAAATGGCGTCACCATAATTCAACGAGATGCTGCCACTGTTTTAAGTTACGTTATTGAAATATATTACGATTTATGGGTCCTTATGAACGGAAAGAATTATAAAGTTAGCAAGAATCAAGTGGTGAGTTGATTTATTATTTTATGATTTAAGTAAACTTTACTGTTTATTAAATACTTTTTCTGAAACTAATTTGTCAACAAATTTATGCTTAAAATAGATTTTTCTATAATGTAACCCGATGTATTCAACATGTTCTCGACATTTTCTTTAGGTTTGTTTATCTCATTTCTGATGCATATTGAAATGAAAGTAATCAAGAAATAAAAAACTTATTGAATTCTCAAATAAAATTTTTATTGCTGGCTCACCAAGAACAAGGAGTAACTAATTTCTATTCTTTCGAATTAAAATTTTAAACGGAATATAAATTGGAAACAACTGAGTGTTGCACCTTCCTGCTTTCACCAGTTGAAATTCAACTCTCGACCTACACATGGAAAATTAATGACTGAGAAATTGTGATTTCTTGTATGTTGAATTCTCATTTGCCATATTAAACTATTGGAGTTAGAAGGGGGGGGGGTTCTTCAAGTCAGAGAAAGGCATTTTAATGCAGATTTAATGCTACCATTACAGAAAAACTTTGGAGGAATATTCTACAGAAAGCTAACCATTATTGAAATGTATAATGAAAAATTAAATGATGATTATTAAGTAAATAATTAAATAACTAAAGTAAAATTAAGATATTTAGTGAAAAAATTCATATTTTGTACGTTTGTATTAAGCTGTTTTTATAGATTATAATTTTAAGATGTATTTTTTTAGTCAATTCATATTTAATTTTTAAAATTAACCAAATATCCAAAAGTTATGGAAAATTATCAATGTTAATCGTAGAAAACCTGGAGAAATCAGAGAATTTGTTTTCAGAAGTTTGGTGGTAACCCTGTTTAATTAATAATAATAATCTTTATTTCAAATCAAATTGTTTTTGGTTTAATAATTCAATCGTTTTTGGTGCAACAATGTAGCTGTTTTGTTAAAACATGCAACTCTTTTATTTTACAATGCAACTGTATTGTTCAAGAATTCAACTGTTTGGTTCAATAATTCAACTGTTTTGTTCAACTTTTTAATTGTTTTTTGTTTGTAATAATTTAATTGTTTTCTGTTGAATAATTCAATTGTTTTTGGTTTAACCATTTAATTTTTCGTGATTAACAATTAAACAATTCTACTGTCTTTTCATTAGTTCAACTGTTTTATGCAAAACAGCTACTACTTCGTCCAAAAATGTAACTGTTTTGTTAAATAAACTTTTTTCTTCAATAATTCTGCTGTTTTGTTCAATAATTTGACTAACAATTGAACTATTGTTGTCTATAATAGCCGCGTTGGATCATGGGCAAAAATTTTGCCTTGAGACTAACATTTTAATTATTTCCCCCCGTCAAAATATTTGATTTTTGTTTACCACGATTCGAAAATTATCAATTTTAATCAGAGAAAACCTGAAAACGTTGGTAAATTTATTTTAGAAAATTCGATGGGACCCTGTAGCAGGCTACAGGCTTGGGTTTTTAATTAGACATAATTATCTGACTAAACAGTTTATCAATTATTTTTCTAAATTCATAAGTTTTTCATATTCTGATCGATTAAACGGTTACTTTTTCTTTTCTTAAACTTTTTTTCTGATTAATTCTACCCGATCTTAAAATGCCTTTTTATGTAATTTTTAATTTCACCGATGGTTTTGCTACTGCTTGCTCCTGACGCCGAAACTGGAGAGTATTTCATACCCCAGATCCCCCGTTCTATCCAATTGATTTTTATCAGAAGTGAATTGAAGATTTCGAAGAATTGCTGGACCGTTGCTATGGTAACGTGACATTTAGAAAATCTTTCATAAATTAGAAAATTTCATCCATTGCCTTTTCAGTAAGCTTCATGTTAAACTGTAGGTACTACCTGATTTGCATTGAAAACTCTACTTGATAGCTGCTCTAGTAATCTACAGTATCACAATCACCCCTATTTACTAATTTTTGTTTTTGATCGAAAAACACACCAACGAATGTTTCTTGATAATCGAAAAGTTCTCATGAGGGTTTTTATTTAATCCAAATTCAAAAATTCAATTAAATTTATTGTTTTGTAATTGCATTTGTTTTTTTTTCAAGTTAAATTTAGTTTATATTATATTGGTTATTTTTACAACAGTATTACGTTGTACCAGATGGTAGCTACGTAGTTCTCGACATCGTTCACGTGTAGTTGGAGAATATGAATCCTAGTTTCATGCTCTTTTCGTTGTAATTTTTTATCATCGAAAAAAAGTAGTATGTGAATAGGGCTGAAATTAAATGTGCACATCTGTTTGTGGGGATGAAAGCTGCCAGTGTACATAATAGATTTAAAAGGCGTACCTACGAAAACTACAGTCGTGATGACTGGGGCTTGGAATGTATGAAATACCATCCAACTGTAACTGAGCAGACGGTCATGTTAAGGCACTTGAGTGTGTCGAATACCAAACTGAGATACCGAGTTCGAGTGCGAACGCAGTAAAAAAATTTATTCTGACCGTCTTTCCTCGGAAGGAAGTGGCTACCCACCGAGGTAATTAGCCAAGAAAGCTTCTTCTTAGGGGGCTCACGACACTCGAAATCGAGTTAATGACTAAGAAGAAGAAGAGATAACTGAGCTACAGTTAAAAGTTTAAAAAATTGTATCATAATTTAGGTAGCAGACTCTGATGAAAACAAAATTCCCTGGGCTGAAGGTAAATATGGATGAACTCTTATTCATCTACAGATTTCTTCACTTAGAGATATTTCTTAGATAATCTGTCTATTAGATAAATTAACGAAGTAACCAATCAGATAGCAGCAAAACAAAACAATCAGAAATATGATTGGCGACTTAGTTGATTTATCTTATAGATAGATTATCTAAGAGATATGTATCTCTAGGTGAAGAAATCGGGCTTTTGAAATACATACTATCCAATGAAAAATATAGTGGCTTGGGCTCTGGTGACAGTCAGCAATATCTAATATTTGACCTTTGGGAGTCAAAGTATAAAATTTTATACAACGACAACGAAAACTAAAAAATTATTATAGATCTTTTTTATTTGTAAATTTGTACTGATTTTTTTAGATGAATTTATTTTTATCCAAAGACAGTAATAAATTGTTTTCTCATCTCCTGAGTCAGTTTCCATATTGTCAACAACATAACGAAAATCAAATAACTAATAAAGCAATAACTAAACTGCTGAATATTAACATGGATGTTCAGTGTATTAAGGAAAACCTCAGCGTGTGTTGTATGTTTGTAACACTATACACTCATTTTCCTAACGAAAATGTAAGAAATAAAGCTAACGAAATTTTGCAATATTTGAACAGTAAGTATTTTGTCATAGCAGGTATATCTTAGAACGTTTTCATTAATTTATAATTTTAGCTCACATTTTGACTAGAAATCGTATGGATTCAAGAAATTTGAATAAATTAATTTTGATATTAAGGATAATATTTTTTGATAACATGAAAGTTTGGAATGCAAAAAACGTAAATCTTAATTTGTTGCTGGACAATACTGTTAATTTTTATAATAAATTAGGCCATAATATCGAATTGTTCAAATTTTTGGGCAACATTTCAACTTTAAGTCTTATGTAAGTCATTAGGTGGTTAATATTAATTTCATTTTACTAAGTCCTTAATTTTAGTTCTCTGAAGTATAACGAATGGTTGCAAAATTTACCTCGATTGTTATTGAAACCAAGAATTTCTATAGATGTTTTGGATGTGTTGGTAATTGTTGCCAAAAATAATAACTCTTTCTTTTTGGAAGCTTTGGCTCAAAATGTGTCTTTAATTTTAGGTATGTAAATTTACAAAATTCAAGTTTTTCTATTTACACAATGTGTTTAATTTCAGATAATCTATCCAAGTTGGAAATAGTTGGTGATGATATTTATCCGCCTGTTTTAAGAATTGTATTTCTGTTGGATCTCGTATCAATCTCTGCAGGTACATCTATTGCAGTGCAACAATTTGTACTTGACAATCAAGGAACACAAATATCCGAATATCTGAAACGATTAATAAAAACATGTTAAGCTAATTTAATTTTTCTTAATTAAACATTTTTATTTGTTTTTCTTATTATATTTATTATGGCAGATGTAGATTTTCCTGCAAGAGTGATGTGAATTAGTTTGGCGTTTTTTAATTGGCAATTAGAAATGAAACGCCATGCTTGATCAATATGATCAGTTATGACGACTTTGTACAATATCAAGTCAGTAAATGATTACAAATAAAATCGTCCAAAGGTTACTCAAAATTGTAAACACTGTGAAACTACTAAGTTATCAAGATCCTAACGGCTTCATGCTTCACCTCAAATGAAATAACGTAAAAGACCTGGAAACCAATAATATGAACCAAAGGCATTTCACTTGCCAAGGTTTTTTTGATTCAAGGTCTAAAAAAATATTTTATACTTACGGGTCTTGATTTCCAAGTAGCCCCATTGTGAATTTCTTTCTTAACTGGATATTTTTACAATGTCTTTGTCTCACTATTTTTTGTTGAATGTTTCATAAAAACCCGACATCTTTTGACTAAAAAAACAAATCAAACTCGATAATATTTAGGTTTAATAAATGTACGCTTGCTCATTTACAGATAATAAAAACTTATTTTATTTTGAAATAATTTTATAAAAATACATTGAATACACACAATCTAATATAGAATTTAATAATTACAAAATTTATAAAATGTGGGTACTTCTTATGTTTTCTTTTTTCTTGCTATTGCAATAACTGTAGCACATGTGGTTTTCTTATAAGCTGGATTGGTGTTCGGTACATTGTAATTGTATGTATCAATGGTAGAAATGCATGGTAATTGTATTTTCATCATCTGTTTACACAGCATAACATTTTTACCACAATTCGACGAAGCTAAAACACATTTTATGGTTCTATTCATATCGCACGGCACTGTATGTTGCATTTCGGCTGCACAATATATCATCCCAGTAGATAAACAAACAGCAGTAGTATTCATACAAAGTGTCCCTTGAATTTTTGGAGAGCAGTCCGTAATCAAATCGGCGGAAATAGTGTAAGTCGATTCCACTTCATTAGGCTTATGGAAGAAGTCGTGATATTCGTATTCATATTTTACCGTAGGCGTTTGAGTTTTATTTTTCGGATGATGTGTTTGAAAGAAATGGAATTTACATTCTACTTGTGATAAAATCACAAGAGTAATGGCCACGCAAAAACTAAAATAAGTAACACTGTTAAACGCCATTTGATGTACTTACTGTAACTTTTGACTTGATACTAATCGTAACTTCAATAACATGTACGATAAATTTTATATCAGTATTATATCAGAAGCAAGGACGAATAAAACAGCACGAGGAGGGTGCTAGACTTATTTATGTTTTTGTCGATGCAAATCGGTTAAATTTTTCAAAATTATTTATAACTATAAATTCAGAGAGTCCTCCATGTATTCCATTAGAGCAGTTTAGATCTAACAACTTTTTTTTTCTTATCGACTTGCATGTAGCTATCAGTTACATGGAATGCCCATTGATGAAAAATATTATTGGTATTGTGTTTTAAAAAAAGTTTAAGGATGGGAAGGAAGCATTTTATATATTTGATATGAATTTGTTTAATTTTTTGATGTATCTATAAATATATTTCCCTTCAAGCAATTTAAACAATTAGTAAATATATTGAGCAAATTTAATTATTTATATTAATATTTTATTATTCTATTGAAGTTGAAAGGTCAAGATAAAAAGTTTTAATTATATTCTTATCATAAAATTGTTCAAAACAAATTAATTATAATTAAAGTTTTGTTATAATAGCAAATTTAATTATCATTCTATTACTTAACCGAATTAAAAAATTAGTTAAATCGAAAAATTTAATTTAACTACACTCAAATTCCGTACGTCGAACTTTCATTAAGATTCGAATTGCTTCGTTTGTGACGTTTTGCGAAAGATTTTCCAAATGTTTAATGTTTCAAAAATTCCATAGTTTTTGTACCTTGCAGAAAATTGTAGTTTTATCTTCCCACTTGTGGGTACGGTGAATATAGCTCCTTTTAATTATGAGTTTGTTCATTTTGTGTTATTATTACGACGCACAAAATATTTTATTCTTTATTCATCATTTAATTGTTGTCATCATTGTGCAGGTTACATAATATAAATAAATATTTATGTCAAGCAGTCGGAGAAAATTCAAATTACATAATTCATAGTGTACTGACGAATACTATTAATGGTTTTTGAAAACCAACTAGTGAATCATTAAAACGAAAGCAAGTTTAGAGAACAATTTTTTCTATTACGGCTTTCTCAGTAACGAAACAAATTGTAAATTTTTAATGAACAGAACAAGACGGGCAGCAAAAGGTAGAAGTTTAAAAAATGCATATATTTAATATTCAAGTTGATTTAAATTGATCATGATCTTCGCATACATATGGGTATCAAGATGATAAATAAAATTATTTGAATGTCCTCCGACACATTTTGTACGAGCAGAAAGGACATGCTTTTGGACAAACGAGAGATTATCGGGGGAAATAAAAAAATTTTTTTTGGTCATTCCGATACCCACATTTCACCATTTGGCGAAAACTTGTACATATTTCCTAAAGTATAAATTGGATCCTTAAGTGCTTAGTATTTGTTTATAAATTCAAGAATTAATCTTTTCAGGTAAAAGCGTTTCGGAAGTGAAAACTTTAAAAATAAATCTTTGGAAAACGCAAGAAATTAATCAAAAAATGTTGTATTTTGTAAATTTTGTGAGATTCATGTAGTAAACCATTAGCGGATCTATACCTAATTACCTTCAACTCGAAATTCCAATTACTGTCGATAAAACTGAAGATTTTTACCAAAAATTTTTTATTATATAAAAATTTGATTTCATCTATACACATTAAAAAAACATTAGCTTTATATAAATATTATATAACAACGGGATAATTATAAGCATCATTGCACAAGGGGCGTTAACATTAATTTGGTTATATAAATAAATAAAAATTAAATAACTAAAAATATTTCTTTGAAATGGAATGTTTTCGGTCGGTTTTTTGTGATAGTTTTGGCTCAAGACGTATTCTGTGATCTTGATCTGTCTAAGGTTGTTGACATTTCTTTTTAAATTAATATTTTGCAAAATCAATATATTTCTATCATGAATTTAATATCATATAATACATTTTTTTTTGTAATTAGCGTTTTCTAGTTAAAATTACTTTATAATAAAATTATTTTTGCAGTTTCATCAAAATGATTATAAGATAAGGAACATCAGATTGGAATTGATTTCGTACAATAAAGATCTGATTAATTTTTTTGAAATAAAAACATTTAAATATAATCGTACCACAACAGCTTTCAATGTAACTATTAATTTTAAAGTTAATATGAGTCACGAAGTTGATGTAAGTACATCTTCATATAATTATTATCATTTAAGAAAGAATTTTATTAATAACCAAGTTAAATTAATTAATTAAAATTTTTTTATTTTTAAGATTATTATATATATGCTAAATAAAGGACATGATTATTTCGAATTTTTGAATTCTAAAGTTATAATTTTGGAACGAAATGTTAATAAAATAATACTATTTTGATTTTTCCAAAATTCCAGCAAACGTGCTTAATATTTTTTTATAAACGGTAAAAAATTATTATTTGTACTATTAAATTAAAAGGCGATTTAAACAAACCCTAAAATCCATTAATTCCATAGTAGACATAATTAAATGATTTTTTTATTAATTTAATTAATAAAGTTAAATAATTAATTTAACTTGGTTATTATTAAAATTAATTTTTTAAACAAATCTTGCAAGTTAATAATACTTAATCCTATATTTATAATTACTTATTGAGTAATTTGATTTCAACTTAGCATTACATTCGACCCGCAAAATCCGCTGTAAGGTAAATAATTTATTTAAGACAAATAAATAAATTACAAAATGACACTTTTGCAAATAAAACTTTAAATTTAGAACTTGAAAGTAACATCATTACTATAAACATAATTTTATCAAAAATTGCCCTAAACATGATTTTTTTGGGTTTATTCACTTTTCCTGTTTCATTTATATTTATAATTTTATATTGTCATTTTAAATTTTTCTTCTTATACGTCTGAAAAATAATAATTAATGATTTCAATAGCCCATGTTTTGCAATATTCGAACTTTACTATTAAATATTTGTAAGGATTTAATAAAATTTGTATGACTTTTCTCCTAAATTTGGCCATTTTAAAGTCTTCATTTTGTAATTTTAATTTTTAACGTAAAATGGGGTCGATATATCGTAAAATTTGGGTACACAGGACTCGGAATTCTAAAGATGTGAGTCTTCTATCATCATCAATCTGTATATATATTGCAAAAAATATGTTATCTTTTTCTCTGTGCAAAAATACATAGTTTCGCGAACCGTGCAAACGCAGAATTGTTGTTTTTCTGAATACAAAATTATAAATTATTTTTAAATTAATTTTAAGGCTATTATACAAGCGTATAAATTCTTAAGTAACGAATATCGTGTGTTTCCTGCTCGTGCTCGAGTCAATGGTTGCAAAGTTCTAAATGCCAATATTGGTGGATTACTATCAAATTACAATTGTGGTAATATTACTCAGAAAAACTGCTTTTTCCAGAAGGTATTTTATAAAATTTTAATATAATAGTGCAGTTATTAAAATACAATTTAAACATTAGCAATTAGCTAGTAACTAATCAATCAAAACCAAATTGTGTATAAGCATTCCGCTTCAGAGTTATTGCTTTTTTGATTTTATGTTACTCATTAAATGAGGTGTAATGTTCTGCTTTTACGATGGATCAGTACTACATTTTGTTATTCAGTCGAAAGTTGCCAAACTTATTCTTAAGATTAGAATTTTAAAAAATTTTAATTTTTGATAATGTGACGAAAGTAGTAACCTAGGTCTAATAAGCAAAAAAATTATAAAAACACTTATTTTTTTATTATTAGCTTGTTTATAATTGATTTATAAGTGTTAAGAATGAATTTAATTATTTTCAAGTTTAGTGATATTATAATTAAATTTATAAATTAGTAAATTTTTTAACTTTTTATCATTTAAAATACATTTTTAGTTTTAGAACATTCTTAATCAATTATTAAATTATTTTCTTTTAATATTTTTAAATTTTAATGCATGGTTTACTACATGTAAATTTAATCTGTATTAGGAGGAAACTTATCATTTGTGCAATTTTTTGGTTGACGAATCTCTGCTTCCACCATATATTCCTACTGGTGAATTTAAAGTTGAAATAGAAGTATTTTATTCTGATCGTACAACTGCAACTACAAATTGGTATGTTGAAGTGTATCGTCCAATATATCCCAGAAATTAATAACCTAGGTTGATTAATCGGTGATTTTAAATTGTGAATAAGAAAATTTTTAAATAAAATAAATTTGTAATAATTTAATTAGATGTTTAGCATTTAATAATCCCTTTCCTAATATATGTAATAAAACAAAAGAAATATAAATAAAAACTATTTACTGAAGGTAACACATCCGATATCCTAATGAAAAAAATTAAAAAAAAGTAATTAGAACAGCAATATTTTATCAAAACATAGTCGGACAAAATCCGTATTCACTATGGAAAAGAGGCAATTAAAAAGCAAAACAGTTTTAGTGTCATCACTTTCTGCTAGATGAAATCCTTCCAAAAATAAAAATAATGTATAGATAATATATATTAGCAGCTTCATTGGGAAAAGTATACACTTCATTCCGAAACGGTTAAATTGTAAAATAATGTTTTAAGATAGGCTGGGCAAGTTATCAAATAATGCGTTATTTTGCATATAAACTTAAGATGAAGATTAAGAGACATTTCAATTTTTGAAGAATTCTCTTGTCAAATTACCTCAGTGGTTTCCATAGGAATACGAGTAGCATGAAATCGTTGTTCTAACTTAAACTTAAGTTTACCCTGTAAAAAATGAGTGAATACTTATAGTTTAAGCTTATCTGCATTCCTTAAGTCTATCTGTATTTTTTTGCAGTATTCCACCATTCGTAAAACCTTGCGCCATTTTGTAATCACTGTAAATCACTGCCCCAATTACATTGTCAATGGTGACATGACGATAAAATTGCGGAAACCTATTTTTTGGAATAAAACACAAAGCATATCAGCAAATAATCATTCTCCTACTGACACAAAATTTCTATTTTCTTCTTTTCTGTAAATAACTGTTGATATTAACGTACAAAAAAAATATTTGTAATTTGTAAAATTAATGGGCAATTAATTTGGCCCTTATCTATAATAATTGGATTAATCAATAACAGTGGTGCCCTTTGTTTTATATCAAAACCATCTACGATTCTGACTTTTTAAATGCAACGCACACGTATTTCATTAAAGGAATTACCTTTAGTAAATTCTGAAAACTATGAATGCCATTTTTTCTTGAAAATACGTATTAAGTACGTATTGGTAAAGTTATCATTCTACGGCTTTAGATAAAAGATTTTTAGATAATTAGTTAGTTATTAGAATATTTCAATAACAATGATTGTATAGAAAATCTTATAGATTAATTACTGATAAGGCGGGATTAACTAGCTCTTCGAGCTTATTTGAATACAGGTTGACATTATAAATTAACACCCAAAATGAATAAAAAAAATTTTTTTAAATAAACAAATTTTTATAATAATTTTTTTTTGTTAGCTTAAAGAAAAGTTTATGCATATTACAACCGAGCATTTCTGATTGATGATGCGATAGAACAAAATCTTATCGTATGAAACACTTAAATCACAGTATAAAAGATTTATAAATAATATTAGAGTGAAAAGTTCAATGTAAATAATCATGTCAGGTTCTAAAATAATAATTTTTAATTTATTAATATTTCATTTATCAAATGCTGCTTGGGGTAAGAAATATACGTCAGTAAATTTATAATAAAAATCACGCAACTTTTAAATTTAGAAATACCAGAATTAGAGTACATCAATAAAAGTGTGGATCCTTGTAATAATTTTTATGAATATACGTGTGGAAATTTTAAAAATGTGAAACCGAAACCAAACGATGCACCCGTATGGGATCACTTCAAAATTTTACAAGAAGAATTATTTGAAACTGCCAAAAGTATAAAAATTAAGTAAATATCTGTCGTGTAAATAACGTTGCTTTGTAGTAATTTTGCAATCAGAGGAAGGCGAAAACGATCCAGTTTCTGTGGGGAAAGCTCGTGCAGCCTACGAAGCTTGTATTAATATTGACTATGCGGATAAACTGAGTGTTCCGGAAGTTTCACTTCTTGAGGAAATTGAAGGATGGCCTCTAATTTCTCTATCTCCTCCTAAGAAGTATTCTTGGGATACTTTGGGTAATTTGGTTGCCAAGTATGGAGTTCCACTAATTTTAGATTTCACTGTAATGCCGTTCATTTTGGATGCTAATCAAAATATTATCTCTATTGACATAGACAGAGTATGAAAAGTTATACCTGGCGGTAAAAACTTTATTCAAACAATTTTAATGATTTAGATCAGCCCAGACCACATTGTTTCCAATAATTTTATTCATCCAGAATTTCTAGACTACAGTGAAAATGTATTAGGAGATCAGTTATCCCGAAAAGGTGAACATCCATTTGAAACTTTTCTGACTGCAATAGCTCTTCATTTGCGTGAGAAAACGCAATCTTTTAAAGATGTAGGTGAAATCAAGAAGGAGTTTCTGAGATATTGGAATTCATGAAGCGGGTTAAAGTAAGCTTCTCCCTTTACATTTTATCCGTTATGGGGCTAATATTTTTGTGTTATTTTGTAACTTAGCTCGTCGAAGAACACGGAGGCAATTCTATGTTCTTCTCTGTAGAACAACTTCAAAATTATACCGACGTTAAGATAGGCCAACAAATTAACGTAAATATTTGGAGAAAAGTTAGACCAAAATAAAAATTTTACGTTTTAGCTCAATTGGTTGACATATTTAAATAATGTTTTTAGTAAATCTGGAGTCAATATTACTTTGAACACCCAGGTTATGATTATCAAACATGAGTTGTTTGAAGAACTGTTAAATTTAATTAAAGATTCTAGTGATGCTATGCTCCAAAATTTTATAGTTACACGGTTGCTTATTAAAACAGCTACTGACAGTAATGGTAAAATGAGAAGTTTTTATGAGCAATTTCGTGCGGAAATGGGAGATACAATTTATGAAAGGTGAAAATCTTTATCTTGGTTGATATTTTGTTTTGCATTACTTTATTTTAGATCAGAATATTGCGTAAGACAAGTTCTTGGTTACCCTAAACAGATTGCACTTTCGATGGCAATAACTTATGAGTATCAACGCTATCATTTTGATATTAATAAACTAGAAAAAGTAAGAATATTTGGAATAAAATAATCGAATTAAAATTAAAATTGTCACTATAGGCGAGCGAAATGGTTAATGATTTGTATACAGCTTTTAACATCATTGTACAAGATGCAAAATGGTTAGACAACAAAACCAAAGAAAATGCACTAGAAAAATCTGAGAAAATGATAACACTTCTGGGATATCCAGATTTTGTGGCTAATCCTAAGTTATTGGATGAATATTACGAAAATTTAAGAATTTGCTCGTGGGATCATTTTGGAAACGCACAGAGACTCAGAGCATTTCATCAAGCATCCAATTTTGCTTTGTTGGGAAAACCTCGAAATCGAAAAGTGTAAGCTTTTTAATATTAAAACAAGGTTGGTGTAATCGTTTTAGGGTTACCTTCTTTGTTTGGATTTTTAATTTTGCCGATTTTTTACGATTTGCCATAGATAAATCGCAGATAACAGCAAAACGCCTCATCTGTTAAGGCATTTGATCGAATCTGTGTTTTGACTGCTATTTATCAATTTGGCTTCTGAAAAAATCGTTGATTGTTTCTGTTGTGTTGGAAGTATACTGCTGATTTATATCACAATGATTTCAATTAAAATTAAAAAATGCAAGCGCAATTCAATTCCTTAATGCAAACTTTGTTTTAACATTTTTTTTTAATATTTAGTTTTATTTATATCTTTTGTAGGTGGACAATATCACCACTCTACGTAAACGCTTTTTACAATTTACAAAATAATAGAATTTGTGAGTAACAAACAACTAATCCTATTTATTTTCAAACAACGTTAATATTTTTAGTGTTTCCAATTAGTGTACTAAATGATCCTTTCTTTACAAAAAAAATTAGGTATGTACGACAAAATATTATTTTTCAACAATGATAACCTAAAAGATATGGAAACAATTAGTATTTACAAAATAACAATGCAATAAAAAATTGTAATCCCATTATTGAGATAATAAGTATTATCTCACTAAACAAATAAAAAATCGGACTAAATTTTAACAGGAAATTGTAAATTTTGTTGTTTAAGTGCACTAGATTATGGAAGAGTAGGCACAATAATAGGTCACGAAATAACTCACGGCTTTGATGTCAGAGGAAAATTATACGATGGTGAAGGATCACTTTCTAGTTGGTGGAGTCCAGAGTCCCAAACAGAGTACTCCAAAATTGCTGCATGTTTTAGCAACCAATATTCAAAATATTACATTCCAGAAATAAACGACTACGTGAGATTGATTTTAAACTTACAACAGCGAAAGTAATTTCTATTTTTAGGTAAATTCTATCAAAACCTTAGGTGAAAACATTGCGGATAATGGTGGTTTGAGAGAAGCGTTTTTAGCATTTAAAAGTCTGAAAAGTAGGGGGATGATAGCAGATGAAATAGAGGGTTACACTCAAGAACAATTATTTTTTATTGGATACGGAACTGTAAGTTTTGAAAAATTAAAACATTTAATTGAATTTATCATTTTTGCAGCTCTGGTGTTCGACCGAATCTAAAAAGTATTTACAAGATAATCAAAAATCAGATTACCCCCCATCAAGATTTCGTGTTATAGGTGCAGTTTCTAATAATGAAGATTTTGCAAAAGCTTTTAATTGCCCCGTTGGAAGTGAAATGAATCCTAAAGAAAAATGTGTATTGTGGTAAATTTCGGTTAAGTTTTTGTAAAGTGAAAATTATTGAATAAAAGTCTCAAAATAAACTTTGTTGTTTTACTCCCCCATGCATGTGATGTGTGCTCCTTTAACATATGAAAAAGTTTTCTTTTCAAATTTATTATTATTAAAGTTTAGTTAATTGTATTATTTCCCAAAATTCCTGTGCTAAAAGCAATTTCCACTCCCCTTAACTATACTAACCCCTTATTTGACTATAAAGTCATATTTGGATTATTGGATTTTTGGATTATTGGAGTAATAATTGGATTGATAAATGTAAAGGATTGGAGTAAATATATGTATTTAGCTACAATTTTGGGAGCTCAGTGATGAAATAACAAATAAGCGTAGCATAAACTAAATTGTGATTAAAAGTAATTAAGAAGTTGTGACCTATTTAATAAACATCGTGAAGATGTGACAACTAATTACGAATGCTTTATTATTTAAGTGAATCACTACTGTAAATGATAGCTCCTAGTAATAGTTTATCTGCAAATTGATCTAATAAAAATATTAACATAATATATTATCACAGTTTAAAAGGTTTATTATCCCTCCAAATTAAATTGTGACGCACTGTGATGGCATTTGTTATTTATCCTGTCTTGTCTGTAATTAGTTTTTGACTGAGCAAAGAACCTACAGTATCTCATAAAAGCAGTTAACATGGTAAGAAAATTTGAGAAAACATTAACTCTGAAAATCTACCCATAACTTTCTTTTTACCTTATCATATTATATGAAAAGTATTGTTTTCGTGAATAAAAGATATTGAGATTTTGATGGATTTACAATGTTTGGGTCCCATGAACTAAATAAGACCATTTCCAAACACTTTTTATGCGAGTGTCTGTCTGTGGTCAAATTTTGTGTGCGCTCTACCTCAAAAACTAATATAAATTTTGAATCCAAATGGGATTTCGTATCCTTATATTGAAACGTAGAGCTGATTAAATTTTTGTTGAAATTGGTTCAGGGGAACTATTTTTTAAACATTATTACTCTCAAATCTGTTTTTGAGTTTTTCTACTTTATCGCAGTCGGTAAAGTATAGCAACGATATTATCGAAAATTACAAGAAATATCATATCGAAATAGAAGCGGTTCTAATCTGGCAATCGCGTATGATTTTCCTTATGATTGGCCTTATGATGAAATCGCATAGTGTGAACACTGAAAAACTGCTTATATTTAAATCATAAGAAAATCACATAGTGTACAGTACGCTTAATATTAGTTTTTATTTAACATTTCAAAAAGTAATAGGAAATTTAAAACCTAATTTAGGATTTTGTATTCTTATATTAAGACTTACAGCTGATTAGATTTTGGTTAAAATATTTCTTTTTATTTTCTTTTCGTTTCACTCGACCCATTAACAATTTTAAATGCGATGATACTGTCATGATTTGTTCATCTTGTTTCATCTCAAGGTCTCCTGGGTTTTCTACCACAGTTTCCGTTTTTATAATTTTATTGTTTAAAATTACTAATTATTTGAATTATTATGCTTTTAAATTTTTGTGGTGTCGAATTTTCTTATTTGGTTTTATGTGCAATTGAATTAGTATGTAAAAAATTAGGTGAGAGTTAAGATTCCCGGAATCGAAAATACACTTTTTTTATAGAAAGGTGAGGGTCAATCTTGTCGGAGTTGTAATAAAGCCTCAATTTCATTTTGAAAATTACAATTTTCCCATAAGAAATACATGTAAATGTATTATTGCACAATATTGCGCAATAATTTTATGCATTGTATTAACGGTGCGTGTGCTTTAATATGCACGAATCAACTATAGGGTGGGGGTAACTAGAGCAGCGTTAGGAGGGAGTTAGTCGCTCTCTGACATCCGTCGGGTCAACTTCCACACTTTTTCGAGTTAGATCGTTTTGGGAGATATTTTTAGTAAATAAATGCGCTCCGCTCCGGACGCTACAAGCGGTTTAGACAAACGCAATTACTTCAAGAGTCGGATTCACACAAAAAGTGAATTTTTTCCGAAATTTGTTGTCCGATCACAAATTTAATTTTTTTTATTAGTTAATTAGGCCCTCATCCTTCATAATTTGATGTAAAAAACGAGATTCTGGTATCTTTACTGTCCCCACACCTTATTTAAATTTTGGTAGGCGGGGGTACAGTTCAAAAAAGCCAATGAGAAAATTGTATTCCAAATTAATTTTTAAAGCCGTTTTTTTCTAAAATTTGTGAACCGACCGCAAATTTTATTATTTTTATACGATAATTAGACCCTCATCTTTCATAATCCACTTTAAAAATGATAAAAATCCCGATCCGGGAATCTTAACCGTCATCAAGAATTGTTCTAAAGTGACTTTAATTTGGTTTTTATCTTTCTTAAAATTTTTAATATTTGGTTTTTGTATAATTTGTTGCATGTGTTGTAAAATTATAAAATTTGTTTTTCTTCGTTGCACGTTTTTGCCAATATGAAATACTTTTTCTTCTATTAACGCTTTTACTGCTATTTATTGCATTTGTTGGAACAACTTGAAAATGTTTGATTTTTAATATTTAGTAAAAGTATGATAAAGTCATACTAAGTCATATAAATTAAGTAAAATCAGCAGTTTTGTTCATGTCAAGTTAATTAAATCATTAATGCAATTACTGAGCTGTAATTTTGCAATTATAGGCAAAGTACATATAGGTTAACAAAATATCTTGAGCTTATACTCATGCGCATTTGGCATTATCATGTCATAAAATTATATATTATATTGGTGACCGGACAGAACAGAACATGAAAAACAGAACAAAAAAAACAGAACATAAAAAATAGAACAATGAAAAACAGAATATTGACAAAAGAGAACACTGAAATAGCAGAACCTTGACAAAAAAGAACTTTAAAAAATGAGATAATAACGGAATCAAGTTTTGTCAATTATTCCTATGAGTTTTTATTATTTAGTTATGCTTTTTACGAGTTTTGATTATTTAGTTGGTGCGCCCAATACCGCAGTATTTCTTTTCCACATATATAGAAAGCGGTCCACACTGTGCCGATTGGGACCGGTTTAGGGGGATATTTTTAGTTAGTAAAGCGTTTGTTAAAACGGGCCGTAGCGGAAGCTGCAGAGGGTCGGTTTTGACTAACGCAACCACGGCAAATCTCGGATTCACTCTAAAAATATACGCTACATTATATTTTTTTAATAATAGTTCTTAAAACGTCACTATTCAATATTTTATACAAATTATCTTATACATACGGGTTGGCTGGACCAAAAAATTGTTAAAATTAGTTATTTTCGATGTAATACGTCCATAAAACTTAAAACTAACTTTTTATTTTCAGTATTCTGTTTTTTCAAGTTTCTGTTATTTCAGTGTTCTCTTTTGTCAAGGTTCTATTATTTCAGTGTTTTCTTTCTTCCTTGTTCTGTTTTATCGTTTTTCTGTTTTCCATGATTCATGGTTCAAGGTTCTGTTATTTCAGTGTTCTCTTTTGTCAAGGTTCTGTTATTTCAGTGTTTTCTTTTTTCCTTGTTCTGTTTTATCGCTGTTCTGCTTTTTTCATAGTTCTGTTTTTTCACTGTTCTGTCTTTTCATTGTTCTGTTTTTTATTGTTTTGTTCTTTCATGTTCTGTTCTATCATGGAACCTTTTGATTTACCTCTAATTTGAGTTTTTTGAATTAAAGAAAAATTTTTAATATGAAGCTTGAATTTGCGTTAGTAAAAAACCAGAACAATGAAAGAACAGAACAGTAAAAAACTAGAACAATAAAAAAACAGAACAGAGAAGAAACAAAAAAATTTTTTTTTATTCAAAAAACTCCAATTAAAGGTATAACAAAGTAATCGAACCGGTGAGTAAAAGTTCACTTTGAGATAATAAAAAAAAATGAAAAACTATTTTATAGAAAAACTATTGATTATTTCGTGTTTTAATGCATTGTAAAGTAATAGTATTTATGTTTCTTGATAACATTCGGAAAAAGAATTTATTGCTTGGTGACAGGTAGGATTCCCGGATCGCGATTTTTACCATTTTTGAAGTGGATTATGAAAGATGAGGGTCCCAATAGCATATAAAAAAAATAAAATTTGCAGAATATTCACACAATTTTGAAAAAAACGGCTTTAAAGTTAATTCGGAATGCAATTTTATCATTGGCTCTTTTCAACTGTAACCCCGCTCCCAAAATTGAAAGAGGCTGTGGCGACAGTAAATATACCAGAATCTCGGTTTTCACGACGAATTATGATAGATAATGGTCAAATTAGCTAATAAAAAAATTAAAGTTGTGATCGGACAACAAATTTTCGAAAAAAAATCACTTTTTGTGTGAATTCGTTTCTGAGGTGGTTGCACTGTCAAAACCTATTCTCCGCAGCCGCCCTCGCCCCTCCGGGGCTCGTACGGCGCTCCGAACGGTTTTGACACGTGCTAAACTCATTAAAACATCCCTTAAGCGGCTCCAACTCGAAAAGTTTGAAAGTTGACGCGGCAGATCTCTGAGAGCGACTGGTATCTCCCACCACTAGTCACTGTCGACCCAAGGCACAGCACACGTACCGCCAACAGAATGAACGATACCTTTTCATTTTATTACACTTACATGTGTATTGGAAACATTCTTATGGGAAATTTGCAATTTTCAAAATGAAATTGTGGCCTTATTACAACTCCGACAAGATTGATCCTCACCTTAAAGAGCTTGTATTTTTGCGTTCTTTCGTTTTGTAAAGCCATTTTTATAGGAAAAAGTGTATTTTCGATTCCGGGTATTTTACCTCTAGCCTATTGCTTAAATCAAGTATTATACTCATAAACACACATGAACTGTTTTTTCACTCAACTGAAAAAGGATTAAAAAATAATTTTAAAACTTATTATTTGTATAGGTTTTTTATGTTAAATTTATTGTTTAAAAAATTTATTGAACATTTTTAATCTAAAATAATTTTTAATTCATTTAATTTATTTAAAATCCTTTTCATAAATGTTGATATTCTTTATTACAGGATTATAAGTGCCAATATGATTTTAAAATTTTTTTAAATTAGAATGTATTTTAGTTCTAAAAATTTGTTAAAAAATTGGCGAGTTAGCAAAATTATTTGGTCAAGCATCAGCTTCGATTTTTAAAGTTAAAAAGTATATAAAACCGAAGGCAGAGTAATGGTAAGAGCCAATGATAACTAAAAATCACAACTAAACGGAAGGAAATAATATGAAATCAAATAAGTATCAACAGATATTTGTTTGGTAGCAAAATTAATATTAAAAAACGGTTCAAGTTTCGTTCAGATCACGTTTTGAAATCCTTAAATTATCGGAATAAAATATTATGCACTGACGAATCCATGATTTGTTTAAAATATGGTTATGGTAAAATGCACATTTGGAAGTTAACTTGAAAAGTTTAAGTGCATTTAATTCAAATTAAAATCATTAGGAAAAAGATTAATGCTTTGGGGATGTATGTATTCAACATCGCTAGGAAAAATTGTGGTATTAGAAGGAAAAGTCAATGCCATGGCATATTAAAATCTTAAAAAGAGGTAATTTACAACTTATTGTAAGCGACTAATTGGTAAATATGTTATCTTGCGGCAGGACAATGCTCATATAGACCGTGCCAAAATTGTCACCAATTACCTTTGGGATGTTAACAGTAACTCTATGAGCTGGCCGCCCAATAGTTTAGATTTTTCTCCAATAGAAAAGCTCTGGGCTCTGCTTAAACCAAAAATAATATAAAGATCTTCTAAAAATTTGACTAATTTTTACATTTTAATCGGATAAATATGGTCTGCTATTACTCCATCTGAGTGTATAATAAGTATACTCAATCATTGCCATTTCTATTGGCAACTATGTCACTATATTATGGTTACTAACATGGAATTTTGTATTTGTTAACCTACTTTTGTGACATACATTTTAATATTTATAAAATTTAACAATTTTAAGCCTATGTTTTTTATTTTGTTCTTTTAGATAATACAGTAACCATAAAAATTAACATTATAATGTATATTACATCCTGTTAACCTACTTTAGTGAGATACATATCTATTGATAACATTTTACATTCCCTGTAAATTGGTTACTATAATAAGGCTTGAAAAGAAACACAAACAACCAAAGCAAAAATAAACGCCCCTAAAAATGGTCATCACTAGCAACCTTTTTTTATTCGGCCGAGATTTTATGTGATCCTACAGCTTTATTAGTTCTGTATTCTCAATGGCATATTTAAATATTATGATCTCTGCAGTACTGATCATTCAGTCATCTTCAAATGGTGTTTTTCTGTACCTCTTCATATGGCCAGCTTTTCATATTTTTTCATTAGCACTGAAGTTCTTGATTTGATCTTCTGCACATCCATTTATTATTTGTCCTTAGTGATGCACCGATTAGCTTCTTGTATTTCAGATTTATTTTATTCTTATATGTAAACAAACAAAAAATTCTGTTGCCCATTCGATTCTTCTTTAGAAACCTTTACGCAAAACCCTTATCTAAAATTGGCAAACAGCGTTGTGAAATGAATGAGAAATTTAAAAAATGAATTTCTGTACTTTAATGTCAAAACAAATAATACAGAAAAAGAAAAAAATAAGTTTTTGGAATAAAAGTAAATCTAACAGACTTTCTCTAATTTGGTTCAATGAGATAAACAAAATTGAAAAAATCATACTTTCTCAGTTAATTGAAAATTAAAAGAAAAAAATAAACTTTTAAAATATTATACTATCTTTTTCAATATGTAAAATAAAATTGAAACACTCAATTTAATAAACATTTGTACAGTTTATTAATGTCTATATCCTTGTACCACAAAACTGTTATTTTTATTATTTCAAAATAAAATGCTGATTATTGTTATTACAAAAAGTGTAGGTATACTATGATAAAAAGCGCATATATTATGTTTTTTCCTATTACTTTCATTTCAATTGCCAATTTTACTGTGTAATTGGCATTGTTTGTTTACAATTAACGAACAATAAAATAGTTTATTAAAATAGCTTGTTAAAATAGTTCTAAGTATATATATTCAGGCAGGATTGGACTGGCCCACCAGGACATGGTTAAGTTTTGGGCCAGTATGCTATGGCTATCGGCCTGTCAAATAATAAAGATATATTCCACCTACTATTAAGGAATTGTATATTAAGAACTTCTTTAAACTTAACTTTCAAGTTTAAGTACAGAAATGTTGTGATATGCACGAATATTTTACTGTTTAAAAATATAATATAAGTTGTAACAGGAATCTATTTTCCAGTGCTTCATATCCGTTCAGTCCAACCGTTTTCCAACGGGAAAACCTAAAATCTTTACTTTTATGCCCAATTAAACCATTGTTTATTTGGATGGCAAATAGAAACCATAATGGGTAAGGTGAATTAGTTCTTAAGTTTAAATGCTCGTTCGTTATTTTGGCCTGGCTCAGTAATGCTGAAATAAAGAAATCTACTTAATGAGTCCTCTTTAGTGACACTATACGGTTACGTAGTTATTATTATTTATGTATTTAGCTTATAAGTGGACAACTAAGACTTAAAATACATTTTTAAGCAATAAGGCTCTGGAAAACGTAACACGCGATATGCGAATAGTTGTATGATAACATAATGGCATACAATATGCCAAAAAGATAATTATGATATGGGGACTGTGAGACTAAGCTTTACTTAGCATTTAACTATAGTTTAACATTGTAACCTCGTAAGAAAGATATTATACGTTTAATCTGCCATCAGGCCTCTTGGCGCAGCAAGTGTGTCATCTCAAGAAATATAATTGAAAATTATGAGAACTAAAAACGCAGGTAAACTATACAACAATTGCGACAGTTTAATCACGAAGCCTTATTGTGATTATGAATTGCGCAACAACAAAATTGTGTTAACTGCAATCAAGGTTTAAGGTTATGCTCAGTTGACCATCAGATTATGTATACAAATTTCTTAATAACCTTGCTATTTCTATAAAATATAATTAAATAAATTTAAAAACATTATTAAATTATTTTGAAGTTAACGTTAAATTAACCAAAAAATTTAGTTACTTTGCAATTTTACATAATCAATGTAATTTCGTAACAGTAAACTTGTTTACATTTTTTTTTGCTTAAAGTACCTGCACACTAATGAGTAAATTTGTATATCGTAAAGTTGATAATACCATTGGCCATGGTGAACGTCGATGTTCTACCTGTTTAAATGTAGAATGTCTTCCAGTTTATTTGGTTCAATGCACCGATGAAATGATTACTATTATAATTTTGTGAATTAAAAAGTGCAATTGGTGTTCTGCATCTATAAAAATTTGTCTTGATTTATTGATATCAATTCGGAGATTTTTCAATAAGTACTTCATAATTGGAATACAAAGTGCTGTGATCGATGTATTAAATTACAAGTATTATAAATTCAACTTTTGAAAAATGGAAAGCCCAAAAGATAAATGTAAGTTATATTACTTATTATGGAAAATCATAAAATAGCTCCTAAAAGATAACAAAATAGTGAAATTTGCACATATTTAATATTCTTTTTAGTTAATACAAAAAGTACTTACGAATTTTTAACAAGTACTTAAAAAATTAATTATCAATTAACGTAACTGTTATTAATTTTTCTTAAATCGAAGCAGAAATTTCTGGTTAATATTGATAGCAAATTTATATTGCTAAATACCAAAAACAAATTTTTTATAGTGTGCTAATTATTATGCTGGAATTGATTACTAGTCGGTTAATTTTTTTATAGATTTGCGCAAATATTTATCTTACGAACATACTAAAAGTCCCTTTGTCGAATTGTGCGGCTGCTAAAATAAAATTTATATGTAGATGTATATTTAGTTATCAAATGAAGTGCTTATTAAGTAATAAAGAACTTCAAAATTAATTTACTTTTTGAAATATACCAAATACCTTATTGCATTGGCAAATTGGCATTATAAATTTTGCTAAGGCTAATCAAACGAATATTTATGCCTAGGATAGGATAACAAAATATTTTAAACACGTATGCGGTGATATAATAGAAATTTGTAAATTGTAAACAAAAACTTTCTAAACTTGAGAATTTTTCTGACTCAAATGATAGCTTTAAAGTAAATCTCAATAAAGAGGAAAGTTTCGCTTAGTTTTGCACACTTTTATGAATTCACGCTCACACATCATTTCCGAATAAATGTTGCGTATCTAATGATACCAAAATTTAAATATTTTCTATAGATTTTTATGGGAAAAATTTATTAAACAAATAATTACCTCCTCTCGTTCCAAAGCCATATCCAAATCTGTTATAAACAAAAATTTTAACATAAACAAACTGTCTGTTGTTTAACAACCAACATTTTGCAATGATTTCCTCTCTTAAAAAATTAATTAAAAAATCCCTAAATTAAGAGAGTAGTATAGCGTGAAGCATACACGGGTTGACTAAGAAGCGTAAGTCGCTGTTCGAATCCTGCTAGCGTTAGATGCACTGCTGTGAACAAAAAGTTCAATATCGATTTGTGGACTATGGGGAAGGTAATGGGAAACCACCCCATAAATTTTATTATATTCCCATGTAAATTCATCTCCACACGCTTCAGACAAAAAGAAAACGATAAAAAAGAAGAAGAAATTAAGAGCCGTAACTGGCCAGTTTATGGTAGGTACTATCCAGCCAATCCAACAATTTCTAAATGTTTCGAAGGGCGCAGGGCATCCGCCTTAGAGTTGAAACCATATCTGAATTTGGCAGATCTTCTAGTTTTCTTTGTAACCTCCAATACAAGATCTACCTTAGGCATTTCAAATTCTTAATATATTTTCCAACTTATTTTCTACTGAAAAGCGTGTTTATTTATTTATTAATTTTTAATCTTGAATTTACCTTTTTCAAGCTTTTCATTGCTGCTATATTCCTCAAAGTTAATTTTTATTATTATATTTATTTTATTTATTATTTCTGCACTTTTTCTGAAAATGTTCTCATCTTTTGCATTTGGAACATATTTTATTAAATGCTGGACATTTGTGTTTGAGCTGATAGTAGCCACATATTTCACATATCCTGAAATTATAATTATTTGAAAATTATTGAGTATGTAGCTACCAAACCTGGTTTCGAAACATTTTCGACTTTTTATAGCGTTTACTTTTGCTATTGTAGCATCATCGTTCAATATTCCTACTTCATTCCAATCTTCTGCAGATTTAGATTGCTTCACCCAAAGTTAATTCCGAAATTTTCAAAAGTCTTGCCCGAATCATCGTATCCATATGCGATCGTGAATCATAACATCTTTTTTTGTAAATTTGCAAGAAGCAGCTAATTTTCTTAATTCTGCTATGAATTCATTTACAATTTCCGTTGGAATTTCGTCATTTCGAAAAAATGTGTTGTAAAAAATACTAAGTTCCTTAGAACGTTACAATGCCTTTCAAAATTGTCTAAAATTAATTAATGTTGGGTTTTTTGCCATGTATTTCTTATGAAATAATTCTACAATAAAGTGCACTTTACTCTCAAGTTTTTTTTATTAATTTAGATAACGCGGTTTGGTCGCAGACGACCGTCTTCGGACCCCCTGTACAGAAATTATGCAATATCTTAAAAAGTATCAATAAAACGTTACAATCTTCAACTTACGTGCCTATCACTTAAATAACTAAAATTCGTCCTCATGTAAATTGAGGACAAGGTTATACATAATATAAAAATGTAACGTAAAAAACATAAATTTTAAATATGTACAAAAACAAATAAAATGTAAATCACGCAAATTAAGCATTTCAAATAACTTTCGTATAGGTATATAAATTATTATTTGGGAAGTATTCTGCTTTTGATTGTTCAATTTGTGGTTTAATAAGATTTCTCTTCTTTTTCATTTATTCTTTTTCCTGTATTTTAAGGTTTTCAGTAGATTGAGTATGTTTTCTTTTTGCACTTATGTAAGCAGATTTGTTCTTTTTGTGCTCATTTTATCTTGTGGATATTTTTCTACCTGCCTCTCCGATATTCACATTTTTCACAAAAGAGCTGATACACGCCACTAGATTTAAGTATTTCTGTGTGATTAGGTTTTTTATTTCTAATGATGGTGCTACCATTCGATCTGTGATTGATGGTAATATTGTGTTCTTTAAATATTTTACTACTCGCTCGCTACTTGGGCCTTGGTATGCAATGCACCAATATTGGGTATTTTTTGGTGTTTCTTTATTTTTTTTTATTCTTGGTTCTTTTTTTCAAATTAACTTCTCTACAATATTTTCAGCAAAACCTTTAGATTTTGCTATTTGTTTTGTCGTTTTAATTTTAGTTCTCTGGCTTCTGGCTTAAGAGAAAGCTTGAATGCTCGGTAAATGTAAAATTGAAATGCTGTGGTCGAAGGGTCAACCGCTAGAAGAAATCATGTACAATTAACTTCACGTACTTCACCAGCAATTCACCGTACTTCATCAATAATTCACGGTACTTCATCTAATGCATCGATACTTCATTGTAGTATTTCACGTACTGCATCGGTATTTCAGAGATTTATCAAGAATGCAAAATTTGAGTACTGAAGGGTGTTCCACACCCCGGATCAAGTACTTTTTAAATCAAAAGTAAACTGAAGATTTCCGTTGCAGAGGTACTGGAAGGTGTTTCACACCTCCTAGACCCCCGTATTAAGTAGTTTATTCTTTATTTTGTTGCAGAGATCTGCCTCCCAGGGGTACGGAATTTATAATTACGCAGTTTATAAGTAATTGTCAGATTACGAGATAAACACATTTACTTGGCCATAGCTAATTTTAATAAACTTGAGATATGCTTAAATATTTAATTCACTTTTAATAAAATTAATTATTTAAACCGGGGTCTGGGGTGTGGAACACCCTCCAGTGCCCTGCATCGGGAGATATTCAGTTTACTTCTGATAAAAAGTAAACTACTCGGTCTGAGAGTTCTGGGGTTCTGCATGTTCTGCAATGTTCTTAATTCCAAAATTTGTACACTAGAAGGTGTTCCACACCCCAAACCCCCGGATTGAGTAGTTTATTTTATTAGAAGCAAAGTGAAGATCTCCCAACCCTCGGATTAAATAGTTTATTTATTATTAGAAGTAAACTGAAGATCTCCGTTGAGAAGGCTCTGGAGGGTGTTCACGCCCCCCGACCCCAGGATTAAGTAGTTTATTTTTATTAGAGATAAACTGAAGATCTTTTGTTGAAAAGACACTGGAGGGTGTTCCAGATCCCCCGGATTGAGTAGTTTATTTTTATTAGAAGTAAACTGAAGATCTCCCGTTGCAGAGATCTACCTCCCAGGGGTATGGAATTTATAATTATGCAGTTTATGATTAATTATCAAATTATGAATTAAAACATTTACTTGGCCATAGCTAATTTTAAAAAACTTGGGATATGCTTAAATATTTAATTCACTTTTAATAAAAATAAATTATTTAAACCGGGGGTCTGGGGGGTGTGGAACACCCTCCAGTGCCCCTGCAACGGGAGATCTTTAGTTTACTTCTGATAAAAAGTAAACTACTCGGTCTGGGAGTTCTGGGGGTTCTGCATGTTCTGCAATGTTCTTCATTCCAAAATTTGTGCACTGGAGGGTGTTCCACACCCCAGACCCCGGATTGAGTAGTTTATTTTATTAGAAGCAAACTGAAGATCTCCTACACACCCTCGGATTCAATAGGAAACTGAAGATCTTCCGTTGAAAAGACATTGAGGGTGTTCCAGATCCCCCGGATTTAGTAGTTTATTTTTTATTAGAAGTAAACTGAAGATCTTTCGTTGCAGAGATCTATTTCCCAGGAGATATGGAATTTATAATTATGCAGTTTATGATTAATTGTCAGATTATGAATTAAAACATTTACTTGGCCATAGCTAATTTTAAAAAACTTGGGATATGCTTAAATATTTAATTCACTTTTAATAAAAATAAATTATTTAAACCGGGGGGTCGGGGAGGGGGACACCCTCCAGTGCTTCTGCAACGGGAAATCTTCAGTTAACTTTTAATAAAAATAAACTACTAAATCCGGAGGATCAATGTAATTAATTAATCGCGACGAAATAATGAATTACCAAAGCTTTTATTGAGCTACCAAACCATCCAAACAAATGAGCTAAAAAAATTACAAAATGAACTAAAGAAATCTAAGTTTAATTTAATTAATTGATTACTATTAAACTAGCAACTACCAAAACTTTTAATTAGTAAAATAATGACCGCTAAAGGTCTATTCAACGTTTAAGATAAAAATGTTACGAAAATCTACTGATTTAAGTTAATTTGCTATCAAATAATTATTATTGATTGCACGTGTCGTATCTATGATACACATTGACCGTAGCGCATGCGTATAAGCTAGGTTTAACTTCATGTAATTTACCAAAATTTACTAAGTACATGATACTTCACTTGTACTTCAATATTCTTAACAGGTATTTTACCTACTTTACACGTACTTCATGTATTTTACCAGTACTTCATGTACTTCACAAGTACTTTATGCATTTCACAAGTACTTCATGTACTTCACATGAGATGTCATGTACTTCATAAGATGTGTACAAAAAACTTCACCAGCGGTTAACCCATCGGCTGTGGTCTTATGCGTGTAGGAATAGAAAGCGTGTATGGCATTACTATGTCTGCTTGGGTTGCTTTTCTAAATATTATTCCAATTGGTTGTTTTTTTTTATTTGCATATTCGGGAAGTTTATTTTGTTATTGTGTGAATTTTATTAATTTGACAATGAAATGTTATTAGTTTACTTTCATTCCTATTCTCATTCTCCATCCACTTATTTTTTCTGCTAGTTAAAGTTGGTTTATTTTTTCCCCGATGTGATCCATGGAGATGTCGGCAAATAGTGATGATATAAAAGTTTCCATGGGTACACCATCTTCTGCGATATAGTATCTCCTATTAAATTTAAAGAAGTTCTGCTGGTAGTATTTAGCCAATGAGGTCCTTATCCCATCACTTAATTATTCTTCAACTTTTTGCCTAGATAATCTCCTACTATTTTCAACGTTTTTTTTTATAAAAATCATCGTGGATAAATTTACAATATCAAAAAAAATTAGTTGGGCATTTTTATCCCAATTGAATGTTATTAAACAACTTGTTCATCAGTTGGAAGGTGTTTTTTACTGAGTATTTTGACTTATATTCGAGATTTCTGAGTATTATTCTATTCATCCTATTATTGCTATTCTACTTATAGGTGTATCCTAGCTTGTTATTATAAGAAGTATTGGTGTAGTTTAGGGAGTGTTTAACTCCTAATCCTCTATAACACAGTAATTTTTATCTCATCGGAGCTTCCAAATTTTTAAGGATGGCAAAAAGTAATACTGAAACTTTTGTTTCCATAATTTCCAACTTGGAAATTTACTTTTGCCTCTTTGCTTTTACTTGGAATATTTTTCATTTTTGACGTAAGACCTGGAACAACAACAATACTATTTAACTGAATTTATTATCTTCTGAACACTACATTTCAGGTTTTGAAAACCAGATTCAATTCAACCCAACAAATCCAAAACCACCAATAAAGTGATGCACAATAATGGATGCTTTGCCTAACTAAGGAAATCACGAATAATAAAACTTGTAATCTTTTTGATTTACACCGATCTGATAATATTTTTATCATTCCAGAAATTCTGCTAATGTTAATTACCTAACATCAGACTTTCTCATAAATATTTACCCATGGTTATGCCTTCCAAATTAAAATATTACAGTATCAATCAAATCTTCATTAAATTTTTGACCATCACAACTTCGAATAATACTAACAATAATACTGAAGAATCGAGCTCAAAAATAGACAAAACGACAATCCTGAGGGATTTCAATCTATTTTGCTAAGTTTCAATATGTGCAATTTTTACCGAAAAAAAAAATTCGATCCTAAAATTCATCCAGTAATGTTCAATCATCCGATCTTAATATATTCTATATCTAAATACTTTTATCATCTTTCGTTTAATTTTTAAGATTTCAGAGTTATCATTATTACCTACGTATAAACATATTTAAAAAATTAAATTTTTAATTTTAACAAAAGATCTACCGACCTTTTTTTAATTCAAAATATTTCAGTTTATTTTATTATTAATTTTTCTAAAAATGGAATAATATCGATTTTTATTACTTTTATAGTTTAATTTACCCGCCCAATATAGAGGGAGCTAGGCACACTAAAACACTATGAAAAACCTGTTGATAAAGCCAATAATCGGTTGTTATTGATTTATATTCTTACTCACTGTCTGTATCACACGTGGTGATTGCAGGTTATGTAAAAAAAATTTGTTTGAAATGGGTTTCCAGAACCTCATAGCAGTTATCTTAAAAGGTCAGTCTATCGCTTATTTTTCATATTGTATGGTCATATTTCGTAACGTTGAAAATGAAGATATAAAATTCGAAACGTCGCGCAACCTAACTATTTACTAAAATAATTTTTGAGTTAAATTAATATAAGAATAAAATATATGTACTTACAATTATCTTAAAATATTTTAATTATCACTTACAGCATCTACAAGTTACATATTACAAGTTACAGGCAGTCCTTTATAATTACTAATCCAAAAAATTTAGATAATTATTCTTCGCTGTTTGTAAAATAGAACATATTATTAATAAATACCAACACATCAGCTGATCATGCTAATAATTTTGATATTATTTTTAAGACTCGAAATTTTCAGATTATTAGTTAATCATGAATCTTTTCTTAAAAATTCTATCATTGTTTGCAAAATTTGATAAAAGGTTTAATATCGCTATTTCCAATTATAAAAGTTCATGTGGTTATAGTGTATTCCTTCCTGGCTCGATAACTAATAATTATTTTATCAAAAATAAATTTAAAAAACCATTTAAGGAAATCAAATTTTGTTCAAATTGTATTGGTGATTGTTTTATTTAAATGTAATTAGTTTGTTTTTCGACATGGCAATTTTCAAGGCAAAAATGTTTTTAAATTTCTTGTTCGAATTCCAGCGTTTTTGTTGTTTTTTTGATTATGTGCAAGTCACGAATTTCACTCAAATTTCAAAGGTAATTATTTCCTAATTAAAATAAAAGCTTTCAATTTGATAATTTTAAAATATATTAAAATATTTGTTGTGCATTGCTGCTAGAACATAATGCCAGGTTGTTTAATAATTTAAAGGTACAATCAAATCCTTGAATTAATTTAAGTATTGCAAATATGTTACACAACAAATTATTTAATAAAATTCCCGGACCACTATTATTATGACAAATTGTGTTATGATTTGTACTAACAAATTATAATGCATACATTGAAATAGTTTTGCGGTTAAGCCGTCGACCAACCGAGTAACATTACTCGCGGCAGCAGTTGTTTATTTAATTATTTGGAAAGGCTGTTTGAAAAGTTCAACTTTCTAGTGGGTATTCCCAAATGCAAAAACATTCTTGATAATATAAAATATTATAAGAATCAGATCATGCGAAACTGTACGCATATTAACGGCCTGATGGTCGACTATGCGGATGAGTAATAATTCTTAGATGATAATGTTTTTTTGTTTTAATAATTTACTTAAGTAATTAAATTCGGTTATTTACATCGGCCATTCACCGGAATCAAGTTTACCATTTACAAGAAGAAGTTATTAAAAAATTTAAATAAATTATGAGCGCCCAATGACGTCATCTTGGGTTTCTTAAGGTGAATTTTCGTGTAAATTTATCGACAAAATAAATACAAACTAGTTAATAATAAATTACAAAATGACGGCTTATAAATTAATGTCTCAAAAAATAATTTAAATTTTCGTGCAAATACTACTTAACTGTTTCTGCTGAAAGGTTCCCTCCATCAGAAGTGGAGTATTTTATCTATAAGTTAATTGCTCCAAGTGGTATCGCAAATACGAAGATGATAGTTTATTGTTTCGAGTTATCTCAGTTCGTTGTTCATCGCAAGAAGTAAATTTTCACGTGGATTTTAAATATTTTGACATTAAATAGTAAAATTTCTAAACGTGTTAT
This sequence comes from Lycocerus yunnanus, assembly GCA_036346125.1. NCBI lineage: Eukaryota > Metazoa > Arthropoda > Insecta > Coleoptera > Cantharidae > Lycocerus > Lycocerus yunnanus. The sequence goes on along the minus strand of JARFIX010000016.1, from coordinate 3,541,441 downwards.
CACAGTTTACTGTGCAAAGTAATGAAAAATTATTGATAAATCTAAAAATTTGTGTTATTCACAGTCGAAGATTATAAGTGACGAGTTTAATGTTAAAAACCTGTTATTCTCTAATCAAGTTAATTTGTTTGGATATAATCTGAAGATGTTCAGGTGGTTAGGTGGGTAATTTGCAATAATAATTCTATAAAATATTTTTTATAAAATTTAGACATTCTAACATTGTATCGAAAATATTCTTATTAGTTCGGCTAAGTAACTCAATCTACTAGCAATTATCTGAGGTTATTGCAGATGGAGAGAATTTTTACATATTCGTTATGATTAAATAATCTTGATTAACGCAATTCTCATAAGCAATATCCTATTTGAAAAATAATTATTAATAACGTTCACTCTAACGTTGTAATAATAATAATAATAATTAATTTCTACAAATATACAGGGTGTAGCACAAAAAGCAAATTGTTGTATTATTTTTTAAATTACATACAGATAAGTTTTGTAAGATACAAAAGCATTGCTAGAATTCTTTTTTTGGTATGTCAGGAATGTTCTACGTCATTTCCTCTTTTGAATTCAGTTGTATGGTCAGTATAGCATTCCATAATATGCATTTACACTACTATTAACTAGTTTTTTGATCTTCTAAAAATACTCATTTGGTCCAATAGCAACAATCATATTGTCCGAACAAAGAATAAGGCTTGAGAGAGTAAAGTCCTTGGCACAAGTCAGTATCGACACCACTTTATAAAATTTTATTCTATGGAGTACACTCAAGATAAACCATTTGTAGGTCGGCTTGACCTTATTCTTATAACACTAAACTTTGACTTACTTAACGTGGGGTTAAGATTTTGTTTTCAATATTATAACATTCATTTGAGAAATTTAAATAAATTAATTAATATAAAATTATATGCATAGTTCTAATTTAATAGATATATTGTTTAAAAAAAAAAAAAATTGATGAATATTTATTGCAATGTGGTAAACTTTAAATCATGCAGTGCCCAAATGTACTTACTAACTCTTCACATAAATAAACAGAATAATAAATTATTTGATGTTAGATAATTGAATGAGAATAATTATTACGTCACAGTATTCACATTACTGGAGTGTAAAGTTTATCCATTCTACATGCGAATTAATATTGTTTATATTGCTATAAATTTAAGTTGACATTATAGAGATAAAGATAAAGCGACTAAAAGTGTTAAATATTATAAAATTTATTATATATAAAAAAAATAATGAAGCGATCAGTAGACAGAGGAAGGGAATATTAGCAATTATAAATTGAAAAACTAGGTGTTCCGCCAAATTGACATTTTCGACATTTATGCTTCCAAAAAATTTAAAGATTTTTTGTAAATTGATCTAAACAATTTCAAAATTTTGGTAGCAGTTATTACGCTTCTAAGTTTTGAAAAAATGAGACGAAGAGATATAGAACAATAATTACCTTGTGAGCCAAGGGTTAATCAATCAAGAATTCTTGTGAGCACTCATTAATTAATCGTCACCTATGAGCGAGCATAGCTTCTAAATCAAATTTAACGCATCACTTATTACTCCAATTTTTGGCAAGGAACAACGCTTCGGAACCAGGGGCGCATCCACGAAGGAGTTAAAGGAAAATATGTCCTCCCCCCCCCCTTTAAAAAAATGAAAAATACAAAAATGTGTGTTATTGGATTTGAAGAATGTGAAAAATGCAGGAAAATGCAAAATAATAGGTTATAATCTTAGTTATAAAGTAGGGAGATGACTGAGGTTTAACCTCCTCCTTTTAAATGAAAACATCTTTGATTATGTGCAGTTTTCCTATCTGAAATGTTTTTAACAATTTTATAATAGCTCATATTATAGTTTCATTCAAACTACCACCCTCGGCTCTTCTGAATTTGAAAAAGTTAAGTGTTATGATTTATTTATATTTAATTCAACCTTCAGCAATATTAAATTATGTTTCAAGACGTAATAAATCTCAATGCAAGTCCCCGTAGTAAAAAGAGTCAAATTCTATTACAGTCTGGGTAGTTAAATGCAAGAGATATCGTTTTCTATGGCTTGAAGGTTGTTAGAGCTATGTAAACCTGCCAAAAATGTTACGTATTCTAAATTTCCCAAAATAAAAATGCATTCCTCAAAAACTAACCGACACATTTAATTGTTTTTGCCGTAGGGAGCGGTTACTAAAAATGTACAATTATTATTGCTTTAGCTGGTAAGGAAGCTTTGATAAACAAATTCGATTCGCATATAAATTAATGTGATGATCTTTATCCACTTATCATGAATTAACCTTAACAAAATTATTCCCCAATCCCGAAACTCAGCACGAGAACAAGGCGACAATTTTGTTTCTTATGCCTGGTTTCACAAACATTTAAACTGCGATTATATTATTTAAGCCGAAATAGTAGTTTTAATGTTTGTGAAATCGGGCATTAATGTTGCACTGCTTACTATGACGATTTTCCTCTGCTCCGTCTCAAAATCAAATCCTGCTCGAACGGCCAATCTATCTAATTATCTAACCACCGTTACGCTTAGCCTTCAATTTATTTCGTTATTTGAAACAAACTAAATTAAAAATTTTACATTTACAGGGTGGTCTAAAATTTCTGTAACTTCAAATTTGTCGTAGGGCCAAATATGAACGTTACGTTACATGCTTCTTATAATGGTTTGCAATGTTCTTTGTAAGGTAGCCTTTTATTATTTTTCCATTATTTAGCCAGGTTTTGATGATGCTCGTCCCTCTTGTTTATTTTAGAAGTTATCTTGCACCGTGCCCATTCAGCTGCAATGCTTTGTTGTTGCTGTAGTATAATATTTGCTTCCGGTTCTATTGATACCTTTTCATATGTACTTGAGGAAGTGGTATATGCTATAGTTTGATTCCAGGTCAAGGAATCGATTTTTAGCATATAATTTTGCATAATATTATGTAACTCACATTTTGAATTATTAATTTTCATATTTTTTTATTAACCTCCAAAAACCTTTCAGCTGCGGCCATGATGTTAAGTTTAGTCGATCTATTAATGGAAATATGGGGAGAAAAAATTTCAAGTATAAAAATTATTATAGTATGAATCAGTGGTGTTGAATGTTAAATATTCCAAAATAGAACCACAAATGCAATACCTAATGTTAAAATAATTCTAAATCTTTCTATATATAGATAAAGTAGTGGCAGTAGTATCCAGAAATGTTAAGTAAACAATCCGTGAAATAATGAAAAGAAAAGAGTAAACAAGATTTTGGTATATTAAGAAATAAAATACACATAATACAAGTTAAAAAGGTAAATGACCACATGGTAGTTTAACAGTATAAAAAATTTTATACTCGAAATATCATGAAATATATTCGTTTTCAGAAAATATTTAAATAATTAAGTTTTTATGTACGAATTGTTACAGAAGTTATTTGAGTTACTTAAAAATAATAAAAAGTAATTTGAGGGACACTTGTACACATAGATAATTTTAATATGATACTCTGAATATAATATTATATGACCGTTGTATTTTTCAAATTTTATGTTCCACCCTGATGGCATAAATAAGGTTGCCGACCTTTATACCGAACCATGCACATAACTTTATAATATACAAATTTTACTATATGTAGGGCACACATACATACATACATAGTATGTATATAAAACGAGTCTAAAATTAGCATAGACAAATCCTAACATATCATAGTATTATTCATGTATGCACACTAGCCTGTGCTAAATTTCTTCAAAATACACATTATTTTTCATATTCTTAATATGCGGCTTTTAATGAAGAACAACATTAGAGGTTGCAATAAATTTTTCTATTAATATATTAAATATTAAATGTTAATTTTATCAGGTAAAAATGTTTTACTATTAAGTATGTCAGCAATGCTATTTAGGAAGTCAAAAATGTAAATTACTAACTTTTCTAAATAAAATATTTCAATTTTTCTTTTTTAGGTTCCGAGTACACCCTCACGGAAGCAGTGGATGAAAGTACAGTCAAGTTTAAACAAAAACAAATATTAAAGGACGATGGAAACGACAATTTGACCATATCGCACCCTGAAAATAACACTGTCGTAACTTCCAAAACCATTATTTTGAGATAATCGCATTTTAAAGATTGCAACGGTTGTAGTAATTTTACCATTATGTATAATGTCACCTAATTTATTTTAAATAATAATTTGGTCGGTTCTAAACCTAAACAAGTAGTATTTTGAGAATGGAAAAAAATTTTTTATGCTATAAATTAATTAAATAAAAGTTGAAGGTGGAACATACGACAGTTTTCCATTAAAAGATGAATGTACAACAGTATTACGTTGTTTATTATTTTCAAAAAAAGTCTTCAATAATGTTATCTAATCTAAAAATAAATTTTCTTCTTCTTCCTCTTCATCTTGCAGATCAATTACAAAATTTTTTTGTTTGCGATTGCTTACCAGTGCTTCATAAAACTGCGCATGGGACTTGGGTATGTGATTCTGGTTCAGCAACCACATCAAATCTTTCTTTTTTTCAATAGATATTCCTGGATGGCTTGCATACATTGCATCTAATTTTGATGATGTACTAGAACTTTTTCTTCCGCGGCTCTTAACTGTTATTAGGTGAATGTTAAAGAATTCTTCCTGCTTCCATGACGTTTTGTAAAATAATTGATTTGGTTGGCTTTTGACCAACCAAATTGACCAACCACCTTGTTGTATGTACCATACAACAGTCTTCCTCACAGAAGCTGTGCATATTTGTGAATTGTAAAACTGTTGTTCGCTAAATAGCACCTGAATGATAAAAGATGGAAGTTTCGACGTGGTACCATTGAAAAGAGCGTAAAAAAATACATAACAATCAATCAAAATCTGAAAATTGTCATTTTGGAAGTTACGACAGTGTTATTTTCAGGGTGCGATATATGGTTTTAGAAAAAATTCTGTAAAAAATTTTGTGACCTATTTATTTTATGTATTATCATTGGGCATTCTCCGTTTGATATTTCATTGGTTTCCTACTTGGAGATTATATATGACTCATTCCAAATGTTATCTGGACATAGCTGAAAAAGTATTAGTTGTGGTAAGAATTTATCACATTATATCGAATTCCCGAAATAATCACACTATTTTAGGATAATTACGAAGGATACAAATCCTATTTCGTTGAAGATGTTAAATTGTTACAGGCGTCCCACGAAAGGTATGTTTGCATTTGTTATTACTGTAAAGAGGAAATTGTAATATTTTATATTCTTTTAGCAAAAGTGTAAGTTTTTCCAAAAACGTTGCCATAACCAACGAAAACTTGACGGTTTATTTGGATAATGGATATTTTAAAGGTAAATTTTTCATTCAAAACCGCATTATTTGAAGTTTTTGGTTTTAGAATCAGAAAATTTGCGCGCTGTGTGGTGCAAAAGAATTTGTTACATTTGGGACAACGAAAGAAAACGTTTTATGAAACTAGTGGGTTTAGATAAAGGGCGAACCTGCATCGATTTCCATTCTTTTAAAGGAATATCTGAAAATGAGCAACGCCTAAGGTTTGACAATATACAAAGTGTGTTAAAAACCTTACCATATAATAATTTCAGGATGATTACCTACGGTAAAAATGAAATTGACATTCCAGTTTATTCGGTATTGAGACTCCTAGTATTAGAAGCTTTAACTCCATTTTATATTTTTCAAGTATTCAGTTTAATAGTGTGGTTTTGTGAATATTATTATTATTATACAATAGCAATTGTAGTCATGTCAGTATTTGGTATTGCAACGTCTATCATTCAAACTCGAAAGGTGAGTGTCATTTTATTCGTCTAAAAGTTTGTTTTTGTGTCCCCAAAAATGTTATCAGTTGTTAATTTTTGCACATTCAACAACACAAAGCCCACTGTTCATAATTTACTTTAATCGCACATTTGCTGCTTTCATTAAATAGGATATATCTTTTTCATTTCGAACATAACACAAAGTCAAAAGAAGATTGGATTGTTTTTTGTTGCCTTAGAATCAAAAGAGTTTAAAGGACTCAGTTCACTCAAGTGCAAATGTAATTGTCTATCGAGGAAACGACAAATACGAAGAAATTTCTTCAAGTAATTTGGTTCCTGGAGATTTAATCGAGATACCTAGAACAGGATGTACTATGCAATGTGACGCGGTTCTGCTCAATGGAAATTGTGTTGTTAACGAAAGCATGCTTACAGGTAATTTTCTAACCCAATTTCAAAGTAAAATTTAACATTTATTGGGATCTTTCAGGAGAATCTGTTCCGATTACTAAAACTCCATTGCCGAAAATAAATGTAACGTATGATGTTAAAGGAGACTCGTTTCATACGTTGTTTTCTGGTACCACGGTAATTCAAACCAGAAAGCAAGGTAAATTGAAACCGTTGGATAACCAATACCACAGCTTTATTAACATTTTTATTTTAGGAAATGATAAGATTCTTGCTGTAGTAATTAGAACGGGTTATCTTACAACCAAAGGTGAATTAGTTCGTAGTATACTTTATCCTCCTCCAAGTGATTTTAAGTTCGACCAGGACAGCTATAAATTTATTGGTATTTTAACTGTTATTTCTTTATTGGGTTGTATTTATACCATCGTTTCAAAGGTATTTTGAATCAATGTGGGTGTTTTAAAGTAAAGTTTGCAACTTTCAGAGTGAGAGGGGTATAACAGCCGGTGATATTATTATTAAAGCCTTAGATATAATTACGATAGTTGTTCCGCCAGCTCTTCCAGCAGCTATGACAGTTGGAAAATTGTATGCCTTAAGTAGATTGAAAGAATACAAAATTTATTGTATGAATTCAAGAGTTATTAATGTTTCTGGATCGATAGATTGTGTCTGCTTTGATAAGGTATACAAGGATAACAATACATATCCAGCAGCACTCCAATGTTTCGTACTTTTAGACCGGAACTTTGACAGAAGATGGTTTAGACATGTGGGGAGTAGTTCCAGTAATACAAAATATCTTACAATATCCAGTTAAGAATATGTTAGAAATATCTAAAACGTCGCCACTTTTAAAAGGAATGGCAACTTGTCACTCCCTTACCATAATAGATAAAAAAATTATGTGGGGATCCCCTTGACATTAAGGTAATTAATAATAATAAACGACAGCGTTCCCTTTCAATTTAAACTTTTAGGTGTTTGAATTTACCAATTGGTTACTAGAAGAAGACATTGGTTCCGATACTTCTGCAGGATTGTGTCTTGCCAAATCTCCATCTCGTTTGAACAGAAGAGTTAGTAGCATTACAGATGTTTATGGAGAAAACAAAAACGAAGTAAGATTATAGTGGTTTACTAATAAAAATTTTGAAAAACGATTTTTTTAAATTTTAGAGTGACCTACAAATTGAAATTATCCAACAGTATCAATTTTCTTCAGCTCTTCAAAGAATGAGCGTTATTACTAAAGCTGCTGATTCCGACGATTACGAGGTCTTTTGTAAAGGTTCTCCAGAAATTATAGTATCTCTGTCTAATAAAGAATCTGTTCCTGTTGATATTGAAAGTCGACTGAAGGAATATACAGTTAAGGGTTACAGGGTCATTGCTTTAGCAACCAAGAAATTATCCGGTTATCACAGTCACGAAGAAATAGAGAAAATTGATCGCTCCTTCCTCGAATCAGACTTAATCTTTGTCGGACTTATTGTTTTAGAAAATCGCATTAAACATGAAACACAAGGCGTTATTAAGATTTTGAAGGACGCCAATATCAAAATAATAATGATAACCGGTAAGGTATTGGAATACTGAAATTTTTATTTTTAAAATGAAAGGATTTAACTAGGCGATAACATACAGACAGCTTTAAGTGTTGCCAAAGAGTGTGGAATCATTGAAAGTAATCAAATAATCCAAGAAGTTACTGTTAAATCTCTTGGAATTGAACAACCTGAAATTTTGTATCACGTCACGGACTTTTCCAAGTGGGTGAGTAAATTAATTAATCTTCCATTGGTGCATATCGTATCTCTAATAGAATTGTACGGTTGTCACAAGGTTGTAACAAGCTTGTCAAGTATGTGACAATATTGTGACAATCTTGTCAAAACCTTGCTAATGGTTTTAGGCTTATATTTTCATCGATCAACCAATCCCAAAAGTCCAACATATTTAACTTTAAATATTTTTATATAAAATTATAATTAATGTGTAATTTTAAGAAACCTGGTGAGGTATCTGATAAAAACCTTCAGGAAGTTAATCTCGAATGTGGACAATATGCTCCTAGAAGTGTGTACTCTATGACTGGATTGACATGGGCTGCAGTGCGAGAACATTTTCCCGACCAAATACCCGAACTTATACAAAACGGAACAGTATTTGCACGTATGTCGGGCCAACAGAAACAGCAATTAGTTCAAGAATTACAAAAACTAGGTTACTATGTCGGTAATAACGAAATAAATTTACCCAACATCAAATTAAGTTACCATAAATTCTTTCCAGCAATGTGTGGCGATGGTGCCAACGATTGTGGTGCCCTTAAAGCAGCCCATGTGGGAGTTTCCCTCTCGGAAGAACAATCAAGCGTTGCGTCTCCATTCACTTCTAAAAACGATAACATTTCATGTGTTCCTACTATAATTAAGGAAGGAAGAGCATCTTTAACTACCAGTATTGGAGTTTTTAAATTTATGGTTTGCTATAGTTTAACCCAGTTTTCTTCGGTGATCATTTTGTATGGAATTGATTGCAACTTAACTTCTCTTGAATTTTTGTTCATCGACATCTGTCTGGTTATAAATTTTACTTCCTTTTTCGGAAAAACACGAGCGTATGATGGTCCCCTAGATAAAATTAAACCGCCCACATCCTTGTTAAGTTTTACAGCTTTAACTTCTATTGCATCCCAGTTATTCCTCGTTATCAGTTTTCAAATTTTATCGTACAAACTCGTACAGACTTACTCCTGGTTTACCCCATTCGTGCTTGATCCAGAAAAGCCAATGTATTTCACTTCGTACGAAAATTATGCTGTTTACTGTGTATCAATTTTTCAGTACATCATAGTGGCAATTTGCTTTTCAAAAGGAAAACCGTACAGAAAACCGATCTATACAAATTTTATTCTTTCGGCAAGTTTTGTTCTTATGACAGCAATATGCATTTATATAACCATAAATCCTGCCCAATGGATCATATCAACTTTGGAGCTTCAGCTTCCTCCTGATAATGAATTTAGTTTAATAATTTTAATTATGGTTGCGATTAATTTTGTGTGTAACTTGGTGTTTGAAGATTTAATCATAAATTATTTCTTGGATAAGAGACTAATTCCAAAAATCCGTAAAATATTAGCTTCCAATAAGCAAATGAAAAGTCATAAAAGTTTTTTCGTGAATGGTGCTAGCAAAATTAATATTGCCTATGATAATGAAAAAAAACTGGAAAAGCTATAAAGTTACCGATAATGAAGAATGGAACGGCGGTTCGACTAAACTATAATTTTTGTAAATATTATACGTCCAAATAAAATAAATTTATTATTATAATAAAAACATTTTTATTTTAAATACTAAGAACAAATCTTAAACAGCTACAGCGATTCTTGTTTCCATTAGTTCCCATTAACAGTAGCAACTTTATTTAAACATTAAGATAGGTACATAATTGGTGTTTGCCCATTGAGGTAATTTGCCAATGGCGTAGAAGAGCTACACTCTTCACCATCCAATATACAATAGCTTGACTGGATGGTTTGGATTTATCCAACTTATAACTTTAACTTGCTTTAACTTTTTTTTTAGTTAAATAGCGTTGCCAAAATGTGAAGAATATGTTGTTCTAGATAAATAAAATTTGACGCTGTACCATAAATTCCGCCAAAATACTGATTTTAATGTAAATTTACTTACTTTTTGCAATTTTGCTCTGAAAAGATTTTTTAAAATTTTGTTTACTTACGAAGATATTTGTATTAAAAACTGTATTTTTGAAAGAATTTGCAGTTGGGGTGTACTCCAGATTCAGTTTATTTCATTTTATGCTGATTCAAGCTAAAATTCGGCTGCAAAAACTTAACTAGAATAAAATGTTTTAAAATATGAAGTGTATAAAATTTATTAAAAAAAATATTCTTATAAAATCGGTTTTGGAGAGATATTACAAAAAAATTATTGATTTGTAAATGGAAATAAATGCGTAAAAACAAACATTTTTAAACACTTTCACTACAAAACAGACACCTTTTCTATAATAACGTTTTTATTATTAGTACATTTGGCAGTTTTTTGGTTTTCTACTAAAGTATTCTTCTATTTCTTGCAACGTTTTATTTTTAGTTTCAGGTAAAAATGCTACCACAAAAATAGTTCCTGCCAATGAAAACAAACCATAAAAGAGAAAAACGTAAAGTTTCCCATGTTTTTGATCATTGTTGGATATACCTTAACAGTGGCAAAAGTAAAACATATGACAAGCACGTGACAAGTCCCGAAGCAACGCCACGAACTTGTCCAGGAAAAACTTCGGCGGCCATTGCAAATGGCATTGTAACAAATCCTATTGTACTTATAAAGAAATAAATTAACAGCAATCCAATAGGAACCCAATCCATGGAACTTCTTTCATCCATAGGAATATTATTGGTTGCCATTAAAAATAAAGAAAGAAAAATCATGCTGAAAGCCATTCCTGTGCCAGATATCATGGATAATGGTCGGCGACCATATATTTTACTTAAAAATCCAACGACAATAGATGCTCCAACTCTTGTGATTGCCATTAAAGAAATAATAAAGTATGCATCAATTGTTATTTTTGCTTGTTTGATAACATCAAAGGCATAGAATACTAGTACAACAATACCAGAAAATTGTTGAAAGAAAAAGAAAGATAGAATTAATATAAACGGAATTATGCAGCTGCGTCCAAAGAGAAATTTTAAATTACTTAAAAAGCTGACTTCCTCTTCAGTTTTATTAGAAGATACGCTTTTCATCAAACCTTCTAGCTCATTTTGCACTGTTAAATTATTGCTTTTTGCTCCAAATATTTTAATGGTACTAGCTTTAGCATCATCTAAACGATTTTTAGAAACTAACCACGCGGGTGATTCCGATACATAAATTATTGTCAGTATTGTTCCTAATACTGGAAACCCGGCTGTTAAAGCTGCCACCGCTCCCCAATTTTCCTAACAAACAAAATATTATTAAAATAAATTAAAAATATAATTGTTTACCTTCAAAATCCATCCTAAAACGTAAATTAAAAAAACTCCAATTGAAAATGATATGGAATTCCATGTTGTAAACATCCCTCTTAATTCTGCACTGGAAACTTCGGCCATATAAACGGCTGCTGGCATACTAGCCAAACCTGTCGATAATCCAGTCAACAACCTTCCAAATATTATAATCATATATTGGTACTGGGGTATGTGATACGCAATGGTTATAACTATCCATCCCAAAAAGGAAACTAAATTGATACAGTGAAAAGTGGGTTTTCTTCCATATTTGTCAGCTATTGGGCCCGATAATAGACAACCAATTGGAGTGGCTACAGATGCCACACTTGCTATAACAGGATCGAAAATAAATAAACAGCAATCAATTTATTGTAAAGGATATGTACCAATCCACGATGCTTCATTTTCGGTTATTCGGTATGGATTATCTTTTGATAACAAAACCGGTAAGACTATTGCAGAAAATCCTAAACTCATGCTAGGTGCTAAAGTCGAAAAGTTTACAACTAATGATAAAATTACCTAAAATTAAAAATAATCAGGATTAAAAGAGAAGATTAAAATAATGTTTTCATAACAGTTGAACAGCGGTACATATTAATAATATTTGAGAATCTGAGATGATTGAGATGATTTTGTTCAACCAAACTAAAATATTTCGAAAAAATCTATTGTTTTAAAAATCGTGCTGACTCCATAAATGCGGTCACACAGGTGACTGATAACGCTCAAGTTTTAAAATAAATTAATAAACATTCTTTTGATTTTAAAAATAATTATCCTGATCATAAATTTTTTAGAAATATTTGAATAGTTACTTGAATTAATGTTGACCTAGGAACATGTTGAACTTTTTCTATATCCATGTTTGCCACTTATACTTTTCCAGTTTTATCGAAATTTGTGAAATTAGTGTTTCTTTCTAAAACTATTATTTAGGAAACAATTGACCCAATATTGTTTTATCTTAAGTATATCAATTATTATCAATGATAAGATTAAGGACTGCTGGTGTTATTTTGCTAAGAATAATGAAAACAAACAGTTTACTTATCAAATTTAAACCTTTAGATTTTACTATATCTGCATTTAATTGTTTATAAAGTATTTTCAAAAGATGGCGCTATAACCAATTTTTAAATTTAAAAAACGAATATTACAGAAAATGCTGTTTGCAAGATATTGCACCAGGAGTTAACTTTAATATTATGTTTTTACTCAATTTCGGTGTTTATTACAAAAATCCCTCCAAACCTGTTCTTGAAGATGACATCTTGACAGACAAGAAGTTTGTAATAGCATGTCAAATGTTATTTTAATACACAAATGTAATAAGGATTGATGTTGCAGTGCCTCTATCAAATAATATTTTGACTATTAAAAAGAAAATGAGAAATTACGAGACAATGAAGATAATGACTGTTACATACAATATACAAGTATAGAAAACCCCCTGCACTGACTCAATTGATGCCATCAGTTTTACTAATTTAGCTGTTTTAGCTAAACACGAGGAATCAAGCGCTAGAGGAAATCGTGTACAATTAACTTCACGTACTTCATCATAATTCTCCATACTTCTTCGTACTTTATATAATTCAGCAGTAATTCACGGGACCAGTAATTCGCCGTACTTCATCAATAATTTACGGTACTTCACCTAATTCATCGAAACTTCATTGTATTTCACGTACTTCATCGGTATTTCAGAAACTTACCGAGATTCCAAAACTTGCGCAGTGGAGGGTGTTCCACACCCACACACCCCCGGATCGAGTAGTTTATTTTGTATCAGAAGTAAACTGAAGATTTCCCGTTGCAGATGCACTGCAAGGTGTTCCACACCCCCCAGACCCCCCGGATTAAGTAGATTATTTTTTACCAGATTTAATTGTCAGATTACGAATTAAACACATTTACTTGACCATAGCTAATTTTTAAAAACTTGGGATATGCTTAAATATTTAATTTGCTTTTAATAAAAATAAATTATTTAAACCGGGGGGTCTGGGGGGTGTGGAACACCCTCCAGTGCCTCTGCAACGGAAGATCTTTAGTTTACTTGTGATAAAAAGTAAACTACTTGGTTTGGGGGTTCTGCATGTTCTGCAATGTTCTTCATTCCACAATTTGTGCACTGGAGGGTGTTCCACACCTCCAGACCCCAGATTGAGTAGTTTTTTTATCAGAAGTAAACTGAAGATCTCCCGTTGCAGAGATCTACCTCCCAGGAGGTACGGAATCTAAAATTATGCAGTTTATGATTAAGTCAGATTATGAATTAAACACATTTACTTGGCCATAGCTAATTTTAATAAACTTGAGATATGCTTAAATATTTAATTTACTTTTAATAAAAATAAATTATTTAAACCGGGGTTTGAGAGGTGTGGAACACCCTCCAGTGCCTCTGCAACGGAAGATTTTCAGTTTACTTTTGATAAAAAGTAAACTACTCGGTTTGGGGTTCTGCATGTTCTGCAATGTTCTTAATTCCACAATTTGTGCACTGGAGGGTGTTCCACACCCCCCAGACCCCCGGATTGAGTAGTTTATTTTTATCAGAAGTAAACTGAAGATCTACCGTTGCAGAGATCTACCTCCCAGGGGGTGCGGAATCTATAATTATGCAGTTTATGATTAATTGTCAGATTATGAATTAAACACATTTAATATTTTTAATGTTTTAATTAAACACAAACAATAAAAATAAATTATTTAAACCGGGGGGTCTGGGGGTGTGGAACACCCTCCAGTGCCTCTGCAATGGGATATCTACAGTTTACTTTTAATAAAAAATAAACTAATTAAGCCGAAGGATCTAGGGGGCGTGAAACACTTTTTAGTACCCAAATATTACAATGCAGGCAAACATATTATTAAAGGTTTGAAAATTGAGTAGAAACTCTCCGCTACCGTTTTAGTTTTGTAAAAAAATTATGACATATTTTGGGGTGGGACAAAAAAGGGTTAAGAGAAAATAAATTATGTACAATCATGCACAAGGGGTTATTAAGATTATTTTCAAAATCGTTAGGGTAGAGCTAGCAGGTCTCCAGCCCCCAACTAATTTTCTAAATAATTCAGAAACAAAAAAGGTCCAACCAAAAATAAAAAGTGCAAAATAGACGTTTTTGAATTAAAAATTCGCAATTGAAGGGTCTGATGATATGCGCCTTATCCAATCCCATCTAGTAGAAGATCCGAACCTAAGTCGACCTTCACCGAGTTGATAATAGAGTGAAACCTATTTTATAATAATCTTAGTATATTAGAAAATATATTAAAATGGGTTGCCTAAAAAATCCTGGACAGGCTATTTTTAATATTTTTTTAAAAAATGTTTTTTAATTAAATTTTGTAACATCAAGATAATAAGAAAATTTTATTCTGACTTCAAGTACAAAACGTATAGAATGTGCAGCTTGACCGATCGAAACGAGACTTGTGGCATTCGAAAGAGTTCTACTCAACTTAGATTTGTCAATTTGTTTGTAAGATATTGTTGTTGCAAAAGTTAAAAAAAAAATTTTTGTACGTTTTGTACTTAAGTCAGAATAAAATTTTCTTATTATCTTGATGTTACAAAATATAAAAATAAAAAAAAATATATAAAAAAATATTAAAAATAGCCTGTCCAGGATTTTTTTGGCAACCCATTTTTAATATATTTTCTAATATACTAAATTTATTATAAAATAGGTTTCACTCTATTATCAACTCGGTGAAGGTCGACTTAGGTTCGGATCTTAGACTAATCCAATCAGACCACAACGAAATAACCAAACCCACAACAAAACAAAAACAAATCAAACACCTCATTGGCAATTTCGTCAATTTAACTTTAATGTATTTTAACTGATAGATAACCATAGTTGAAGAAATCAGGCATAAGAAGATAGTTTAAATTGTATTATTACATTCTGGAGCCGTCTCTGTAAAACCGGAACAAGCGAGTTATTTTCGCTTCCACGTAATTAAGTAATCACGACGAAATAATGAATTACCAATGCTTTTATTGAGCTACCAAACTTCCATGATATTCAAACAAATGAGCTAAAAAAAAATTACAAAATTAACTAAATAAATCTAAGTTTAATTTAATTAATTGATTACTATTAAACTAGCAACTACCAAAACTTTTAATTAGTAAAATAATGACCACCAAAGGTCTATTCAACGTTTAAGATAAAAAAATGTTAAGAAAATCTACTGATGTAAGTTAATTTGCTATCAAATAATTATTATTGAATACACGTGTCTTAGCATTGATACACATTGACCGTAGCGCATGCGCCTAAGCTAGGTTCAATGTTATGTAATTCACCAAAAATTTACTAACTTCATGATACTTCACTTGTACTTCAATATACTTAACAGGTATTTTACCTACTTTACACGTACTTCATGTATTTCACAAGTACTTCATGTACTTCATGAGATGTGTACAAAATACTTCACCAGCGGTTAACCCCTCGGCTAAACATTATGTTGACACCGGAAGTTTCACGGGTTTAGATACTAAACTAAGAAATCTAAAAACTGTTTCTATTTTCTCCTTTTAACGTAACATTAAATTTTAGAAACAATGTAATGTACCACATATACATATATTATGTTTCATGAAAAGGGGGGGGGGTAGAAATCGGTGATAAAAAATGTTCGTTTATGTATGTAGAATTATAATTTAGTGTAGGTATAATAAATTTAACTACATATTCACAAGAGCCTTAAAATTAAATCACAGTAAATGATTTCAAATTATCACAATCAGATATTTTAAAGTTATTAATAATCACTATCCCGAAGAAAAAAGATACAGTCTTAAAATCTACAGAATCTTTGATACAGTCGTTTCTCAGGATTCCTCTTCATTTCAAACCTTCTTCACTACAACCGATATTTGACACAGCCAAGTATGGAACAGGAATTTCTTAATTTATAGATTCTTCATTCATTTTTCTTAATAATTAATAATTTAACAGTTTTCTAATTTATAAACTAGGGTAAGTCCGGGATAGTTGGACCACTTTTTTAAAACATCCTGATTTCATTTTCTTTGGGTGTTTTCAATTTTCAAAATGGAAAAATCAATGCATACACTGATGTAGTTTAAGTATTT
The DNA here is from genome assembly GCA_036346125.1 of Lycocerus yunnanus. Classification (NCBI taxonomy): domain Eukaryota; kingdom Metazoa; phylum Arthropoda; class Insecta; order Coleoptera; family Cantharidae; genus Lycocerus; species Lycocerus yunnanus. The sequence goes on along the minus strand of JARFIX010000016.1, from coordinate 3,525,060 downwards.
TATTACAATGATACATAAAAAAATTAACATTATGAATTATAAACAAAAAAGAAAAAGTTGTAACTGGTCTCACTAACCCATAGTATGAGGGTTAGTTGGTCCAGTATATATGGGTTAGTTAGGCCACCGTTTAAAGGAAATATGTAGCAGGGGTAGAAAAACCCCTTCTGCGCTACAGCATGCTACTACAGAAACGGTTTCTCTTCAATGTATTTTTATTTTTAATTCTAGTTTTTAAAGTCGTTTTCGGTATTCCAAATTCTTTTGCAGCTCTGTTAACTCCAAATGTAGATAGATACAGCTTCTATCGCATTTTGTAGTGATTCGGCACTCCACTTGGCTCTACAGTTCCTTTCCTTTTAAAAAAAGTTGGCATGATGTAATTCTGGAAAAACTTACTACTTTAGATTTATCTATTATGGTCTATCTAACCCGAATGAAAACGGTCTCACTATCCCAAAACTATGGGTTAGTTAGACCACTTTATCACACGAGTCACGCTGTTAGAAACGACGAAAAGTTAGGTTATACCTATTTCGGATACAAAAACTACCATATACAAACAAAATCTTTAAAAAAATTTACCTTTAGGTTCTTCTTAATTGGTCTAAAACAACCACTATAAAAACTTTCACCCAACCTCGACACACCTATGCTTAATTTTACTAGTTTAATACACCCACACTTTACTGTTTACACGTTATACAACTTAGACTGTTTCACTAAAGGGGAGGATGCGTCTAAATACCAGCGGTACTTCATAAAATTACAGTTCTCGTAGGTGGTCCATCTAACCCAGTGGTCCAACTATCCCGGAATTACCCTAGAAGATGTTCACGAATATTCCAATAGTCCCAGCATAGGATTAATATAATTCTATACCAAATTATATTGCTATCCTTTTTCATTTTTATGAATACTTTTATTACGCAGCACACAATTTCTCCGTTACAATTTTCTCATCGCTGCATCTTTTACTTTTTCTTGTACCAAAATATTCTTCTATTTCTTGCAACGTTTTGCCTTTTGTTTCTGGTAGCAAAGCAATAATAAATATTGTGCCTGCCAATGACATGGCTCCATAAAAGAAGAACACATAGTAGTTTCCCATTTCGCTCATCATGGTTGGATATACTTTGACGACAATAAAATTAAAAAAGTATGCTAAGCATGTAACGAGACCTGTAGCTACACCACGAACATTTACAGGAAAAACTTCAGCTGCCATAGCGAAAGGCATTGTAAGAAATCCTAATGTACTACTGAAGAAATAAAACATTAGCAATCCGGTAGGAAGCCAATCCATAGAACCCATTTCGTTCTTTGGTACATGTTCAGTTATTATCAAATATGCAGCAAGTAAAACCATACACAGTGTCATTCCTGCACCGGATACAGTAGACAAAGGACGACGACCGTACCTTTTGCTTAAAAATCCAACTATGATAGCTGCTACCACTCTGGTCATTGCTATCAAGCAAATAATAAAGTATGGATCTGTTCCAATTCTTACTTCCTTTACAATATTAACTGCATAAAATACTATCACGAAGACTCCAGAAAATTGTTGAAAGAAGAAGTAAGTGAGAATTAATATAAATGGCTTCAAGCAAGTTCTTTCGAAAAGATGCTTTAAGTTACTTATAAGACCTTCAGTTTTGGCTTTGGAAGAAATTTTGTTTTGCATTAAACTGTCAAATTCTTCATGTACTGTTAAGTTGTATTCTTTTGCTCCAAAGATCTTTATGACGCTTGATTTCGCTTGCTCTGATCGATTCTTGGAAACCAACCACGAAGGAGATTCTGGCACGTAATAGAGGATTAATGCAGTTCCTACTATCGGAAGTATTGCTGTTATGGATGCAGCCATACCCCAGTTTTCCTAAAAAAAATTTATATTAATAAAATTATAAAAGAATTCAAAAAGGATGTCGCTTACTTTAAAGATCCAACCAAAGACGTAAACGGTAAAAATGCCAATCGAAAATGATGTAGCGTTCCACGTTGTGAACATTCCTCTTAAATTTGAACTGGAAACTTCGGCCATATAAACGGCTGCTGGCATGCTAGCTAATCCTGTCGATAATCCAGTCAATAATCTTCCTGTTATTAAAATGGCATACTGATGTTCAGGAACATGATAAGCAATCGCTATGACAACCCAGCCCACAAAGCACACGGCATTATTACAAAGTAAAGTGGCTTTTCTTCCATATTTATCAGATATTGGACCAGACAAAAACAGCCAATTGGGGTGGCTATTGATGCCGCGCTTGCTATAATAAAATTAGAAATAAGTTCAAGCTGCAAAATACGCACGTGTAATATTTACCGATCCATGAAGATTCGCTATCTGTTAATTTGTATGGATTATCCTTGGATAACAACACTGGTATGACAATCGCGGAAAATCCTAGACTCATACTCGGTGCTAAACTGGAAAAATTTACTATAATTCCCAAAAGAACCTAAAATCAAATTAAAAATTAAAAAAGAACAAGAGAGCAGTCGTAATGCTGTGATCAATATTGTTGCTATGTCGGGCAATTTATTATTTGTTCGAGTTTTTGAATAATTACCTGAACTAAAGATGATCTGGCAACGTGTTCAGATTTTTCTATATCCATTTTTATCATTTTGGTTTTTTTATTTTCAACTGTTAACTGCAAATAGAAAATTCTTACTGTTAATTCGGTGGTACATGTAAGACAAACTTTAAGTTTGATTGCTCAAAAATGTACGATAAGATTAAATATTCTATAGATAACAATACTTTCTAGCTTTGTGTAAACCTAATCAGGTAAATTAAGGGCTCTTGTCATTATTATATTTAAGTATCATTGTAATGAAACTGATAATTTAAGAAAATCTTGAGTTCGTGAAATAAGTTTATTTAATATTATATAATTTATAAAATATATTATTTTTATTGAAATAAATGAAAATTATTCAATTGATGAAATTGTAATTGGGTAATTTAAACGTTCGCAATTCAAAAACAACTCAATGACGTTAAATTTGATTAAAATTAGGTTCACCAGTAATTACTGTCTTTTTAAACTTAATTTTTTTTCCAATGCTATTTAGTTGATTTTAACTTTTTTAATTTAAAAGTTGTGTTTCTAATACTTTTTTATGTTCAATATTTAATTTTTTTTATAAACCAAATAAAATAGGTCATAATAAAATTCAAAAATGTCTCAAAGATAGGCTGGATAATTATTAAAAAAAAAAAATTAAATTTGGAATAATAGAAATAAATTTTACTTACAAGACAAAAAATACGAACAGTTTGAAATCTATTTTAATATTTACACAAAGACCCCCTGCGGTATTTCACTGTTAACGGTACTTTTAATAATACAGATACTGAAACTGACCTTTTAAAATTTGCACTGTATTAATTTATATATCAGCCATTCTTTATGTGTGGTAATCTTATTAAAATTCATAATATTTAGATTGATCTTTAACATGGGTTTACCTTATCTTCGCTATTAATTTATTCTAAATCATTTGTACACTTAAACTTTTTTTTTAGATTTATCTAAAGTGGAGTTATATAGAGAGCTAATTAAGTCGTAAAGTTTTATATGAAATTCTAATTATGACAATTACTAATAATTTTGTAGACGAACGTATGCGGTATATTTCCATGCACTATAACTAATTGCACTCTTTGTTTTTGTTTTTCAATTTTTTACCACGAATTTGTATATTTTGCGTAACTTGCTACATTTTGCATCAAATTGTTATTGTTTACTAAGCAAACTGATCTAAATCTGCATTATAAAACATATTTTTGTCTATAGGAAAATTAGTTGTCAGTTCTGTCATTATATTATATAATTTTGCGTAGAGCTTCGAGTGATGCTTGATAATCAGTTGATGATTTGGTCATTGGCTTACTACATGGATGAGTCAACTTTCCGACACGTCAACTGACCAATTTCATCATGGTGGCGATCTGTTATAAGCTAATGAATGATGTCAAATCTGTGATAAGTTTCATTTTAAATATAAACATAGAGTGGAAACGGAAACCAAAATATACTTTGTTATTTATACTTTAAATATTTTGGTTAGGTTTTGCTACTTCCTGGCAAACAACCATTCTCTTTTCTCCATATTAATTATCAGTTCATGGTAACCTACCTTGACAGTCTCTCCAGATTTTCTCATCTCTTCCGCTTGCTCTCTTATTTTTTTCTGTATTTTTCTTTCCATAATTGTCAAGTAATTATCCATTTACGAGTATATCATCTTTCTCCTCGAGCGACTCAACTTAAATTAATTTTTAATTATCTCAAGTTTTTTCCCTAATTTTCTAATTCAATCAAAACTGTAATATTTCTTCCATTTACAATCTTTTCACTATCTACTAGTTTGTTCATTCTTATTTCTTTCTCTTATTGCTGTAGTTTATGTTCAATTCCTTGCAGTTTATTTTTAAGCGCCTCTATTATATTTTCGCTTAGTATCTTATCCTGTTTCCAAGAGAGTTTTTTCTGTTTGAAATCTTTTCTCACAATTTTCAGCTTCCAAATGATTTTCCATTTGTTTTTCTACTTTTTTTTTAATATTTTCTCATGCGAGTTATGCTAGCACTCATAGTTTCGATACATTTTGTAGGTTTTCCATTTTTTTATTAAAGTTTCTATTTCCATTCCATTTTTATTCTGCTTTTCTTGAATACTTCATTAGATACTATTTTCGGCTTTTTCAGTTGCTTCCTTTTAATGTAGCGATATTGTAATATAAGATAAGTAATGTAAATAATGCAAGATATATAGGTAAATATTAATTTATATTAATTTTAAATCATACACTTTGTTAGTCTATTGCCTATTGAAATTTTAATTTGATTATTATAAAGTTGATGCGAGGACAAAAATTGTAAATAATTTTAATATTTACTGTTCCTATCTATATTAATTTGTTTGAACATTTTACGATAATAATAAAAGAATTAATAAAAAAGATTTTTTCCAATTATGCAAGAATTATAAAAATTTTGTTTTATTTGATATTCATATATTGAAACAATTTAACTTCTTTTTGTGAATTTATAATAAATAAATCAAAAAATGAACAATATTTAAACTGATATTACTGATTTATAAATTTATAATAATGTGAAAATCAATTGTTGTTTATTAATTGCAGTTTTAAACAATTTAGAATGTAATTTTATAATTTTAAAAATTTTGTCACGTTTTTCACAGGTTTTACAACATGGTTGTGTAAATATATTAAATTTAGCCAGATGTTTTGGCCTATTTACCTTTAATACAGTAAAATAATAAAATATAATAAAACTAATTATTTCTAATTAGTTGAATTTTAGATACGATGTTCCTTAGTATGTTACAAACAATATTCAAAAATTTCCATGATTACTCTATGAGTTTCGTCCGCCATCTTAGAAATATGGCGCCTGTTTTATGCTTTTAATTGTCTAATTAATTTGAAATTTTACATTTTGTTCGGAAATGTTTTTAATAATTTAATCTGTAGCGACAGTTTGTATTTTAACAACGCAATATTTACTACTTTGAAATAAATCTCAAGAAATTTAGACTTCGGTATTACTTTGTTTCGTTAAAATAAGTTTAATTGAAAATAATTTCAGTAGTTTATAATTATAATAAAATGCCGACTTGATAGAAAGTGTGTTGATTTGAAAATGTTTGTAAAGACAAATTCGTGATTAAATAAGAAAGAAGAATATGAGGTATTAAAATTTGGAGAGGTTAATCAACCAAGATTGCGATTTTAATGATTTTTTATGTTTTGAAAAATGATAATTCAACAGACGTTTTTCATTAAAAGCCTTGTATTAATGTCCTCTTTCGTTTACTGAAGCTATTTTTATAGGAAAAAGTGTACTTTCGAACCCTGGGTTAATTAACTCTTGCCCAAAATTTAATTCATCGTCAGGACACTAATTCAAATTAATAATATTCACAAAAATTGCATTTGTAATATTAAAAACACAGAATAAATTGAAATAGTGCGAAAAACGCAAAGGAACACATAAATAATAATTTCTTAAAATAAACTGTCCGGATTTCACGAAGACAAGGAATAAATAAATAATAAAAAATAAATTTTACAGAAAAATGAATGTTTTGAGATGAGAATTGATTGCTTACTTGTGTTGTAGAATCTGATAATGGCAGTTTAAGCGAAAAGCTTAAGTGTATAAGTTGTATTTTAAATAAAGAAGCGCTTTGTGGAAGTTATTAATTTAAAAATTTAATGTTGAATAAAATATTTTAAAAGGTTACAAGTTTAATGAAGTTTGAAATTTTTTACAATTTTAATGAAATTTGAAAATTTTCCAACTTACATTTTAGCCTAGGACCCCCTTACGTAAAGTGGTTTTGTCTTTTTAAGATATTTTATTTGACATATAATTTCAACAAGTTAATAATAAACATTTGCAATTATTCGAAAATTTAATGTTCAATCAAATATTTTAAAAATTACAAGTTGAATGAAATTTGAAAATTTTCCAATTTACATTTTAGTGTAGGACCCCGTTGCGCAAAAATTTTTAAAATATTTTATTCAACATATAATTTCACAAGTTAATAAATATTTACAATTATTTAAAAATTTAATTAATAGTTAACCATTATGACAGACTTTGAATTTATTGAGAAAATTTTGATGTATTAGATATTTATGTAATTGAGTGTAATCGAATAGGTGGCAGTTAAGATACCCAAATTTCGATTTTAACAATTTTTAAAGCAAAGTATGAAAGATGAGGGTCTAATTAACTAATAAACAAAATAAAATTTGCGCTCAGCCCACAAATTTTGGAAAAAACTGATTCAAAAATTAATTTACAATGGAATTTTCTCATTGGTTCTTTTGAAACTATAACCCCGCCCATCAAAAATTAAAATAAGTATTTAGCGCTAAAAGTAATTATAAATCAATATTTTATATTTATATTTTATAATGAAGCCTTTGGCTTCGCTATAATTTTTAAAAATATCACATAGCGCGGCAGAACTCGAAAATATCCAAACCGACCCGACAGATCCTAGGGCCAACTATTACAAGTAATAAAAATATATCGGAACAAAAGTCTTTATTTCTAGAAAATAATAAGTCTTAGAAAAGATTAAACTTCTTAAAACCATTCCAGAGCGCGAAAATGCTCGAAATTTTGGATCCTTACCGCGACAGATGCGAGGAGCCATTGATAGCTCCTCGCCGGTTGTGAGTCATGACCCACGTACAACACAAGGGCTGGTAACAGAATGTGTGCAATTAAGACGTAAATATTACCCAATAATGCTCCTACATGTGTTTCTTATAAAAAAAAGTCGTGATTTTCAAATTTAAATTGTGGGCTTAATAAAGGACCAATCAAATTCATCCTCACTTTAAATGACTTGTAAAATTGTCTTCTTTTGTTTGATGAAGCCATATCTATAGGAACAAGTGTACTTTGAGTTCGGGAATATGACCTCTAACCGAAAAATGATTAATATTATTAATTAACAATATAATAATATTGTATTGCTATAATTTGAATCCAAAACTCAGGGTACATTTCTTTTTCATAAAAATAATTCAAAGTTTGTAAATTTAACTTCAATAATTTATTTTAATTTTACCTTGAAAACTTTTGTTAAAATTGATACCTCGTATCACTCAAATTGTTTTTCCAATTCTTATCGAGTATTTGTCCTTATGAATTTTTTATTTTAATTAAAACTAACGATTCATTTCTTCTTTCCTTTTTTATAAACCTTCATTTACTCCTTTCCTTTTTTATAAGTATTCTATTCTTAACAAAAATCTATAACTCAAAATCAAATTTATTTACAAAAATATTAATTTTTATAACTTTCCATTCTCATCAAAAATTAGGTGCCCAATCAAAAAACTTCACCTTGACCGATTTTTTATTAAAATTTAATACCTCGGCTCCTCGCCGCTTAGAGCAGATTCCGTCACTAAATACAATAATTAAAATTATAAAGCAACATCCACAAGTGCCGCAAACTCAGTCCCCCCCAATTGATATAAAAAAATACAGTATTATTAATAAGTGACCGCGAAAAGACACATGAAGGGTACAGGAATAAAACAGGGTATGTCACAAAAGTAGAATATAGAGAAATCTTAATTTTAATGTTAATTCTTTTGTAGTAAACAAAGGTTATACATTTTATTAAATTTATTTTAAAATAACGTTTCAGAAAACACTTTTAACAAAAATACGTGATAATAAACTAAAAATTACGTGTATTTTTATTAAAATAATTAAAACGATAGTTAAGTTATATATTACAGGAATAAAACAAGGTATGTCCATGTATAGTCTAGTCGGTGTTCGACCGAAAAATTTACTTAAATTAATTAAATTAACGCCAATGTTTTTTTTCATTTTAACAAATTTAGGAAACCATATAAAAGTTATAAACACCCTTGGGGTAGCAACACCCTTAATTTTATTTTCAAAGTTTATTTTATTTTTAATTTTATTTTTAAAGTTAACTATTAAAAAATTCATTTTCAAAGTTTGGTGTTTTAGTAAAAAATTTTTCTTTTTGCTTTAATATAGTATCCAACCAATTTTACATAGTTAATTTCTAAAATTAAGGGTAAATGCTAACCTCAAGAGTACTTAAATTTTTAATTGATTTTAGTTTAGGTACTGAAGTTGTTTTCAAAAATAAATATTTCATAACGCCCTATTTTTGTAAAAAAAGACACTCAGCAAAATTATAAAATATTAAGATTTAATGCTTCCATAAATTGTGCATAACAGAATTAAGAAATGCAGTATTGTGACATTTTTATTAATTTTTTACGAATTCTGATATTATGGTCTTTTACTGTCACTTAAAATTTAACAAAATTTAGTATACAAACCATAATAAATCAATCATAAAAATACTAAACGCTGTGTTTGAATTGGCCGCTTGTTGTAAGGGCAGTGTCAAATATTTCTCTCACCCAACAAAAACCATTGTGACCTAAAAGAGATCTTAATGTGTTTATAATAATAATACAAACAGTGGACTTGCCTTGTTTTATTCCAGTTCCGCATGGACATACCTTGTTTTATTCCGGTATACTATATTTTCAAAGTTAAATTTTGTGGACATCTCTAGTTTTATTTTTTTGATATTTTACATATAGAAAGAGCCATATAAAGGCAAGAAATGGGATTAACAGTTTCATTTTCCAAAAATGGACTTACCTTGTTTTATTCCTGTACCCTTCACATACCATGTTATACCTGCGTTCACAATGAGCGCCATCATTGTTCGGTGCGAGTTCGTTCGTCGTATCTTTACGACGGTTTTGGTATCAAAATGAGGTAGCACATAAAATTCACATAAATTCACGTAATTTTTTTTTATTTTTTTAAGTAGTTAGTATTTATCTTTATGGAATTTTTCCATAAATGAATCCATAAGTGAATGTTATCAACATCAGCAACTCATATCTAAAATAGGTCTATTCGGCGCAGCCGATTTACGGTGATTTTCGGCGCTATCACTTTTGGAGGGGGATTGTTCGTAGCGAGATCATTCTTTGCAAATGATTCGGAACATTTAGTACTAAACTAATTCGGAGCCAACCCAATTCAGTTTTGACTGCAAATAGTTTTGGCCCAAATTTCTTCCACACAAAATCGTTTGCTAAAAATGTTAGTGATCATGATTATATCATTAATCATTAGTTTAAAACAAGAGTTTAATGGTTCTTGAATTTATGTTCTAATGGCCGAGAAAATTTTATGAACTATTAAATTTCGCCAAACTTTTACTCAAAACACTGCAAGAATCATAATAAATACAATGAAATTATATAATTGCAAATATAATATAATATAATTTTAACATAAAATTATATAGTAGGTTAAATAGAAAATTAAATTTCTTACATAAAGGTCTCATTACATTATTTAGTATTTCTTTTCGATAATTAAAACGTGACGTATATCGCAAATCTCTAATTCGAGCCAACCCAATTCAGTTTTAACTGCAAATAGTTTTGCCCAAACTTCTTCCACACAAAATCGTTTGCTAAAAATGTTAGTGATCATGATTATATCATTAATCATTAGTCTTAAACAAGAGTTTAATGGTTCTTGAATTCATGTTCGAATGTCCGAGAAAATTTTATGAACTATTAAATTTCGCCAAACTTTTACTCAAAACACTGCAAGAATCATAATAAATACAATGAAATTATATAATTGCAAATATAATATAATATAATTTTAACATAAAATTATATAGTAGGTTAAATAGAAAATTAAATTTCTTACATAAAGGTCTCATTACATTATTTAGTATTTCTTTTCGATAATTAAAACGTGACGTATATCGCAAATCTCGAATAATAAGAGTTAAAATCAAAAAATATGCTGTTACTAATTTATTTTTTCTTTAAATTTTGAAAATTCGGTAATCCAATTAGAGCTTTAATGGTTCGGGCTATCGAGGTTGCACTGTATGATTTATATTTATTAAAATTAATTTATCTTAACGATTTATTAGTAACCCATGGGTAAAGGTCTTCTGAGGTTTATAATAACATTAAAAATTATGACGTGCGGTAAGTTCGAAAGTGAAAATTATCTTTTAAGACTTTTAAGCTTTATGATAGAACCTGTCTAATTAATTACATTTCTGATGCAATTATTAAAAATGTTTGGTATTTTACAATATTAATTAGGTATTTGAGATAATTCAGTTGCATAAATTTTACTTGCGATTAATAAAAAAATAATTTTATTTCAAATCACTTGATAAGGGATAAATGAAAATTAAATATAAACATTTTTTACCGCGTATATTAAAAAATCTAAATCTGATTGACGTAGATTAATATTATTAGTAAATATAATGCAATAATTAAACAAAGTTTTATTTTGTCTCAACCTTGTATTGATGATGTAGTCGATGAGATATAAAATTTGATTTACTTTTGACACTTGATTCTGTCGTCATTCATTGCGACTTTTGTAATTTTCTCATTGCAACTGTTAATTCTAGGTATCTCAAGATAAAGGGGTAGCCAAAAAGAGGGCACTTAAAAAATTAATAAAACTAATTAGGTATCCAGGTATGAGAAACAAACAAATGGTAGAGGACGTTATCCTTTCATAATAATTTTCTTATTGTTTTATTACCTAATAATAATTTAGTTTTCTTTATCATTAAGGTAAAATGGAGGATATGACGCACCTTTTGAAATTTATCAATTTTTCAGTTATTATTCACAAGTGTCTCATGGTGATAGGATTTTTGTACCTACAACCCTAACGTATCTTAAGCAGGAAGTATAGGTGATTCTGATTGTGCTAACTGTTATTAATTACATTAATTCTGAAAATTGAATTTTGCGTCATATGAGGGATTGCGTGATGGATATGCTATGGCGAGTATATAGATACTATTTATATATACACCTATTTGCATAAGAGCTGTTCCTCTATATCTATATACTCTTTGCTTATGGCGATTTACATGTAATTGATTAAAAAATAATAAAAAACAATTTTATTTGAAAAAGTATAATAGTCAGATAAAAACTCAAAAACAATGAACACTTAAACTACGGTAATGGTTTTAGGAAATATAACATTAAATGTAAAGTGTAAAATTGTAAAAATGTAAAATTAATGTAAACATATTACTATCTCACAATATGCGTCATATCACTAACTATCCACCATTTTATTTATAAAATAATTAAATCATAACAAAGACCATTATGACTAAATTAACTATTTATAATTAATTTTAGACGTTGTACAATGCCATAAAATTCAGAAAACGAATTAAAAATCTATGAGGAAACATAATACAGAACTTTCAAAATAATGTAATAAAACTTTTGCATGTGCTCACCTGATTCAGACGAAGAAAATGCGTGCTCTCATGAAAACGATTCGTTCAACAATTAGTTTCTTGCTGTATATCTGGTTTTAGGCAATGGAACTAAGGAATATTTAGGTAATAAGGTTCATAGATAACAACATAACAGAGATCTTGCAATTGCGTCATGTCCCCTACCGCGTCATATCCTCGGTTTTACCTTATTATTCTTATAAAAGAAAAAAAACTAGCATACAATTGAATAACCTAGTAAATTTTATGACTAATAATTGAGTTAAAATATATCGATAGTTTAAGTGAAGACTCGATACATTTGATTGTAAAAATTGTTCGGCAAAATATTACTTTAAATTTTATGTAATATTAGAATAATGAAAATTTTTACCAATGCACGGCAAATTAAATTAATAATATTAATAGGCGATTAAAAAAAGTTAAAAATTATTGTTATCAGATTAAAGATTTTACAATAATTATTATCTGTTTAATTGTTGATGAATGTTATTCAAGATAAAGCAAAATTGCGTACCTACCTTATTAATAGTAGTAGATAACACAGTGGCAATCTTCGACACTTCTGATTTTCTATCAGGCATGCTTTGCTATTTAAGTATATTTACATGAAGTACTATGTAATAACAAAAATTTTTAATTAAAAAACTGATAAATTAAACAAAGTGTATGGCTGAATAGTAACTCTTAAGCTTGCTAATGGTTTAAGTACTATTTTTTAAACCGAAGTATACATATAAGAATATCCGGAAATTATATAATTTGTTAAATCTGTAGGTTAATTGTTGATAACCTAATTGTTGACTAATATAATAATTATTATTACTAATCACATAATATATTATTATTCATTTTACAAATTGATTTTTTTAATAATCTTTCAAACACCTCAGATCATTGGTGGCGTACAATGTACAGCTGGCTAGAGAGCAGGAAACTCTGCTACAATTCCTAGTCGCGCCAGCACACTGCAGCTATAATTTTTTTTTTGGCAAACTGACCATGATTTTTGGTAAATAAATAACACAAAATAAATTATAAATTCAAATATTTTATTTAATTGCAAATCAATCTTCGGCATTATCATATTGGCATCTTGGCATATAGGCCAATTAAAATTAATACCCAATACAATATTTAATAATCTTTTCCCTCTTATGTAAATAAGAAAAATTATAAGTGAAGGTAACTGGGTTATCGAATTATTATGAAAATTCATATTTCACTTAATATCTCATGATTTATTTACAAATATAAAAAATCTAATTAGTAAAATAAAAACAAACGATTAAATACGCTTAATTAAATTTTTCTATATGTTGTACGGTGTCATACAGTATAAGCGAAAATCTATTATATTCAAGAATATACCCAAAAACTGTATGTATGTATGTACATAATACGGCCCATATACATAGTTTAACGTGGAATCTAAATTATAAATAATTTGAGAATATCCAAGATTATACCACCATTAGATCTGCAGTGCAATTCCACTCCCTATATCAAGTTTATTATAATTAATTGATTTTACTGACAATGAGTGCTCAACATAGTAATATTAACCCCTGATTTTGCTAAAATTATTGTATAGCATAATCTGGGCTTAATTTTTGTGTGTAATTGTCCTTTTCCTGCTACTTGTATAAGGACAGTTACTAGGGACACTTAAGGAACACTGTAGGTATATTCCACTAAAGTAGACTGCAATATGAATGCCAAATCAATTTAAAAAAAATAGTTACATAGTAGTATCTAATATCAAATATTAAATAATAAAGGTTGTTTCCTCGGATAATTGAAAAATAAAATTGTATAATTATTGATTTAAAATTATCGGCAGTAATGAGATTGAACTGTTTGTAATTTATTTAAAATATATGTGGTGTCTTTTTTAAATGAAACACTCTCGGAAAACTAAATAACCTGGAAAAAAATGTTTTACAAAAAATAACTAATGTGATTACAACAAACATCTTTCTTCCTCCTCTAATTTTAATCAATAACACATTATATTATCGAATCAAGATTTAATCCAATTTATCTATGATGCATAAAATTAAACTTTTAAATTGTTTTAATTTTCTATTACACGAAGTTTATAGGAAAATTCCTGAAGGCAGAAACATTGGATAATACAAAATACCTTCTTAGGTTTTAGATAAACAAATCGATCAATACAATTAGTGGTTCGCACCTATTGCCACTATTCTAAAAAACTTATCAAAACATTTAAGTCGATTTTTTGTTACGGAAGTAGTTTGTCGATGTGGGATAGATAACACGGATCTGCATTGTACCGCCGTTAAGATTTCATCTTAATCTAAAAACTACCGTTTTTAGATTAAGATGCATAGCAAAAATAGAGTGACGGTAAACTGGGCCAAATTTAGAAAATGATAAACTGAGTCAAACCTTTTGCGCAGATTCCACCTATTTGATATCAGCTTTTAAAAAATATTAAAAAGTAACTCCACATAATCTACAACCCAATTTACTTTATCGGGCAGATTCCACCTATTTGGTATCAACTGAAAAAAATACAAAAACTAACTATAACCTATAGTCCAAACTACCTTATCGCGCAGATTTCACCTATTTAAGTATCAACTCTAAAAATATATATAAAACTAATACTAACCTACAGCTTAATCTGCCTTTTTGCACAGATTCCACCTATTTGGTATTAACTCTAAAAATATATAAAAAGCTAAGTCTAACTTACAGTCCAATCTACCTTATCGCGCAGACTTCACCTATTTAGTATCAACCGTAAAAAAATACAAAAATTAACTTGAACCTACAGCCCAATCTAGCTTTTCTCGCAGATTTCACCTATTTAAGTATCATCTCTAAAATATATAAAAACTAACTCTAACCTACAGCCCAATCTATCTTTTTGCGCAGATTCCACCTATTTGGCATCAAACTTAAAAATATATAAAAATAACTGTAACCTACAGCTCAATCTACCTTTTGCGCAGATTCCACCTATTTGGTATCAACTCTAAAAATATATAAAAAATAACTCTAACCTACAGCTCAATCCACCTTTTGCGCAGATTCCACCTATTTGGTATCAACTGAAAAAAATACAAAAACTAACTATAACCTATAGTCCAAACTACCTTATCGCGCAGATTTCACCTATTTAAGTATCAACTCTAAAAATATATATAAAACTAATACTAACCTACAGCTTAATCTGCCTTTTTGCACAGATTCCACCTATTTGGTATTAACTCTAAAAATATATAAAAAGCTAAGTCTAACTTACAGTCCAATCTACCTTATCGCGCAGACTTCACCTATTTAGTATCAACCGTAAAAAAATACAAAAATTAACTTGAACCTACAGCCCAATCTAGCTTTTCTCGCAGATTTCACCTATTTAAGTATCATTTCTAAAAATATATAAAAAACTAACTCTAACCTACAGCTTAATTTACCTTTTTGCGCAGATTCTACCTATTTGGTATCAACTCTAAAAATATATAAAAAATAACTCTAACCTACAGCTCAATCCACCTTTTTGCGCAGATTCCACCTATTTGGTATCAACCCTAAATATATATAAAAACTAACTCTAACCTACAGTCCAATCTACCTTATCGCGCAGATTTCACTTATTTAGTATCAATTGTAAAAAATTTAAAAACTAACTCTAACCTACATCCCAATCTAGCTTTTTGCGCAGATTTCACCTATTTAAGTATCATCTCTAAAAATATATAAAAAACTAACTCTAACCTTACAGCTCAATCTACCTTTTTGCGCAGATTCTACCAATTTGGTATTAACTGTAAAAAAATACAAAAGCTAACTATAACCTACAGTCCAATCTACCTTATCGCGCAGATTGCACCTATTTGGTATCAACAGTAAAAAAATACAAAACCTAACTCTAACCTACAGCCCAATCTGACTTTTCGCGCAGATTTCACCTATTTAGTATCAATTGTAAAAAAATACAAAAACTAACACTAACCTTGGGCCGTTTTATCTTTTCGCGCAGATTTATTTGTTTTTAGTTTATTTAGTTTAATTTTCTATAAAAATAGTGGTAGGCTTATCTTTATAGTACACAATTTCCGAAAAGAGATTTCGAATAGTAAAATTATATATCAAATTTCTAGGTACCAATAGAAAAAATAAATAAAGAAAATATTTTTTTAATTGTTAAGAAAAAAATTAACTTCTTAAAATTTTATTTTTGGTCAAAATATCTTTTATTATGTCGCAAACGTATTTTCACTACATAGTATAAAACAAAGTCGCCTTTTCTGTCCCTATATCCCTATGTGCGCTTAAATCTTTAAAACTACGCAACGGATTTTGATGCGGTTTTTTCCAATAGATAGAGTGATTCAAGAGGAAGGTTTATATGTATAATACATGCATCATATACTAAGGCAACATTGCTAATTTTAGAGGTTTCTAACGTGATGTCGTAATTTTTTGAGCTTATTTAGCAATTTAGCAAAAACGCTGCCTAAACCCTACGAGTTAGATCAAATTAATGTACTACAGTATTGTACACCATAAAAGGTCTACAAAAAGTCCGCGATGGTATATGTTTATCTTTTAGGGATAACCCACATTAACCATTTTTATTGTTTACTTTTTACGTGAAAAAATGGCTTATTTACGAAGCTATTTTAAGCAATACGGCATTAATCCTTATCGAATTAAGTACCTTTAATACAGTGTGCAATTAATATAGATCAATATGGTTCCTTACAGCATGTAAATTAAACAAATATTTTCGGAGATATTACAAATTTAAAATTTGCGTTTGCGGCGGGCGGTACCGGTCGGACGGGGCATTGCGGGGAGGCATGCCTATAAATAGCGCGTATGTAGTGATGCCCGTGCAAAGTCGGAGCGGGCCGCTATGTTTGTATATACAACGTTCATAGTTTTTCTGTAGTGTATTTAATTTAGTATCAGCATTGCACCCGTGCGAAGCCGGGGCGGGTCGCTAGTATTCTATAAGAGGCATCTTATTCGGATTAGTGGTACTTTCGGTGTTTCTGTTTTCGGTGTTTTGACTTCAGCGTTTTTGTTTTCGGTATTCTTGTTGTTAGCATTTTGGCTTCCGTGTTTCTGTTTTCGGAGTTATGACGTGCTATCAAAATAACTACCAAAACAGTAATTAATCAAAAGTTTAAAACTAAAAGAACCCCAAAAACATGGAAATACAGCCGAATGTCACAATCACAAGAAGAAGATGCGATTAATTAACCAGGTCATCTCTAGGAAAAGAAGAAAAGAAGAGTATTTAGAGTTATAAAAATACAAAATGACGTTTTAGAAATAGCCACATGTAAGATGAAAAAGAAGAATACCATAACTATCAAATAACATTTATTAATATTTAAATACTAGAACAAGGTTGTGCGGCCGAAGGCTGCACTTGTGAATAATTTTGAATTTGCTTATTACATTACATATTATGCACAGACTGCTATAATCATCATTATTTCTAATTTAATTATCAAAGCTATGGTACCGATAATTATAAGAATAAATACACATTATGTGTATAGGTTAAAGTATTGCATTACTATATTGACACTATGTACTTACAAGACATATATTGGAATTCAATATAAAGAAATATTCATATTTTGGCGCTATATTGTAAATCAATATTGAACTAATATTTTCTGCTATATTGTGACAATATTGCACCACTATAATGAATATCAATATTGGTTGAATATTACAATCTTTACTATATTGCGAAATGTTCACATCACCATATTGATGCTATATTGTAATCAATATTGTATGCTATTTTATTACATTGCCAACATTAAATAATATTGCATCAATTTATTGTGTGTTACATTGGATGGGTATATCTTATTAGAGGTATAAAAGTGAGTGTGGTTTTGTTCCTCTCTTAATAGTGCTTAGAACTTGGATCGATCCGAACCAAATTTTCAACAGTTACTCTTTAGCGTCCTGCGGATGTTTTAACGTTAAAAACTGGCCCAAAAAGCAAAAATTTGTAAATTTAAAGAAAAGAAGTGAGAAATGTAGACGCACATGAATGGGCTAACAATATTTTCATAGCCAATACATGTAGTTGATATATGTGTAAAAATACTTCGTAATTTTATGTTTGTACATTCACATTCAGTATCTACACTATATAATACATACACGTAAGTGACACCGGGGGGGTTAACCACTGACCAAAAATGTGTACACCAAATTTGCATTTACAATAATTTGCAAACAATTGCAAAAATTTGGAAATAATTTTAAAATTTGCAAACAATTGCAAAAATTTACACAGATATTTGCAAAGAATTTCAGATATTTACAGACATTTGCAAAGATTTACAGTCATTTGCAAAAATGTACAGGCATTTGCAAAAATTTGCACGTATTTGCAAAACTGTACACACATTTGCAAAATTTGCAAACAATTGAAAAACTTACGAACATTTACAAAAATTTACACAGATATTTTTAAACAATTTCAGACATTTACAGGCATTTACAAAAATTTACATACAATTGAAAAAATTTGCAAACATTAGCAAAATTTGCTAACAATTGAAAATCACTCACAAAATTATGTACACCAAATATACTAGGTGGTCAACCCCCCGAGTGACACGGTATCTAAGTTTAGGTATCTTTTTACTATTGTATTATTTTCGTATATGACCTTCAAAATAATTGATTTAATCCAACTATATAAATTATGACAATCAACAACATAAATTGGCCGACACAATACCTTGACCTTGACCTTGTCTTCTTGGCACTGTGGAGTACCGGGGCCTCGCCCCACACTTCCTTCATCTATCTGGCATGTTTGCCTGGATTCTTGACTCTGAAAAAAAAGAAAAATTTCGCGTTGCTGCGGGTCGCGGCGAGGTGGGTACCTCTGTGTCGGGGTTACGATTATTTTTCTGATTTTGCAGGGGAGTCGCGGAGTTGTTTGCGCGCCGCGGTCTTCCTGCAGGATCTCTTCGCGAGAAAAATATCTTTTGAAAGTAGTGGTTGTGTTGGAGTCCCATCTCGCCCTTTGAAAGCGAGGGCTTGCGGAGATGGGGTTGTGGTGTCGCTGCGGGGTTTGGAGATCTAATTGGGAGGCTGCAATATGGCTCTAGGTCCCTTATAACGCAAAAAATCTTCGAGTTGGTAGTTATCAAGCTCTTGGATTAGTGGGTTTTCGGAGTGACCAGAGGTTTCGTAGAATTTTTCCGTCAAGTGGCGGATGAACTCTTTGATGGGCTTCACACCGGAGTCCGCCTGCAGCCTCTTGTTTGTGACAAAGATAAGTGATTGGTCGATCTATGTACATCTCAAGCTCAAAAGAAAAGTGTATTACGAGCTTCAGAAACAGACGAGCAACGGGAAGCAAGCCTAGAAACTGATCTGAAACATTCGACTAACGGGAAGCAAGATTGAAAACCGTTCTGAAACACTTGAGCAGCGGGGAATGCAAACAGGGTTCGTCTGAAACAAACAAGTCACAGGAAGCAAGACTGGAAACCGTTTTAAAACATTTGAGCAACGGGAAAGCAAGACTTTCCGTCGAGAAAAAACCCCGGGCGAAGTCGGGTATCCTGATAATGTTGTTTAATTTTTAAATGAAGGAATTGAGTGAATACAGTGAAACTCAATTGATGTGCAATTCGATTGTGTGAGAAATTCGATCGACTGCTTATAATTTATTTTAATTTATAATTTATCTATAGGTTTTATAAATGTTTTTAATTCCATTTTTACGTGAATACCTCTTATAAAGAAAATTTATTTTAATCTGAGAAAATAGCCTAATAGCATTGTTGCTGAAAATGCAAAGCAATATTTGTTAACAAACGTTACTTAATTTTTTTGTGTTTTATCAAGATATTAAAAAACTCTCAGTTTGGCTAATAATTTCTTCTTGCGAATTAAAACGAATAATTATTTGACTAATCCGATTGGTATTTAAAACCAACCAATCAATCAGATATGGTATGAGGTAAAATGCTAAGAACTTCCGTGGAGCGATAAAATGTCGGGATTTTGAATTTTTAGTAAATCCGAAAACCCTACCCACCTCTTTTTATAGACATGCATAATATATACGTTCTGGTTTATAAAGATATGGATAAATAGATAAATTTTTAAGTTCGTAAAAAAATTGACCAATGAGAGATGCATTACGAAAGAATACACACTGCTTATTATTATTTTCAAAATAATAAAGTTCAATGATCACTGTGGTTTTTGTACTCATCAATTTTTATTATTCTGCCGTTAGAAATTAAAAATATAAAATAACGATATCAATATAATTGATTTTAATGCAACCCCGGGATTTCGAAATTCTGTATTTTATTCAATTTTATTATTCCGGAATTGCAAAAATATTTAGGAGCATCAGGGATGTATATTTTTAAGTTGAAATTACTTTGGACTTTGGTTAAATAAGTTAAATTATTTAACTTATTTATTAAAAAGAATAAATTAATGAAAAATTGTCATCACATAAAATAAAGGAGGAAGAAGAAACCCAGAAAAAAAACTTTTAAATGTTATTCTGAAATTTTTCGTTTTCTGTATTTCTTGCAAACTTTAGTTTCCTGATGTTTAAAAATTAAAGTACAAATTGGCAATCCAATAAATACGTTTCAAAATTTTGGGTCACTGGCCCCGAAGGTTACGAATTACTGCTTTAATCAAGAAGCATTTAAAAATAAATGTTTATGCTAGTACCTACTGAAATGACCAAAATACTAGACTATACTTTTAGTTATAGCAGTTTATGCATTTCATAAAAATTTTAAATATCTGCAATTAATTAGGGAGAATTCAATTACTTTGTATTTATCATTTTTTCATTATTTCACTTTTGAGGCAATTTCAATCAATATTAAATTATAACAACAAAGTTAAAAGTTATAAAAATATTTAAATTTGACAGCAGTATTCAGTCACTATAATTTTCAGGATACTTCTCGACTTGGCAGGTTAGAAAAAATAATTTTGAACTTTTGTATCTTTTTGAAAGCTTTGGTTATTCCTTTGTCTTTATTAATAAAGTATTATTAAGAAAATATGTTTTTAAGCTAGAATTATTAGCAAATTAGTTTATAAAATGTGAACTATAAAACAAATATTTTTATCTGTGAATAATAATAATAATAAATTACCTAATTATACTTTATCAAGGATTATTATTACTGAAATTGAGAAATCCATAGTTGCTAAATCAAAGAAATATTTTTATGATAGATACCTTTATCATATAAATTTCTTCATGTAAAGTTAAACAAAGTTTTTGAAAAACAACTTTGTTAATAGACTTTAAGGTATAAATAATTAATAGGCACCTATAAAGGTATGTGCTCACTCGGTCGGACGATCGGGCGCAATAAACATATTTCGTACTTTCGTTGTTTCATAGCATGGTTCATTAGGCTAATTAAATTAAAATTTCAAAAATAAAAGCATTTTACGATAGCAACAACCCATTGCGGAAAAGCTGATAAAAATATTTCCTTTTTATTGTATAAGTAAATACTTAGATCATTTTATACAAAAGAACAGTATTTATTTATTTTTTAAATGCTGTCGTGTCTATCAGACATTTTAATTTTTCACATTTGTGAAATTGTTATTTTAATTGAGATTTTCAGATTGGAATCAGTGACCGACTGGTCGGCGTATATTAATTTTTACAGTCAACGCAAGACTAGTTGGCGCCTATTGTTGCAGATAGGAGTGATTCTGCAGAAAATTGGAAAAATTAAATCATAACAGAATATTTTTTAAAGCTAAACCATATCCTTTTATTTTCTCATTTTCCTAAAAAAAAAGAATTAATATAAAAATGTATTTTTTGATAATAAAAATTTTCATGTAGTAATTTTCCTGCTTTATAATAATTACCTTCTATTCAAACCCACAACAAATTATGGAAATATATTATAATTATTATATTAACATTTTTACGTCTATTATTTTTAAATCGTCTGGTAAACATAATTTATGGGGCTATTAAACGATTGAAATCTATACAACTCTAAACTTTTACCCGATTATTATTGCAAAATTGCAAACTCAATCATATGATGAATAAAATAGTGATTAAGATTTTTGCTTTTTTTTACCTAACTAAATAACAAGCACATGACTTGAATCACGAGTTGTAATCAATTAAAAAAATGTATCTGCCAGCTTAACACTAAAAGAAAATAACATTGTGCATGCCTTGGATGCGTTGCGTTGTCAATTATTGCAAAATTGATTTATTTATATACAAACATTTTTGTATTTGATATTATCATTTTTATTTGCTAGACTTATGCAAGCTTTAATCCAGGAAGAAGCACTTTCAAACGAAGATATGTTGCTATGCATAGCTATGCAGTGGCGTACCTATAGCACGCAATGCGCAAGAAGTAAGGACCAACACCTTTAGGGCGCTCGGCAACATCAAAAATAATTTTTTCAGCTGTTTCATAGTCGAAACTCAATAATTTTTACGGAGGTTGTTTCCAAGTCCAAACGGAATCCAAAAACCAACTCTTCCTAAATCGGAACGTTACAAGTTTTTACGGAAAAAAATGATTAGGTGTTGACTACGAACAAGTAGATCAACTTTTAACTTTGAAGCAAAGAAAAATGCATAGCCTCAACCGTGTGGAAACGAGTAAATATAAAAAATTATTGGTGGAAACCCTTTTTCTCCTTAGTCTGAGCTGAACTGTAATAGTTCCGAAATATTTAAATTCAGAGAAAATATAATAATTTGTTGTTTTTTACAGAAATTTAAAACAATAAAAATAATATTTATAATAACTATTTTTCTAAAAAGTTAAATATTCGCAAGATATTAGCCAAAAAAACAAATTTTGTCGCAATTTTGTTAATAGTGCAGCTGATACTCCATCGCCCAAGGGAGAAAACGACAATTAAATGAATAGCTTTTGATTTACATTTGGAGATTAAGGCAAAGAAACTTTGATTCAATGTTTAAAATATAAACCAATTTACTCAAGAGATATGTCAAGATAATACACCTAAACGGAAAAACCAAACAACTAAGGAAAACAAATTTTGTAAATCCCCTTTTTGCCATCCTTGAACCGAATACAACAATATTAATTATTTTGTTTAGGTCAAGGACGACATAATATGTAGCTTATCCTATAAAAAAATATAAACTTTAGATTTTAAATAATTTCTTAATTAATATGAACAGTGAAGAACGATAAATTTAATTAAATTCATTTAACTTTACTTGACTCAATCACTCAATTCCACTGAAGAAATTTCTATTGTAACAATAAAATTTCTTTGGAGTGGCCCAGGTTAACATTCTGGCTAGGGCCAGAACTTGTAACAATTTTTTCTTTATTTTAAAATTTTTTCAAATTCAAAATTCTCGCATTTATTCAAACATTAAAAATTTCAATTCAAAGCTATTCAGATTTCATTATTTTATTATGTCGCTGAGAAACGAAAAACTAACAAACATAACTGAAGAATCGCAGATTGATATTAAAATATCTGCTTAGAAATTAATATAATTTGGAATAATTATTGTATACAATTTGAATTTGCAGGTATTTTAGTATTGCTTCATACTAAAACTGCACCAATCATTAAAAATCATCACTTCTTGGAGTTTTAAGATAAGGAAATAGAATATTTGATACCACCCAAAAATTGATTTTATTTCTAAATTTAATGTTTTATGGAAAAGGTAATTTTAACGTACAGGTTACCGGTATAACCTCTAACAACCTCTGTTTTTGGATTAGGATATTGGATTTATGAAGCTCTTTAGGAAAGCTGGGTCGGCTTTTCGATAGGCATCAGTAGCCATCAATCGTCCAGGTCAAGAAAGTGCGGGTAAGGCTGAACTTGGAAATTGCATTCTCTACAGTTATTATTTTTGTAACATATTTTTATAAATTTGTAGTACCGAACTAAATTATTTAATTATTGTACTTGTCAAAATTCGCCGTTAGTGTAAATTATTTGTGTCGTTGTTTCTTTGCTTTTTAAATTTCAAAATTAAAACTATTCATTTATCGCTACATTTGTTTATTTCTGTTTATTATCAAAGAGCACTCAAAGAATGAACCATTAACTTAACTTCTGTTTAGTTTAAAATGTGTAAGTACAGTAGAACCTCGATTATCCGGGCCGACCGGGACCGTGCTCGGCACGGATAATTGAAAACACGGATAATAATAATTGACGTTTTTGTTAAATTATTACAAAAAATACACTAAACAGCTTAGTATGTAACCCAATTGCAACTCTGAAGTAAGCAAAAATTCTATACATTTGATTTCACATAGTATACTACTAAAGTTGTAAATGTCCACGGATAAACCGTTGGCGCCGCACGGATAAGCCGCCGCACGCATAATAATCGAACGATAATCAATGTATAATGGGCCCACGGTTAAACCGCTTCTCGGATAATCCGCGCACGGATAATCGGGGTTCTACTGTATAATTTAAAGGTAAAATATAATAAAGGTAAGGTAATTAATTACTACTAATTACTGAACTATACTTTTAATAAACAAGAATTTTTAATTTGATAAATTTCGGTTATTTGATGACTTTCGGTAATTTTGACTGCATTTTTGTCTTGCAATTGTGTAGATTTAGACGTGGTACTTGGTATTCTGAACAGTTTCTTAACCGCCAAGTCTACGACTGTCTCTTTCGTTGCTTAGACTGGCTTTACTAAAATCTCGTGTTGTTGGGAACTCCTGAAAGCCTTCACAGTAATTATAAACCGCCTTCGAAAACCTGCAAAAGGTAATAATTAAAGTCTCCAGCAGGGAAATTTTTTATTTTGGAAAATTAAATGATTATAGGAGTCACCTTGAAAATGCGTCAAGGGCATATATTTTAATAAAATGTTTATGTGGAAAAACTCTATTCTAACAAAATTCCATAAACAAGCTATGCAACCTTAACAATCAAACGTTTATGGGGTTGCGTGCATTACAACTTTTTTCCATAACCGTAATTTCAATTTTTTCTGATGGAGAAAGCTAACAACCGCATGGTTACGCTACTGATTTGCATCGAAAAGATTTAAAATTTATAGGTTTGTGCGTACTTTTCCTCTACGATAACGCTTATTATGTATATTGTAAACATTGCACAAATAGTTATCACTTTAAAATGTAAGTTAACCTTTCTGACCTAATTTTAAAAGAGTACAGGAAAAATATTCAAATCACATGCTTACAAAAATTTCTACGTTTACTAATGTTAATTATAAACGATAACATATTATGTATATACATATATTTATATATGTTAATTGTATTATCCATGCGCCCCCCTTGAAGATTTATGGTTCAATCAAAATCAGTGATCCCAGTAAGTTTCAACATTTGATAAGAATTTTTGATTATCGTGCTAATGTTTATTTTTAAAACATGACATTTATTTTTAATTGCCCAAAATAACTTTTATAAGTGCATTGCTTGAGATAATTAAAAATTTATTATGCATTTCATAATGCCAATTAAGATATAGTACAAAATTTATTTTCCAACGACTTTGAATGTCACACTGACTAACATACGCGCATTATTTTTTTCCTGATTAGGAAGGATAATAAAATTATGCACAAGTCTATTATCGTTCAATTTTTTATTCTTATAAATTACATTTTTTGATCTTTTGATAATTAAATTTATTTATTTATTGCACCAAAGGGGCCAGTGTACGAACCTTATCAAAATTAATTCAAATGTAAGCTGTTATACTGCAGCTGTAACCTGATGCTACATAAAAATTTAAAATACCAGAGCTTATATGAAACAGAATTATACTGTACGATGCAGAAAAATGCAAATGTAAAAATTCTAAATGTTTAATAATAAAAATAACAAAACAATAGAATTAAATTACTACAACTTTTTTATTTTTAAAAGATTCTTGTATTTCATCTAATGATTTTCCTTTGGTTTCCGGTAAAAAGAAATAGATAAACATTGTACCAATAAATGTTATTATACTAAATAAAAACAAAATTAAACAATAATTATTATGAAATGCTTCAACTAAAGAAGGATAAATTTTTACTGCTGCGAAAGTAAAAAGATATCCAATGCAAGCCGCTAATCCCGCAGCAATCCCTCGTATATCTAAGGGGAAAATTTCGGCCCCCATTGCGTAAGGAATTGATATAAATCCTACTGTACCTATGAAATAATACATAATTATTAATATAATTGGTATCCAATTCCAATTTGAAGAGTTACTATCAAATGCATTATATTTTGAAACCAACATTAAATACAAACTAAGTCCTAACATACATGCAGTCATACCTAAACCAGAACCTATTGATAGAATTCTACGTCCAAAAAATTTACTAATATATCCTAAAACGATTGCACCGAACAATCGTGTTCCGGCAATCAAACAGATGGTTATATAAGGATTTATAGTTATCTGCATATTTGATACAAAATCAAGGGCATATGCAATAATCATAAAAATTCCCGAAAAATTTAAAATGAAAAATAAGTAAGAATTATGGTCATTGGTATAACACAAGTTCGTTTTAAAAATTGACCATAAATTGATTTATTGTTAACCAATATTTTAGTTTTATTGTCTGCTTCCATTAAGCAATTATTTAATTCTTCTTCTATGGCTGATGTTCTTGTATTTCCAAATACTTTTTTCATACTTGTTCTAGCACGTTCCATTTTGTTTTGAGAAATTAACCATACATATGATTCAGGTAGAAAAATTAAAATTAACATCGTGCTTATGAACGGAAATGTGGCTGTCAGAATTGCAATTATTCCCCAATTTTCCTAAAATATTGTGTTTAAGATTAATTTTACCATTAGTGTCGGTTTTACTTACTTGAAAACATAACCCCAATAGGTAGCATAATAAAATTCCAAAGGATATAAAAATTGAGTTCCAAGTGGTGAACATCGATCTCAAATTCGAACTCGACATTTCGGCAATATAAACGGTTGGAGTCATAACAACCATCCCGGAAGAAATTCCTGTGATTAATCTTCCTAACAATAAAAGTGGATATACATGTTCAGGTGTGTAATATGCTAGAACAATTAGTATCCACCCGGAAAAACTAATAAAATCATTAGCAATTAAGGCTACCTTTCGTCCGTATTTATCCGCAATCAAACCAGAAATACAACATCCGATTGGATTTGTAAGATAAATTATACTAGCTGAAAATAAACAATTGTATAATGTATAATGTAAAATTTATTTTGTAATTTTTGTAGTTCTAGGATTTTATTTTCAAGATGGCAACCAAATTTACTATCAAATCTAGATACTGCAACTGTAGCTTTATTTCTTATTCAGATCCTTAACTACTAACCATGTGCTGGCATCGGTCCTTTGTACAAAGCCAAAAGCAGCACATATTGTACAAGTAGGTAGGTAATATTAAATTTTAAATTCGAATTACCCGCGTAAATTTTAAGTATATAAATAAAAAAAATAAAAAAAACGTAGTCTTTGATAAAAATTTAATACAACTGAGCAGAACGTTCTGTAACGGCATGTCAATCTCTATTACTCACCAATCCATGAAATTTCGGAGGAATTTAATGCAGATCCATATTTTTCTGATGATAAACTTGGAATAATAATAGCAGAAAAACCTACAACTATACCTGCCGATATACTTGATAAATTTGCTATAATTGCCATTAAAATCTACAAATCAAAAGAGTTAATCAGAAAAATTTAAATTTTCCTGCTATACGCCATAAAATACCTGAGATATAAATCTCCCGAATTTTCTTGTTTTTTTTCCATGTTACGAGTATTGTATATTCACTAAGCTAGTATTTGATAAAACTTCTTTATTTTTTGGCTTGTAACGAAATGAAGCTAAAAAATTATTGATCCTTATAGTAAATGTCTCAGAATACAATAAAACAGTAAGAATGAATCATTTTGGAAAATTAATTGGCATATTAGCTTATTGCCGAGATAACATTAAGAATAAAGTACTTTCATAAAATTCTAAATTTATTTAATACAATCAGAGTACATCCGACACAGCTATCAATCCTTGGAATTAATTTAAACAATAAACTAAATAGATCATATAAATTACATACATAAATAATATGAAACATATTAAAGTTCAGTACCGTACTGTGAATATTATACAAACGGGTTTACATTTTTTGTTGGTTTATTTTTAGAGCTACGTAAATTTAATAAATGCAAACTGTATTTTTTTATTGCTAATAAATTTAAATATTGCGTAAAATTTACAAAAAATAAAAATACAAAATTTCGTTAGAAGTTAGGAGAGCTCCCAGATCAAAGAATACTGAGATTGAGCTTTTGCAGTATTTTACTTAAAAATACTCATCTTATTGTAATGTAATGTAATTTAACTTAAACTTTTTACGCCATTTTCTACAAAACACATTAGAGAATCCTATTTTATATTTTAATATTTAAAAAAATAAGTATTTTTGTACGTCGAAAATAAAATATTATGTATTTTGTAAAATCTAAACATGTAAAATAGCTTAGTGTGTCCTCCATTCCGTTGCATATATTGTACCAAAATTTTAAGTCAATCCGTCTAGCTGTTTTTAAGTGAAAACAGCAAAAGCCTACCCTTAAATAAATTAACAATTAAGAATGGGCTTACAACTTTTTATGAAATTTAGCAAACGATCTGCTGCTTAAGTTGAAAAATAAACTTTATTTAAATTCAAAATTTTTTTTTACAAAATTTGCTATATATGATATTTTATAACTAATAGGTCTATTGACACAATTTAATTTTTTATTTTAATTTGAGACATGATTAAAAAAACTTGAATCTCCCCTAGTGCTAAATAGGCACAAAATAGTGATACGACTTAAAGTGTGTTTACAATATACGATTTATGGTATGATGTTCTTAAGGCAATAAAATAAGGATGTTGCATGATTTTTGAAGTATTTTTTTTATAAACTTTAGGTGATAGTAAACAGCACTGCATAGATAAAAATTTCAGGAGACCTTCAGTTTTCTCAAAAAAAATTTATAAAAATAATTTCAAAATCTACTTGATAGATTTGCACGGGCCCATCACCTCAACTATATTTTCTTTTCAATTTATAATTCAAATCGACTATGTTTGTCTTATTTGCATTTCTAAAAATTTCCAAAATTATTTAAAAAATTCTTTTAAATTAATTTTTTAATTTCTCCAAATTCAAATTTTGGCGCTGCTATTTAAACTATTTTATTAAAATTCTTACAGATTACCAGTAGTGGGCAAACGAAGTTTTGTTATTATCCGAGCAACAACCGCTGCACGCTTCAAAGTTATATAAAGTAAAAGTAAATAAATAAATCTTGTTGCTGTATTATTACAATATTTATGAACATGATGGATCGGTTGAAATACAAAATTACAGAAAAAATTAAAAAAAAACAGTAATACTTCCAGATTACTGTTTCCTGACTGATTTATATTTTACGATGAAAAATACACTAAGAATTAATTTAAAGTAAAATGTTTTTCTAAATATTTAAAATCTGTACATGCATTATCTAATATGTGTATGTTTATGAATGGATTATTCTCGTTTGTATCCAATTTCATTCTTTGAATTTTAATTTAAAAATTTTGAAATACTTTTGTTTCCTCTGTATCAGTGCTAAAACTAATAAATTCAATTTTTTTCATCAAGAAATGGAAATCTATCAAGAACCGGACATGGAATAGCTTGGGTAGTACTAGTGTTTTTTTCTAAAACTAAAACTTTTTTATTGGAAAGAAAATATAGTTGAGGTGATAGGCCAATGAAAATCTAACCAGTAGACATCTTTTTCACAACACACCGCCAACGTAAACATTCAAAAAGCACAGTCGCATTCAGCAACATCGTCGAATGAAAAAATAGCAATCAAATAATAGATAACAGCGCCAAAATTTAAATTTCGAGAAATTAGAAAAATTAATTAAAATCAAAAATTTGAGTTGACCTCAACTATATTTTATTATCAATTGATAATTCAAGTCGACTATGTTTGTCTTTTGTGCATTTCTAAAATTTCCAAAATTATTTTAAAATTTTTGTTTTAATTAATTTTCTAATTTAAATTTTGACGCTGCTAAAACTTTTTTATGTTTTATGAATAAATCGATCTATGTCCATAAATTTGCAACTAATACAACACAAATTTCGTTAGATTATTGGAGGAAAGTGATCTGTGACACGCCTATGTCGGCACTGCTATTTTCTTTTCTGTTATCTAATTATCTGTGATTGCTAATTTTGTTTACTGAATGCGTTCGATATTCGCAGGTTCGTCTACAATTCAGTTTTTTAGTTATAATTGTGTTTAATGTGGTTGCTATAAAAAAAAATAAATCTGCATAGTACCTGATGCGAAAAATTACTATTTTAAAATGCATTGTGTTCGAAACTAAAGGAATAAACAAATACAATTTGGAGAGCGATATTTTAGTAGGACTTTCGTTGAATATTCGGTGGCAGTTTTAAAATTATGTTTTCATATGAAAAATTTTTAGTGTTTTAGCATTAAATACATGACGTTTTGCCTATGATGGCCTAGGCAAAATATCAGGGGCCATCATAGGAATAGATGTAATAAAAACAATTCCTTTTAATTTTGGAATAAGTAAAAAAATAAGCAGCAGTGAGGTGAAGAAAACATGGAAGAAATCTTAGATTTTGTCAGACTTTAAATTTTATTTATAAAAACCGACTTTTTACAATTTTTATTAAGGGGGTCATCATTGGATATCATATGCCAATGATGGGCTTTGATTTATTTTTATATATTTTACTCTAAACTGGAAGTAGATAATAAAGTTTATTACGTATAAATAAAAATAACATATTTTCATTTTTCTAGTTTTCATATTTTAATTTGTTTTAAAGTTATAACAAAAAAGAATTAAGGGGCCAGTCACCTTCCCCTACTCTGTATGCTTTGTATAATTTTAAAACGTATGGCGGTTGTTGTTAGCATTATTACGCATTTTTACACTTCATTTAAATTTAAAATATTTTGCAAACGGTGATAACAAAAACGCAAATGAGAAATACACAAACATACACCGGCAATAGCCAAATGATTAATACCAAATTCCATTTAAATATTACGAAGGGAGAGCCTCTTATTTCCCCAGCCCCAACCCTATTGTAATTCAGTAATTTACTAATGAAAATAAGTATATGAGCACACAAGGTACACAAATAGTGTGTGCTCGTATTTTCCACCCCCTCCGCCCAATTTCAATAAAAAAAATTTTGAAATACTTATTTTTCCCTTGTATCAGTGCAAAAACTAAGAAATGTAATCTTTTTCATCAAAAAATAGAAATCTGTCAAAAACTTGGGTAGTCTTAATGACTTTTTTCTAAAAAACTAAAACTTTGTTGTGGTTTTTATTATTTAGATCAAATTAACATCAAATTTGATCAAAAGTTTGAAGTGGGAGGTCTGGAAAAATGAACTATTTTTGGCTTTTTTCAGAACTGTGCAGTAGGGCAGAACAGATTACAAAAGAAAAACATAACAAACAGTCTTTCTGGCAAAAGCATTTAATAGTTTTAGATAATTGCTATATTTCACATACTACATCTGATATGACTTGGTGTGTCCTTGCAGTGGGAAGCCCATAGTTTCAAAAAAGAAACTAAATTTTTGACTTGATAGTGCTTTTTGCTTGCAAGGTCAAGATATATTTTTATTTGGAATTTCTAAGTAATTTCGTAATTTTCTTTTTAGAACTATGAGCTTCTTTTCTACGTTTTTAATCAAATTCGTAAACAGAAAATAATATTCTGGTTTGTTCATTTAAGGAACGAAACATTTGTCTTCGTCGCTTTTTAGGAAGGACTAGAA
Source organism: Lycocerus yunnanus (assembly GCA_036346125.1). NCBI lineage: Eukaryota > Metazoa > Arthropoda > Insecta > Coleoptera > Cantharidae > Lycocerus > Lycocerus yunnanus. The sequence goes on along the minus strand of JARFIX010000016.1, from coordinate 3,493,270 downwards.
AAAAATGTTTTTATCAAAGGTTAAGTTATGCAAAAAAGTGACATTAAATGCAAAACTAGCACCATGAATTTTCTAGAAAATGAAAATAAATTAAAAAATTTATGACAAAACGACACAAACAAAATATGACATTATTATTATAAAAATAAGAATCACCCCTCATAGAAACATTTCCCCACTTTTTTTTTGGGAATAACTCTACAACTATTATGATTAAATCGATGGAATTTTAGAAGCTCATATAAGCTCAAACGATGCTCGATTGTTTCACACCGATTTCGCTCAAAAATTCGGCTTTTGACGCCAAAAAATATGAGATACCAAGAAAATTAAAAAATTATTTATATTTTTTAACATTTCCTTACTGCAATCCAAAACATGAAAGCCCCCGATTTTATTACAATAAATGGTTGGTAAATAATTTTATGTTTTTAAAAAACCTAGTAACCATCAACACTAATAACTCCGAAGGAATAACTCCGCTTGGGTTTTGGTGCTAACAATGGAAATACTTGAGCGTTTGAAACTAATTTGATTAAAACATTTACAATTATCAATTGTCCAATAAATTGTCACTATCGGTATACCATAGTTAACCAAATCAAAAAATGCGAAATAGATGGATACAATGGTTGTAAACAGCAATGTGAGAAGTGCAATTTATTTTCATTATAGGTAGGCTTTTCACAAAATACTATAACAATAATAGTTATTTACATGAAAGTCAGGAAAATGATGTATTACTGACGAGGAGCAAATTTAAAATACGAGGCACTTTGTGCCGAGTATTTTAAACTCGAGTCAAGTGACATTTTTTCTGACGTGTCTTGTATTAAATTTTTCCGAAAATCGTAAAAATTGAAATTGTAAAACACTAAATTGAACGACATTTTAAAATGAGCAAAGATCAAGTTTGTCAATTTGTTGGCTCCATAGTTACAAACAAACAAAAATACAATTACAAACAATTACTAATTATTACCGGACTAGTCAGTAATGTTCAATTTCCTGCGTGTACATAAGTAAGGAAGTATCGATTTACTGACGATTTTCGGAAAATATTCTTTACTTACATAATTATTATTCATTAATGCGAAACACGGCTTCAATAGCCGTAAAATATTCACAAGTATATTGTATAGGTATAAACAAATATAATATAATTATCAGCCAGTAAGGATAAGCAATAATCTTTCCATAATATTTCAATTATTACAGTTTTCGACAGGAAATCTTATCCTTATCATAATCGTAAAATGTGACTTAGTAAAACAAAAACACTTCGGTATTGCTTCAATTATCTTACTAATAAAAATTTATGAACCGACCTAGGTACCATAAGTAGGTACCTATAATTTTTTTGTATGAAACCGAAAATTTGACCCATTTACTTATGCCCGATTTCTTCACTCGTAGTTATCTTGAAGTTAGCAAACTTCAGGTTAAATTGACGAAATAACCAATCAGATGACAACAAAACAAATAACTCAATCATCTGATTGGCTATTTCGTCAATTTAACCTGAAGTTTGCTAGCTCGAAGATAACGAAGATATGATATGAGTGAATAAATCGGATTAGTGACCAAATATTCCCATGTTACGACATTATTTTTTATTAGAATCAAATTTAGTTATAATCGTCTGTAATTTTATTATACAAGTAATAAACATATTTATTTTCGAAAACATAAACAATAATCACAATACAGCAACTAAAAAAATATATATTTTTCTTTTTACTTTATCATCTTCTTCTTCTATATATTATATAAAAATGGATGTATGTGTGTTTGTTCCTTATAGACTCCTAGACCGTTCGACCGATCCCAACCAAATTTTGCACAGTTACTCTTTAGGACCCTAAAGAGGTTTTCCATAAAACCGGAACCGAAAAGCTTAATTTAAAAAAAGTGAAAAATTGCGGACGCGCATGAATGGAACGAGATTCCCATCGCCAATACCTGTAATTAATATATTATGGTAATTTTACGTTTGTATATTCACATTCAGTACCTACACTATTATAAGTGATTTCATTTTGTAAAATAAATCAAGTTATAACAACCAAAGGACAACGGGAAGCAAGACTGGAAACCGTTCTGAAATACTGAAGAAGAAAAGCTCGGGTAAAGCAACCCTGCAAAATCGAAATATTTCAGACAAAGGCAAAGTATTTTATTTTAATGAGACCCCGGCGAAGCCGGGTATCCAACTAGTATGTAATATGAGAAAGTATTGTTTTCGTGCAGAAAAAAATTTTGAGATTTTGATGGATTTACACTTTTGAGGTCCCTGAGTAAAATAAGACCATTTCAAAAATGTCTGTGTGTGTGATGGTATGTATGTGTGTGTGTGTGGGGTCAAATTTTGTGTGCGACCTACAGCAAAAATTAATAGGAATTTTCAAACAAAATTTTTGGATTTTGTATCCTTATATTGAAACTTAGAGCTGATTAGATTTTGGCTAAAATTGATTCACGGGAACTATTTTTTTATTTTTAAATTTTATTATTTAATATTAGTTTCTAATTAATATTTCGAAAATTAATACAATTTCTAAACTAAATTTAGGTTTTGCATATTTTAATCGCTATTTAGAACTGATTAAATTTTAGTTAAAATTTGTTTATAAAACTATTGTTTTTATTATTTTAAATTTTATTATTTAATATTAGCCTTTATTTAATATTTTAAAACTAAAAGGATTTTCAAAACTAAAGTTGAGATTTGTTATGTTTATGGCAGGAATTAGAGCTGATTAAATTTTGGATAAAATTGGTTCATGGAAACAATTTTTTAAATCTTTTATTTATTATTAGTTTTTATTAAATATTTTAAAACTAATGAGAATTTCAAAACTAAAGTTGGTATTTTGTTTTTTTATATTTAGACTTAGAGCTGATTAGATTTTGAGTCACATTGGTTAATAGAAAATATTTTTTCTTTTATTATTAAAAATTATTTTTAATATTTAATAAACGTATAATAAAGTCATGGGCATGGCCACATCCGATTTTTCAAAATATTTCAAACTGACAATATTTGGAACCTATGATCTTAATATTTAAAATTATTCAATTCTAAAATTAGAATACCAAACAACCATTATGTATGCAAATACTCTCATGGGCCAGGGGTTAAAGTGGTAGGGTTTACAAATATTTACAAATAAACTCAACTAAAGTCCTCCGAGCTAGCAAAAGTATTATTTTCAAAAGATGGTTCATTGACCTCGCGTTTGACATTCAAGAAAAATTGCTCTTAAAAATTTAAGTTAATTTTAAGTAAAATTGTTACAAATAATTATTTTTTTCTAAAATCTCGTCAGCGCAATATGTTTTCTTTAGCCAAAATACAACAAGTAATAGAAGATTTTAAATTTGGTAATTACAGAAAAATAATGAATTTTGTGAGAAAACATTTCATACATTGTTTTGAATAAGTAAACAAATTTACATTGCCTGTCTGCTCTTTCGAGGTCTCTATAATGAAAACTATTCTAAATAGAGCAACATTTGCAATATGGAAAATTTTTATTTTGCAAAATTATCTTACAAAGTTAATTACAAAAACAGCTAAATTTTGGTTGAAAAAACAATTATTGCAATGTGGCCGTGTCCGCATTTCTAGATTCCAATCCAAAAACAACAAAAAATAATTACATATTTGTACAGCAATTTCTTAGGTTGCACTTGAGTATTATAATAATTTTTTGTTATATTATTTTTGTATAATTATTATGTTGATGGTCGATTGTCGTCAGTCAGTGGTGTAATTATTCACAAGTTACTCAACTTATTTTCCACACCAATAGAAAAAATCAGATGTGGCCATGCCCATGACTTTATCATACTTTTATTAAATATTTAAAAATAATTTTTAATAATAAAAATAAAAAATATTTTCCATTAACCAATGTGACTCAAAATCTAATCAGCTCTAAGTCTAAATATAGAGATACAAAATACCAACTTTAGTTTTGAAATTCTCATTAGTTTTGAAATATTTAATAAAACTAATAACAAATAAAAAGATTTAAAAAAAATTGCTTCCATGAACTAAGTTTATCCAAAATTTAATCAGCTCTAATTCCTGCCATAAACATAACAAATTTCAACTTTAGTTTTAAAAATCCTTTTAGTTTTTAAAATATTAAATAAACGCTAATATTAAATAATAAAATTTAAAATAATAAAAAACAATAGTTTTTATAAACAAATTTTTAAAACTAAAATTTAATGAGTTCTAAATATCAATTAAAATATGCGAAAACCTAAATTTAATTTAGAAATTCGTATTACTTTTCGAAATATTAATTAAAAACTAATATTAAATAATAAAACTTAAAAAATTAAAAAAACAATAGTTTTTATAAAACAATTTTAACTAAAATTTAATCAGTTCTAAATCTTGACATAAGTATGCTAAATCCTAAATTTCGTTTTGAAATTCTTATTAGTTTTTGAAATATTAATTAAAAACTAATATTAAATAATAAAATTTAAAAAATTAAAAAAAAATAGTTTCCGTGAATCAATTTTAGCCAAAATCTAATCAGCTCTAAGTCTCAACATAAGGATACAAAATCCAAAATTTTGTTTAAAAATTCCTATTAGTTTTTGCTGTAGGTCGCACACAAAATTTGACCACACACACACACACACACACACACACACACACACACACACACACACACACACAGACATTTTTTGGAAATGGTCTTATTTTACTCAGGGACCTCAAAAGTGTAAATCCATCAAAATCTCAAATTTTTTTCTGCGAAAACAATACTTTCTCATATTACATATGATAAAGTAATTAAATTAAATTAATTTATACTTTTAGTAAATGGTGATTTTAATACAAAACGTTAAAGTAATTTTAAATTTCTCGAAAGATAAACTTGATTTTATTAAAAAATAAATTAGTTGTCAGTAAATTCTAGGAAGGAGTAACTGCACCTCCTTTCAGACCCTTTGCAAAAAATAAATAATATATATATATTTTTTAACTCCGTTTATTATTTACAATCTGTTACATTATAACATTCAGTAAATGATTTAATATAAACTAACATGATAAGAAAAACTCAATAGTATTTCTCCCCTTTCCCATATACATTTTGTTAACACTAATCAAACCGTTGAGTTAGGTCCAGTGGCTGGAATCTTTTTAATCTTCGTGTGGTCCCCATCGTCGAGGAGACTCGATGCCAAACTATTAGGTGTACACTTAGTCTTGATTGGTATTTTCGCTAAATTTCATTATTTGGTTTTAATAGTGTTGACTTCTAGATCTTTGTGAATCACGTCGTTTGGTATGTACCAAGGGCATTAGCGATAATCCTTAAGACCTTAGACTGGAATCTCTGCAGTATCTCCAAGTTAGAGTTACTTGCCGTGCCCCACAGCTGGATTCCATACGACCACATGGGCTAGTGCAAAATCTTTTCTTTTCAGATCTTGGTTTATAGTATTAACGACACGATGCACCTGCTCTATGGTACCATGTTGCCTCCTGAAACCAAACTGATGTTCCGGTATCACGTTATTCTTCAACATATGTGGCTGTAATCGTTTCAAAAGAAGCTTCTCGAAGACCTTTGAAAGGAGTGGCAGAAGGCTAATGGGACGATAAGATGTTACTTGTTCTGGTGGTTTTCCTGACTTTTGAATAAAGATCACTTGTGGCACCTTCCATTGCGGGGAACAATTTTCAATCGAAGGATTGCATTAAAATAATTTATAATTCTAAAACTTTTCTTTAGTTTAAATGTCTTTCTTCAATGTGACCTATTGCAGACAGGGAACGAACGACGAATAATAATATAAGGTTTCAGCAAAGTTAGCAGTTTCAAATCCGTTAACTTCTATCAAAAGTAATTAATTGAAAAAATTTTATGTTTTGTTAGTATTTTATGAGTAATTTTGTAATATTTAAATAGTATATTATACACCAAGGTAGTGAAGCATAGTGTTATAACCCTAGCGCCAGAAGGCGCGCGGTTATAACACGCTTCACTACCGTGGTTTATATACAATTTTTCCACTACTAGGATTGTTTACTCTTATAATAATAATTGTTAATGAATAAAGTAAATCGTTTTAATTATTTATTTCAAATTATAAAACAAATGATAGTTTTTGTTTTGATGTTGACACTTGCTTGAAAATGTTTAATTAATTTTGACATAAAGGTTACATTAAATATTTTGATATTTATAAGTTTTGCAGTGTTTTTAAAATGAGTGAAAGTTGTACACCACCCGAAATGAGAGAGATTGCTGAATCAGTGGCAGACAAGCTACTGCCGGAAAAATCCAAGACTCTTTATATGAAAGCTTATGTAACATTTAAAAATTGGTGCAGTGCGCGAAGTGTGGTTATAATATCTGAAAATGTACTGTTAGCATATTTCCAAAGTTATGCCAATGATAAAAAAGCTTCCACTTTATGGGCACATTATTCTATGTTAAAATCAACTCTTTCTTTAAAGGACAACATAGACATTTCAAAGTTTTTCAAATTAGTTGCGTTCTTAAAACGCCAAAATGTGAATTACCGTGCTAAGAAGTCTTCCGTTTTCAGTCAAGAAGAAATTACAAAATTTCTGATTAATGCACCGATGAATGTCATATTGTAAATAAGGCAATTCTTATAATTGGTTTATCTGGGGCTTGCAGATGCGATGAACTTTGCAATTTGCTTCTTTCTGATGTTATCATAAAAGATGATATGATTATTATAAACATTCGTAATAGAAAAAATGGTTCATCTAGAAAATTTGTTGTTATGGAACCCCTTTGGATGAAAATTGTAAAACATATTTAAAAATTAGACCAACTTCCGACATGCAAAAATTATTTATTAGTATACGCAATGGAAAAGCTACAAAGCAAAATATTGGTCATAATACAATAGGGCAAGTACCAAACAAAATTGCAATGTATTTAAATTTGCAAAACCCTGCGTCTTACACGGGTCATAGCTTCCGAAGAACTTCAGCCACAATATTAGCTGCTAGCGGTGGAAATATCCTGCAGTTGAAACAACATGGGGGTTGAAAGTCATCTACGGTAGCCGAGGGCTATATAGCTGACTCACTCTCGGTTAAAACGAGCATAGCTCTTATGGTCCAAAGCCAATCAACATCAATTAATCAACATGTCGACGCCACCAATTCCTGTACAATCTGGTTCTACAATTGAAGATTCCTCGACACCACTAATTCCTGTACAATCCGGTTCTACAATTGAAGATTCCTCGACACCACCAGTTCCTGTACAATCCAGTTCTACAATTATCAATAATTCTGTTATTAATGTACCTACCTCTTCTAGTTCCTTAAATGTTGGAGGAATGAAAGTATATCAATGGAATGCCATAATTGTAACATCAATTACAATTTTTATAAATAAATTTTCTTAATATCTTGTGTTTATTATAATCATTTATGTAATACTAATCAATCAAGTTGTTAGTTATCGTCATAAAACCTTTTTTTTCAAACAACTTCCAACTAGTAAGAAATTTTGAGCGGTGATGTTTTAAATTGTAGTTACAATAGCACGGAGATTGTAAATTTTCTAATGGAGTAAAGGTTATACAAGTTTGCTAACAAACGACTACTTGTACGATAGAATAAATTTGCACATCGAAGCGCATAAATTTTTTCATGATTCTGTTTCGACCACTAATTTCTTTAATATCTTCACAATCCAGTTATCCTACAATTGAAAATATACAGATTTTTAATAATATTAATGTAACAAAACACTTACCAAAAAAAAAATTCTATATCGAATAAAAACTAGTGAACGTGGAATGCAAGTAAATAGATGTTGACGAAAACTATTTTGTCGAAAAATGTACTATTTGTAACGATAATTGATTGTAATAATTATTAATAATCGATTTATAAAGTTTCTAGTTTCAGCTGTCATATATTTAATTCATAATCTGTGTTCATAATTCTCATTTCGCCTAATTGCTAAACGTCACAAAATTCCAATTTAATCAACATTTTAAATATCAAATTAATCTTATTTATAGACCGATTTTAATTATTTAAACACTATTGATAGAATTTCTTGGTTATGCTAATTCGTTTTACACATAAATTTTCTTTCAAAATGGCCCGAAGTTTCCGGACTACGCATTTATGTTCATTATTAACTACTAGTGAATAATAAATATTATTCACCTCAGGTGATAGAAGGCGTGGTTCACAGTTCGATCACTTACGTTGAAATGATAGTGTTTATGGCTAGTAGTGGAAAAAAAAATTATACAAAATATGAATGGAATGGAGTGGAATAAAATGAACAATAATTAAAAGGCTGATAATTATATTTTGTTTTTAATGTTGCGTTTTATTTTGTAAGAAAAAGAATAGAAAATTTGTCCCAGTAAAATATATTTTTAAGGTAATATAAGCTTTCAGAAATTAAAATTCTTAACTTTTAATTAAAGATTAATATTTTAATCCATAAAGCTAGCTCCAGCACCGTCTATCACCCAAATGTTAGAGCTAGCATCATTCCAGTTTTTTCATAAATTAAATTAATAATAAATAGGTAATTTGAAGTTAATTAAAAAATTCCATTATTTTCAAGATTTTATTTTTACTTATTTTAAAATTATTTAATTTTTAAGTGTTGTCAGTTTAATAACACTTTGTTACATTTACATTTCAATATTAACCAAAATAATGTGGTGCCATCAACTCAAGCTATTAAGACACACTGAATGCATTTTCTCACAATTCTTTATCCATATTTCAATAGCGTAATTATGGTCAAGAATGGTACCATATTATTTAGTTTAGTATTGAAGTGAATATTGGAAAAAATAAATTTAACAAAATATTCTACCTGGAGATTTCCCAAAGGTAAATCAAAATCTTTTTCACATTTAAATAAAAAATGATATAAAAAAACCATTAAATAATTAGAATAAATAAAACATAATAAAAATTTTACTAAAAATAGTAAGGTAAAAAAATTAACCATTTACTTTAATACTCGGAATGTGCGCAAACTGTTACAGTTGGCAAAATAATCTTCAATTTCTTTAAGTGTTTTGCCTTTAGTTTCGGGTAAGAACAAGATAATAAAAATCGTGCCAATTAAACTGATCAAACCGTAGAACAGCATTATCTCAGTAGCCCCAAACATTAACGTCATGGAAGGATATGTTTGGTACCGACAAGATAAGACCTTCACGATAACGGTAACGAATAAAACTTACAGATACAACTGGTTTACGGGCAAAGCCAAGACAAGACTGCCTTCTTTTCCAAAAACACCCTTATATTGCTTTCTCCGACAGCCAGGTGCTGCCATCCTTGTGTTCGATAATATGGGGCTTTTCCCAAAGCAAAAGATAAGCTGGGTTTTTGGAAAAAAGAAGTTCAAAGAAAGTTTAGGGTAAATTCCCAGAACCAATTAACAGCTGGCTAGACAGGCCTAATGTGGTTACGCGCCGCATTGACTTGAACAATACCTAGTACTTTGCGCAACAGGGCAGTACTAGGTAAATTTAAAATTTCGGTTACACGTTTTAATAGCGTGCAACGAGTTTCGTTACAATTTGGATTTGCAGGTATTATTGCTTCATACTAAAACTGCACCAATCATTAAAAATCATCACTCCTTGGAGTTTTAACAAGAGGAAATAGAATATTTGATACGATCCAAAAATTGATTTTATTTCTAAATTTAATGTTTTATGAAAAAGGTAATTGTAACGTACAGGTTACAGGTATAACCCGTAACAACCTCAGTTTTAGGATTAGGATATTGGATTTATGAAGCTCTTTAGGAGAGCTGGGTCGGCTTTTCGATAGGCATCAGTAGCCATCAATTTTTTCTTTGGAAAATTAAATCATTATAGGAGTCAGCTTGAAAATGCGTCAAGGGCATATATTTTAATAAAATGTTTATGTAGAAAATCTCTATTCTGACAAAATTCCATAAACAAGCTATGCAACCTTAATAATCAAACGTTTATGGGGGTTGCGTGCATTACAAGTTTTTTTTTCCGTAACCGTAATTTCAATTTTTTCTGATGGAGAAAGCTAACAACCGCATGGTTACGCTACTGTTTTGCATCGAAAAGATTTAAAATCTATAGGTTTGTGCGTACTTTTCCTCTACGATAACGCTTATTATGTATATTGTAAACATTGCACAAATAGTTATCACTTTAAAATGTAAGTTAACCTTTCTGACCTAATTTTAAAAGAGTACAGGAAAAATATTCAAATCACATGCTTACAAAAATTTCTACGTTTACTAATGTTAATTATAAACGATAACATATTATGTATATACATATATTTATATATGTTAATTATATTATCCATGCGCCCCTTGAAGATTTCTGGTTCAATCAAAATCAGTGATCCCAGTAAGTTTCAACATTTGATAAGAATTTTGATTATCGTGCTAATGTTTATTTTAAAACATGACATTTATTTTTAATTGCCTAAAATAACTTTTATAAGTGCATTGCTTGAGATAATTAAAAATTTATTATGCATTTCATAATGCCAATTAAGATATAGTACAAAATTTATTTTCCAACGACTTTGAATGTCACACTGACTAACATACGCGCATTATTTTTTTCCTGATTAGGAAGGATAATAGAATTATGCACAAGTCTATTATCGTTCAATTTTTTATTCTTATAAATTACATTTTTTGATCTTTTGATAATTAAATTTATTTATTTATTGCACCAAAGGGGCCAGTGTACGAACCTTATCAAAATTAATTCAAATGTAAGCTGTTATACTGCAGCTGTAACCTGATGCTACATAAAAATTTAAAATACCAGAGCTTATATGAAACAGAATTATACTGTACGATGCAGAAAAATGCAAATGTAAAAATTCTAAATGTTTAATAATAAAAATAACAAAACAATAGAATTAAATTACTACAACTTTTTTATTTTTAAAAGATTCTTGTATTTCATCTAATGATTTTCCTTTGGTTTCCGGTAAAAAGAAATAGATAAACATTGTACCAATAAATGTTATTATACTAAATAAAAACAAAATTAAACAATAATTATCATGAAATGCTTCAACTAAAGAAGGATAAATTTTTACTGCTGCGAAAGTAAAAAGATATCCAATGCAAGCCGCTAATCCTGCAGCAATCCCTCGTATATCTAAGGGGAAAATTTCGGCCCCCATTGCGTAAGGAATTGATATAAATCCTACTGTACCTATGAAATAATACATAATTATTAATATAATGGGTATCCAATTCCAATTTGAAGAGTTACTATCAAGTACATTATATTTTGAAACCAACAATAAATACAAACTAAGTCCTAACATACATGCAGTCATACCTAAACCAGAACCTATTGATAGAATTCTACGTCCAAAAAATTTACTAATATATCCTAAAACGATTGCACCGAACAATCGTGTCCCGGCAATCAAACAGATAGTTATATAAGGATTTATAGTTATCTGCATATTTGATACAAAATCAAGGGCATATGCAATAATCATAAAAATTCCCGAAAAATTTAAAATGAAAAAATAAGTAAGAATTATCGTCATTGGTATAACACAAGTTCGTTTTAAAAATTGACCATAAATTGATTTATTGTTAACCAATATTTTATTTTTATTGTCTGCTTCCATTAAGCAATTATTTAATTCTTCTTCTATTGCTGATGTTCTTGTATTTCCAAATACTTTTTTCATACTTGTTCTAGCACGTTCCATTTTGTTTTGAGAAATTAACCATACATATGATTCAGGTAGAAAAATTAAAATTAACATCGTGCTTATGAACGGAAATGTGGCTGTCAGAATTGCAATTATTCCCCAATTTTCCTAAAATATTGTGATTAACATTAATTTTACCATGAGTGTCGGTTTATACTTACTTGAAAACATAACCCCAATAGGTAGCACAATAAAATTCCAAAGGATATAAAAATTGAGTTCCAAGTGGTGAACATCGATCTCAAATTCGAACTCGACATTTCGGCAATATAAACGGTTGGAGTCATAACAACCATCCCGGAAGAAATTCCTGTGATTAATCTTCCTAACAATAAAAGTGGATATACATGTTCAGGTGTGTAATACGCTAGAACAATTAGTATCCACCCGAAAAACTAATAAAATCATTAGTAATTAAAGCTACCTTTCGTCCGTATTTATCCGCAATCAAACCAGAAATACAACATCCGATTGGATTTGTAAGATAAATTATACTAGCTGAAAATAAACAATTGTATAATGTATAATGTAAAATTTATTTTGTAATTTTTGTAGTTCTAGGATTTTATTTTCAAGACGGCAACCAAATTTACTATCAAATCTAGATACTGTAGCTCTATTTCTTATTCAGATCCTTAACTACTAACCATGTGCTGGCATTGGTCCTTTGTACAAAGCCAAAAGCAGCACATATTGTACAAGTAGGTAGGTAATATTAAATTTTAAATTCGAATTACCCGCGTAAATTTTAAGTATATAAATAAAAAAAATAAAAAAAACGTAGTCTTTGATAAAATTTAATACAACTGAGCAGAACGTTCTGTAACGGCATGTCAATCTCTATTACTTACCAATCCATGAAATTTCGGATGAATTTAATGCAGATCCATATTTTTCTGATGATAAACTTGGAATAATAATAGCAGAAAAACCTACAACTATACCTGCCGATATACTTGATAAATTTGCTATAATTGCCATTAAAATCTACAAATCAAAGAGTTAATTGGAAAAAATTAAAATTTTCCCTGCTGCACGTCATAAAATACCTGAGATATAATAAATCTCCCGACTTATCTTGTTTTCCTTCCATGTTCACGAGTATTGTATCTTCACTAAGTTAGTATTTGATAAAACTTCTTTATTTTTGAAATGTAACGAAATGAAGCTAAAAATTATTGATCCTTATAGTAAATGTCTCAGAATACAATAAAACAGTAAGAATGAATCATTTTGGAAAATTAATTGGCATATTAGCTTATTGCCGAGATAACATTAAGAATAAAGTACTTTCATAAAATTCTAAATTTATTTAATACAATCAGAGTACATCCGACACAGCTATCAATCCTTGGAATTAATTTAAACAATAAACTAAATAGATCATATAAATTACATACATAATATGAAACATATTTAAGTTCAGTGCCGTACTGTGAATATTATATAAACGAGTTTACATTTTTTGCTGTTTTATTTTTAGAGCTACGTAAATTTAAACAAACTGTATTTTTTTATTGCTAATAAATTTAAATATTGCGTAAAATTTACAACAAATAAAAATACAAAATTTCGTTAGGAGTTAGGAGAGCTCCCAGATCAAAGCATACTGAGGTTGAGCTTTTGCAGTATTTTACCTGAAAATACTCATCTTATTGTAATGTAATGTAATTTAAACTTTTTACGCCATATTCTACTAAACATATAAGAGAATCTTATTTTATATTTTAATAATTAAAAAATTAGTATTTTTGTACGTCGAAAATAAAATATTATGAATTTTGTAAAATCTAAACATGTAAAATAGCTAACGTGTCCTCCATTTCGTTGCATATATTGTACCAAAATTTTAAGTCAATCCGTCTAGCTGTTTTTAAGTGAAAACAGCAAAATCCTACCCTTAAATAAATTAACAATTTAACAATGGGCCTACAACTTTTATGAAATTTAGCAAATGATCTGCTGCTTAAGTTGAAAAATAAACTTTATTTAGATTCAAAATTTTTTACAAAATTTGCTGTATATGATATTTTATACTGATAGGTCTGTTGACACAATTTAATTTTTATTTTAATTTGAGACATGATTAAAAACTTGAATCCTCCTAGTGCTAAATAGGCACAAAATAGTGATACGACTTAAAGTGTGTTTACAATATACGATTTATGGTATGATCTTTAAGGCAATAAAATAGGGATGTTGCATGATTTTTGAAGTATTTTTTTTATAAACTTTAGGTGATAGTAAACAGCACTGCATAGATAAAAATTTCAGGAGACCTTCAGTTTTCTCAAAAAAATTTATAAAAATAATTTCAAAATCTACTTGATAGATTTGCACGGGCCCATCACCTCAACTATATTTTCTTTTCAATTTATAATTCAAATCGACTATGTTTGTCTTATTTGCATTTCTAAAAATTTCCAAAATTATTTAAAAAATTCTTTTAAATTAATTTTTTAATTTCTCCAAATTCAAATTTTGGCGCTGCTATTTAAACTATTTTATTAAAATTCTTACAGATTACCAGTAGTGGGCAAACGAAGTTTTGTTATTATCCGAGCAACAACCGCTGCACGCTTCAAAGTTATATAAAGTAAAAGTAAATAAATAAATCTTGTTGCTGTATTATTACAATATTTATGAACATGATGGATCGGTTGAAATACAAAATTACAGAAAAAATTAAAAAAAAAACAGTAATACTTCCAGATTACTGTTTCCTGACAGATTTATATTTTACGAAGAAAAATACAATTAGAATTTATTTTAAGTGAAATGTGTTTTCTAAATATTTAAAATCTGTACGTGCATTATGTAATATGTGTATGTTTATGAATTAATTATTCTCGTTTGTATCCAATTTCATTTTTAAATTTTAATTTAAACATTTTGAAATACTTTTGTTTCTCTGTATCAGTGTTAAAACTAATAAATCAAATTTTTTTTCACCAAGAAATGGAAATCTATCAAGAACCGAACATGGAATAACTTGAGTAGTACTAGTGGTTTTTCTAAAAACCAAAACTTTTTATTGAAAAGAAAATATAGTTGAGGTGGTAGGCCAATGAAAATCTAACAAGTAGACACCTTTTTTACAACACACCGCCAACGTATCAATTCAAAAAAGCACAGTCGCATTCAGCAACATCGTCGAATGAAAAAAATAGCAAACAAATAATAGATAACAGCGCCAAAATTTAAATTTGGAGAAATTAGAAAAATTAATTAAAAATCAAAAAAAGTTGAGTTGACCTCAACTATATTTTATTTTCAATTGATAATTCAAGTCGACTATGTTTGTCTTTTGTGCATTTCTAAAAATTTCCAAAATTATTTTAAAATTTTGTTTTAATTAATTTTTCTAATTTCTCCAAATTTAAATTTTGACGCTGCTGAAAGTTTTTTATGTTTTATGAATAAATCGATCTATGTCCATAAAAACTAATACAACACAAATTTCGTTAGATTATTGGGGAAAGTGATCTGTAACACCCCTACGCCTATGTTATGTAATTATCTGTGATTGCTAATTTTGTTTACTGAATGCCTTCGATATTCGCAGGTTCATCTACAAACCAATTTTTTAGTTATAATTGTGTTTAATGTGGTTGCTATAAAAAAAAATAAATCTGCATAGTACCTGATGCGAAAAATTACTATTTTAAAATGCGCTGTGTTCGAAACTAAAGGAATAAACAAATACAATTTGGAGAGAGATATTTTAGTAAGACCTTCGTTGAATATTCGGTGGCAGTTTTAAAATTATGTTTTCATATGAAAAGTTTTTAGTGTTTTAGCATTAAATACATGACGTTTTGCCTATGATGGCCCTAGGCAAAATATCAGGGGCCATCATAGGAATAGATGTAATAAAACAATTCCTTTTAATTTTGGAATAAGTAAAAAATAAGCAGCAGTGAGGCGAAGAAAACATGGCAGAAACCTTAGATTTTGTCAGATTTTTAATTTTATTTATAAAAACCGACTTTTTACAATTTTTATTAAGGGGGCCATCATTGGATAACATATGCCAATGTGGGCCCTTGATTTATTTTTATATGTTTTACTCTAAACTGGAAGTAGATAATGAAGTTTATTACGTATAAATAAAAATAACATATTTTCATTTTTCTAGTTTTCATATTTTAATTTGTTTTAAAGTTATAACAAAAAAGAATTAAGGGGCCAGTCACCTTCCCCTACTCTGTATGCTTTGTATAATTTTAAAACGTATGGCGGTTGTTGTTAGCATTATTACGCATTTTTACACTTCATTTAAATTTAAAATATTTTGCAAACGGTGATAACAAAAACGCAAATGAGAAATACACAAACATACACCGGCAATAGCCAAATGATTAATACCAAATTCCATTTAAATATTACGATAAGGAGAGCCTCTTATTTCCCCAGCCACAACCCTATTGTAATTCACTAATTTAGTAATATAATAAGTATATGAGCACACAAGGTTCATACAAATAGTGTGTGCTCGTATTTTCCACCCCCTCCGCCCAATTTTAATTTAAATTTTTTTGAAATACTCATTTTTCCATTGCATCAGTGCAAAAACAAAGAAATGTAATCTTTTTTATCAAAAATAGAAATCTGTCAAAAACTTAGGTAGTCTTAATGACTTTTTTCTAAAAAACTAAAATTTTTGGGGTATTTATTATTTAGATCAAATTAACATTAAATTTAAACATTAAAAAATGTTTTTTCAAAAGTTAAATTATGCTTAAATTTATAAGTACATTAAATGTAAAACATAACACCATGAATTTTCTAGTTTAAAATAAAAATAATTTAAAAATTTAGGACAAAAAAAAAACAAATATGACATTATTATTAAAAAAATATTTAAATCATACCTCATAGAAACATTTTCCCACTTCGTTTTGGGAATAACTCTGCAACGATTATGATTAAGTTGATGGAATTAGAAGCTCATTTAAGTTCAAACGATGATCAATTAATTATTATTCGATAAATATTCGGCTTTTGACGCCAAAACTATGGGTACCAATAAAATGAAAATTATTTATAATTTTTAACATTTTTCTGAAATCCAAAACATGAAAGCCCAATTTTATTATAGATAAATGGTTAGTTTAATAATTTGATTAAAACTTTTAAAAATGGGGTCGTGCGAATTTCACCTGAAATAACAATTAAATTGTACTATCTGTATACCATAGTTAAAACAAAATCAAAAATGCAAAATAGAATGTATAAAATTGGTATCTAAAACACAAAAATAATACTTATTTTATTATATTAGCTTTTCACATAAATACTTAACATTAAATATTTTTACTCAAATTATTATCATTAATGCAAACAGTGACATTCAATAGTAAAATATTCTGAATTCAAAATGAATATTAAAAATTTATAATAAACAAAACAATATAATTATTATTAGTAAGAATAAGAATAATCTTCATAAAACATTTCAATTACTTCGTTTTGCAGGAAATCTTGATCCATTATCATTAACTTTCATAGTTATCCATTTAATCAAATCGATAATAATGTAATTAGTAAAACAAAAATCATTCGGTATTGCTTCAATATATTTACAAAAAATAAAAATATTATTTTTAACATTCCTACTGTAATCCAAACACCTGAAACCTAAATTTTATGTTGATAACCAAATATTTGAACTATTTATAACATTAATGCCCGATTAATTCACTGTAGTTAATTTTGAAGATTAGTAAACTATCAGGTTACATAGTTAACAAATCAAAATCAGATGATTGAGTTTAAAAAATTAATGCATTTATTTTCATTTGATGGCTTTTCATCAAAATTATAACACTAAAGTATTCTAACTCTGACATAATATTATGTAAAGAAATACGGCATTATTAGCCGAAATATTCCAGTATATTTTAGTACAAACATTATTAATATTATGTAGAATAACAATAAGTTATAATTTCGTCTTAAGTTTATTTACAATAATTTAATCATATTTAATATTTCTAATCGAAATACTTAGTAAAACAATCGATTAAACAAATAATTGCACATAGTACCTTATTTTGTAACGAAAAATATATTATATGTTCTTATTATTATAAAGTAAACTTATTCAAATTAAAATAACCAATAGACGAATTATTTGTTTTGAACTTGATCATTAATATTGGCAACTACGGTAATTTAACCAGTGACTAATGAAGATATTTTTAACAAAAACAAATTAGTAATAAGCATTTCAACTAAAATTTTTTTAAGAAGCTAACTGAAAATCCTTTAGCAAATTAACATTTTATTGTTTTTAAGAACAACTTGGGCACTTGAATACATCCTTGTAGTTTTTAGTAAGACCCTCACCCTCTTCATGCACATGGCAATATTAGGATCACACCTCCTCGAACAGAAATGGCGATTTATGTTTTAATCGCATTTATAATAAATTAAATATAATTTGGATTAAGAAAGTACTTGATTGTACCTACCTTAAAATGTTCTCGCCCTGCTATAATTGTTTGTAACAATCAGTACAATTTTTGAAATTTTTATAGTAGACATGCACAAAACATACACTGTTTTACCGTGAACGCAATTACGACTGCATAGACCTACAATTTTTTTTTACAGTAGTTGCATTATCACTATAGTTGACTTGACACACAGAAAAAAATAAATTTGCATTTTCATCTAATCTAAATTAAATGAATTGAAATTATATAGTTTATTTAAAGTTTTATATAATTCATTTAAAATATTTACAAATTTCAAACAACTGATTTAGTAATTTCATCTAATTTAAAATAGATGATACAACATTTCAACTTTAGTTAAATCAATTATAGGAATTAGTTATTTTAATAAATCATTGTCATTGATTCATTTAATAACATTCTATAATTATTAGAAAATAAAATAAAATTGGTAAAAAATACCTAATATTAATTCAAAGAAATCATTTCAAACATTCAACTAATTTTTGTATTTTGTATTATCTATCACGATTCAAAACTATAGACATTTATTTCATCAAATCGTTAAAACAAATTCATTAATTCAACTAATTTGTATCTTTGATTTGTTTACTTTTTCAATCTTAAAATCATCTAATTTAGTTTAAAAGAATTATCCAACTTGATTCAATGGCAATTGATTCAATCAATTTTTTATATGATTTCAACTAATCTTTAGTTGAAATCGAAGATTTTTTTCTGTGCATGATTATTTGTGATATAAAAAACAAACTATTGAATTTATAGAGACCGGCAATATTAAAATCATGGCAATAATTGGGGCACCTACCTTATATTAACTTATTTAAAACCTATATATTGCTATGTATTATTTGAAAATAATTGTTTAAATAATAAGGCCTAAAATAGCAAATAATCCTGCTATTCGAATGACTCATGTGCTAGTAGTACATAAGCGTGTAGGTGACCCAATTTTTGAAATTATTGATCATCTGCGAATTGTAAATTTTCTTCCATATACATAATTACTGTACTAATTATTAATAATTAATCCTACGTTTCATGAATATATTTTAATAGTTTTGACTGGCGGATGACTTAATTTTAAATTTAATTCCATTCTATGATTAATATAAGCATAATAAGTAATAAACATAAATATAAACAAAATCTATTTTTTTAATTTTCTGATTCTGCTCACATTTATTTATATTTTAAATATTTAAATTTAAACTATTGTACCTACAAAATTTCATCATGCAATGCTAACAATTTGATTTATATATTTCCAAATAAACTCAACTAGAAGTCCCCCCAGAGCTAGCAAAAGTATTATTTTCAAAAGATGGTTCATTGACCTCGCGTTTGACATTCAAGAAAATCGCTGTTTAAAATTTAAGTTAATTTTAAGTAAAATTGTTACAAATAATTATTTTTTTTTCTAAAATCTCGTCAGCGCAATATGTTTTCTTTAGCCAAAATACAACATAGTAATAGAAGATTTTAAATTTGGTAATTACAAGAAAATTATGAATTTTGTGAGAAAACATTTCATACATTGTTTTGAATAAGTAAACAAATTTACATTGCTTGTCTGCTCTTTCGAGGTTTCTAAATAGAGCAACATTTGCAATAAGAGAAATTTTTTATTTTGCAAAATTATCTTACAAAGTTAATTACAGAAAACAGCTAAATTTTGGTTGAAAAAACAATTATTGCAATGTGGCCGTGTCCGCATTTCTAGATTCCAATCCAAAAACAACAAAAAATAATTACATATTTGTACAATAATTTCTTAGGTGTGCACTTGAGTATTATAATAATTTTTTGTTATATTATTTTTGTATAATTATTATGTTGATGGTCGATTGTCGTCAGTCAGTGGTGTAATTATTCACAAGTTACTCAACTTATTTTCCACACGAGTAGAAAATTTAAGTTTTTTAAAATTTACCATTACCAAATATACTAACTTTGTACCTGTTTTATTGTTGCATTTGTATTATTAGTCTTGTGACATTTCAATATTAACCGAAATAATGTGGTGCCATCAACTCAAGCTATTAAGACACACTGAATGCATTTTCTCACAATTCTTTATCCATATTTCAATAGCGTAATTATGGTCAAGAATGCTACCATATTATTTAGTTTAGTATTGAAGTGAATATCGGGAAAAATCAAATTTAACAAAATATTCAACCTGGAGATTTCCCAAAGGTAAATCAAAATCTTTTTCACATTTAAATAAAAAATGATATAAAAATCATTAAATAATTAGAATAAATAAAACATAATAAAAAGTTTTACTAAAAATAGTAAGGTAAAAAAATTAACCATTTACTTTAATACTCGGAATGTGCGCAAACTGTTACAGTTGGCAAAATAATCTTCAATTTCTTTAAGTGTTTTGCCTTTAGTTTCGGGCAAGAACAAAATAATAAAAATCGTGCCAATTAAACTGATCAAACCGTAGAACAGCATTATCTCCGTAGCCCCAAACATTAACGTCATGGAAGGATATGTTTTTAAAGCCAGAAAAGTGAAGAAGCTGTTTAGGCATACTGATATTCCAGACGCCACTCCTCGTATACTTAGGGGAAATATTTCACCAACCATAGCAAAAGGTATCGTGGCAAAACCTATCGTACAAGCTAAAATATATATCCACATTAATGTTGTAGGTAACCAAAACAATAATTTTAATTTGTCGTTTGGTATTGAAGAAATTGATTGTAAATAAATTACAATACAAAATATGGAAAGAGTCATTATGGTTCCAGACATAATGGATGCATAACGGCGTCCCATATTTTTACTAAAAATACTTATCAATATAGAGCCTATTAAACGAGCAACAGCAAACGAACATATTGTTAAATATGGATCTACGGGTATTTTTAAAAGCAGTACAAAATCTGAAGCGTAACTAATAACAACGTAGTATCCAGAAAAGTTCAAGAAAAAAAAATAACAAACTATTATTAAAGTCGGAATTAAACATGTACGGCGTAACAGTCGCTTCTGTACAAAAATTATTTTAGAAGAAATATTTTCTTCTTTTACTAATAAAGTTGTTCCTTCTTCTGCGTCAGTTAATAGAATCCTTGGTGTTGTTTTAACTTTTTTTGAGTTCACAACTTTTTCCATATTATTTTTAGAATTTAGCCATGCCCGAGATTCGGGTAAACAAAAGGCTATTGATACCAAACTTATTAATGGCAACGTAGATATGATGATGGTAACAATGACCCAGTTCTAAAAAACTTTAATTATTGCGCAATTGAAAAATTAAAAACTTTTCTCTTACTTTAGAACAATAACCCAGCAAGTAAACTAATAAAATTCCAATTGTACTGGAGAGACCAGACCAAGTAGTGAACATTGGCCTAAGTTTTAAATTTGATGTTTCTGCAGTATAAACGAGAGTCGTAACATTTGCCGTTCCTATTGAAAATCCAATAATGAGCCTACCAATTAGCAGGACTATAAATTGATATGGTGGTAAACAGTAATAAGCCGTCACTGTTAAAGCCCATCCCAAAAAACAAACTGCATTACCAAGTAGTAAACAATGTTTTCGTCCCCAAGCATCTGATATAATTCCACCTATACAACATCCAAGCAGATTTGTTATAAAGATGACACTTGCTGAAATTAGAAATTAGATAGTTTTTTGCCAAAAAAAAATAGTATATACTTTACCTATCCAAGATAATTGATCATAATTTAAAGAAAGCGAATTACTTGTTGATGTTTGGGAAGGTATAATAATTGCTGTAAATCCAAAAGCTGCTCCAGAAGCTATTCCTGTAAAATTTGCAAGAGCTGCTGTAAAAATCTGTAACATAACATCATATTACAAATTAATTAAAGGTAGACAGTTTGATGGTAAAGCTTTTCGGTTCTTCTTTTTGTTAAAAAATATGATTAAGCTATTTTAGGCAACAATGTAGCTTAATTTTAATGATATTGCAATTTAAAAAAAATTTAAATCCGTTCACTTTGACTATGAAATAAACAAACCCTCTCCATTACATATTTTTAATTATTAAATTACCTGAGAAGCAGTTGATCGGTCATTTTCGTCTGGTTGGTTGATTTCAGTTGGCATTTTAATGGGATTCGTTCTTCATAATGTTTGATTTAAGTTATATTTTTTAAATATAAACTCGAAGCTGATAATCTCAAAATAATTGAAAAAAAATGGGATTACTATACTACAAATTTGCAAATTATTAACTAATGCACATATTATTTGGACAAGTTTGATAACCACCATTCTTTTCCGTGTGATTTATTATTATAACTCGAAATAAAAATACGATTAAGATAATGAGCTCCAATTATTTCTTTTTTTTTATTTAGCAGCAATATTCTAATAGGGAAAATAGCGGCTACATATACCATTGCATCATCTATAATTTGATATTAGAACATCTTGCGACGTTGCCTTTATCTGTAATAGTTGCATTCAGTTAAAAGTACCTAAAAATAGTGGGGCGTTGCCATCGTACTAAAAGACCAATTTAGATAACCAAACGCGGATAAATTTAAAATTACTAACGTCAGATCTACATATTTTGGGACATTTAAAATTATCAATAATTATATTACTTCTTATATTTTTAAAGAAACAAATAAATATATCTAGAGGTTATTTTATTATAATGTTTTTATTAAATTTATACAATTCATACCCGATTTCTTCACCTAGAAATATCTCTTAGATGATCTATCTATTACATAAACTAACGAAGTAACCAAAAAGAAGGCAGCAAACCAAAACAATCAGAAATATGATTGGCTACTTTGTTAATTTATCTTATAGATAGATTATCTAAGAGATATCTCTAGGTGAAAAAAATCGGGCATCAATTGCACAAATTATAAACTGTTGCAAGTTTGTTATGCAATCTTTTAAAATGAACTTTTAAATTTAAATTATAAATTTATTATGAATATAATAATAGAAATCAAAATTTTTAAGTATTTTCTCGATGACCTGAACGACAAAATTAAAATGAGTGAATTCAAAATAAATTTGAATCATTTAAATAAAAATAACAACGTCAAACAATTTCTAAAATCTTTTAGATGCGATACCTATTCACAAAAAACGTATGATTCCATAGGTGGCAAATGAAACCAAATAAAAAGGTAAATAATAAGCTATCACCATAGTGCAAATAATTTCTTCGCCAGCATCAAATTTAACCACGTTTTAAAGAAAATTTATATCCACAATATACGTAATATTGGTTTTACTCAATAGACTACCAAAGCCAAAAAGCTCAAGGAAAAACCAAACCATCTGCTGCCTAAATTAAATCCGTAACAATTACGAATCCAAAATAAAATACTCCTAATAATCAAATCAGGACAAAAAAGGATTGCAGCAATTTTCCACAATGTAATTAAAATTTAAAACTTCAAACTCACTATGTACATACTACTTCTACAATCCATGCACCATCCATATTATCAAAACACATTTATCTTGCCTTCGAGCAATATTCAAAATTGCCCAAAAACCCAATAAAACAAAAATTTAAATTTTTAAAATATTAATATAACAATTTCCATCAACTCATATACTCGCTGTCTGATTTCAGTACAGATTTATGGTGATGATTCTTAAATCTCTGTCATCTATTATAGAGTATATGTCATCTAATCCATTCTTTTTTTGAAAATATTTGCAAGCTTTTCATGCTGGACTTTATCAAATGTCTCTCGATAGTCTACGAAACATGCACATACATCGCAGTTCATGTCTTGGCATCTCTGAAAAAGCTTGTACGTAAAACAGTGCCTTTCTTAGTCTCAACGCATTCCTGAATCCGAATTAGGTCTTCCCTAGATGTTTCTCCCAAGCCCCTGCATTCGCCAATGGATCATTTTTAGAAACACTTCAACAAATGACTCATAAGATTGATTGCTCTATAATTTGAACAGTGTTTCGGACTAATCCTTTAGGGGGTGACTAAAGTTGATCCCAACTATATCTTGGGTATTTGTCCAGATTTATAAATATTATCAAAAATTCCTGTCAACCTATTCAAGACATCCTCGTCAATAAGTTTGAGAAATTCAGAGTGGGAGTTGTCAGAACCTGGCGCTTTTCCATCCTTTATATTGCCAATTGCCTTTCAAACTTCATTTTTTGTTATAAATGAACCTGATTCACAGTCAGATGTTGCTGGATTACGTTAATCTTTCATCACTAAAGTGGTCTGTTACATAATTCTTCCATATGTCTATCTTCTTTTCTTTGTTAACTATGATCGTTCCGTTGTTATCAACCAGTCGACCTATTATACTTCGTCTGTATATGTCAGCAGCTTCTTCGATCTTTTTATGCATATTAAATAGGTCATGTTTTTCTTTCACAGTTTCTGTCTTTTCTATCTACGTATTCTTCGCCTTCCTGATTTGTTGTTTGGATGTTCTGTATTTTGTTAAATTTATATTTTTAACTCGCCTTCTTCCATCCAAGAGCTACAGAATCTCTTCGATCACCTATGGGTTAATCTCAGTTGAACTAGTTTTTAATGGTCTTCGCTAATTATTCTACGACTTGTTGCGTTCCCCTCAATTTATCTTCTATTTGTCTTTCCCTTTTGGTGTTTCTAAACTTTTCATCAATTGATATTTGCACTCGTTCTCTAACTATTTGTTCTCTAAGGCGACTCATTTTCCATCTTTGTTTTCTTTTCATTCTTTTACTTTCTTCAGTTTTAATTTGCAAATGCCTATCAACCGGTTATGACGGTTATGTCTTCTTTGTGAAATTATTTTAGTGCCTTGTTGAGAGTGACTTGTAAAATTCCTCTAGTTTTTGAACGCTATTGTTTCCAGTTGACATGGGCTAATGCCCATAATGTCGATGTTGAGTCTATCCATTTCTTTTCCCACTTTGTACATACTTTGAACATTCCACGTATACACATGTATATCTTAATAGAAAGTCTGTTAATTCTTAGTATCTTCCTATTTGAGTTGTTCAGCAGTTGATCTCTGCCTCTTCCGTTCACAGTCTCATCAACATATCCTGGAAATCCGACTGGGGGCTTATTACTCAGAAATAGTTTGAATTAAATAACGCCATGATGAGAAAACTAGGAATATCTATTTAGATTTTTAATGCAGTAATTTTTCGTTGCCTTTTGCATTTTATGTCGTTGACCATACTGATTGGTTCTTCCGCCTTTAGAATCGATTTCTCAGTTCAAGACAATATCCGACTTCCCTTACTCAGTTTTGCATGCTAGTCAACGCAGTTTTAAGGTGTCGCACTTGGAGCCATAAGTGACAGTTAAGCTTACCTCATACGACATTTGTTTTGCTAACGGATTGCTCGATGGCAGCTGTGATGGGACCGGTACTGGCTCCCCTGATAGAAAGTGGTGTCACTACTGGCTCACTTGCTTGTTTTCGTAATTAATTTCGTGATAGAACGTGTGCTATTTTTCTTGCTGGTTTTCCTGATGATTTTAAGCACTAAACCAATGACAAAGTCGCGTCGTGTGCAACAGTTTGTATTCTAAAGTTTTATTTGTAGTTTAAAGTGTTAAAATTAAAATTCTTGAAGATAAATGTTCAAGGCATTTTTGAAGAGCAAAAACAAGAATTACAATCAGAACAAAAAGTTTTCACTAAAAATCTACTGCGAAAACTGAAATCGGGCAAGCAAATTAAATGGTCAGTAGCGGATATTGCTTCTGCAATATCATTACATGCTGGAGATCCATGGAGGACACATTTTCAGATATATAAATCAAGCTTATGGGACTATGACAAAATGTTATTTTTAAAGTTCATGAATACCTGCAACATAACTTTCATCACAAATCCTGACGTTTTCTTTTAAGTGATTTTGGAGTTTTTCTTGTTACTCGACTACTTGTTGTCTCCGATGTTGACTCAATCAAGTGCCCCAACAAACTGACCCCATTTATTGTTGAGTTCTCCAAACACACTACCCTCAAGTTACTTTCGCCTATCCAAGAAATTAACGAGTAACTTAAAAGCAAAGTTGTCACATCCATAGTAACCCAGCTCGGCAGAAAGAAGCTCATAATGGATCGAACGCCGTGCTGTAATCAAGCAGCGTCACAACAGTCATTTTGGAGTTATCTATATTTCTAATGACATTACCAGATACCTTTCTCAATGCAGCAGCAGTACTAAAGTTTCCTAATAGGGTTATTGTTTTTATGAAATAAAAAATATTACTTTTAATTAAATTTAATTCCATAAGTTTTTATTATATAAATTCCATAAGATCTTTGCTAGGAGTGAATATAAAAATAGGAGGCAGTTGAACTCTATTGATTTAGAATAGCACTGAGGTCTGTCTGGAACTTTTGTATTGGTGTAGTGCAAAATCAAAACCTGATGGAGCTCTTCCCACTCAGATAGGAAAGTTTCGAATAGTACAAAGTAACATTTTTTGAACTTTTTTCTTTTGCTCATACAAATGTGTCATTTAAACTTGTGTTCATATTTTTTATAATACATATATATTTTATGATTTTACAAGTTCAATAATTTATATTATATTATTTTTTAATTTATTTATAACTTTACAATAATTTAACTATCTAATTTCTTAATTATTATTATTACCCTCAAACTCCAGCAGCAAATCCAATGGATGCAGTTGAAGTAGCGTGGTCAGGTGAGAGCTAGGGGACGACTCTAACCCCCATCCACCCCAAGAAAAACACTTTGTAAAAGTGATAAATAATAAATTACCGAATTTGTTATTGTCACTCATTCATTCAGTAATTCCTAAAATTATCAAAAACAGCTTAATTACGTTTGAGTCTAATTACGTCAAAAATACTACGTATAAGTAGCTGGTGAAATGCACCAACTTAAATAGAAATTAACATAGCACCTACTTCCGCCTAATTAAAAATATCACATGTATATCATAATGGAACACTTTTTTATCCTACTAATAAAAGATGTAATATATTTAGACTAGACAACAATTTTCATAATTATTTTATAATAATATTATATAATTATTATGAAAAAATAACGAAAAATAATTATAAAACAAAAGAAACTATAAAAATTTTGTCTAGAATGTAAAGAAAAATTGATTATTATTTTAACAAATATTTGCCTATTAAAACTCAGGCACCCAACAAAATTTTCAACAAATTCGTCCAAAAATAAAAGATTACTTTAATACTCTAAATTTGCGTAAACTATCACAGCCGGCAAAATAGTTTTCGATTTCTTTAAGAGTTTTGCCTTTGGTTTCGGGCAAAAACGCAATCAAAAAAACTGTACCAATTAAACTAGTTAAGCCATACAATAGAAGTAAGTCGTAAATACCAAATATTTCCAATGAAGACGGATATATTTTTATAGCGATAAAAGAGAAAAAACCATTTGAGCATATTGATATTCCGGATGCCATTCCACGTATGTCGAGCGGGAATATTTCTCCAACCATAGCAAAAGGTATCGTACCAAAACCTATAGTGCAAGCAAAAATATAGACCCATATTAATGATATAGGCAACCAATACAACATATATAAATTTTCGTCTGGTATTGTAGAAATTGATAGTAGGTAAATTGCAATAGAGACCATAGAAAAAGTCATTATGATTCCAGATGTAATGGATGCAAAACGACGTCCCATCCTTTCACTAAAAGTGCTTAGAAAAATAGAACCAATTAGACGAACGCCAGCAAACGAACATATAGTTAAATACGGATCTATAGGTATTTTTAAAAGATATGCAAAATCTGTAGCATATGCAATAATAATAAATAATCCAGAAAAGTTCAAAAGAAAAATAACAGATTATTATTGACAGGGGAATTACACAAGTTCGCTGTAATATACGTTTTCGCAGAGGGAGGTTTTCTACGTTAGACGAAACGTTCTCTTCCTTTTCTAATAGTGCTGTTTGCTCTTCGTTTCCCATGTATTGGAACTTTTGTGGTTTTTTGATTTTCACTGGCTTAAGCATATTATTTTGTGCTGCTAACCACACCGGAGATTCTGATAAGCAACAAGCTATGGATACAAAACTTACGAATGGAAATATAGCTCCAATTATCGAAATAATAGCCCAATTAGTCTAATAATAGAAATAAATTATTAGAGAGGTAAATCGACAGATCAAAAGTTTTCACTTACTTTAAAAAAATAACCCAGCAGGTAAACCAGAAAAATTCCAATTGTATTGGATAGTGCAGCCCAAGTAGTGAGCATTGATCTAAACCTTAAATTGGATATTTCTGTTGTATAAACGATAGTTGTAACATTTGCTGTACCTATTGAAAATCCAGTAATAAGTCTACCAATTAGTAAAACTATAAATTGATAAGGAGCTAAACAATAATAAGCAATTACTATTAAAATCCATCCCAACAGACATATTCCATTTCCAACTAGTAAACAATACCTCCGTCCCCAAGCATCTGCCAAAATTCCACCTATACAACATCCAAACATTGTTGTTATGTAGATGACACTCGCTAAAATAATTCACTTAACACTTTCACTAAAAAAAATTGCATATTTACCTATCCAAGATATTTGGTCGTTATTTAAAGTGGCCGAATTGCTTTCCGATATTGATAGAGGCATAAAAACTGCTGAAAATCCCATAGCTATCCCAGAAGATATTCCTGCAAAATTCACGACTGTAGCTATAAAAATCTGTAACAAACATGAAATTATTAAAAATTAAAATTGTTAAATTATTACCTGGGAAAAACTTGATGGTTCATTTTGATTTTTTGATTCAATATCAGTTTGCATGCTTATAAATTTCATTTCTATAAATGGGTACCGAAACTGACACTTTTAAATAAATTATTAAAAAAAATTTCTCACAAATATTGAAATGATTAAATTAGAGCACATATTTACACAATTTTGATAGTCTTTTTTGTATGATGTATGTAATGTTAAGCTAATCTATTTAATATTTATTGGTGAAATAACTGGAAGATAACGAGAGTTAATTATGAATAATTTTGTTAAAAAAACACATAATTATAAAAGCTAATACACACTGCGACACATTGTGGTAATACAATGTTTCTATGTTTTTTATGAATTTTGCATCATTAATTTTCTTAAATAACAACATTATACATACACAATGTATATACGTTTTATAAGAAATAAATATATTGTGGTGATATTTTTGAAGTTAGACTTCAAAAATACTATAAAATGGTTTTTTACCAGTTTCTTACCAGTAGTGTTGGGTTTCTCGTCACTGCGAGAAAGAATAAATGTTTTTTAGAATTTCGATTTATTGATCAATTTGAAGATCAACAAAATTAATTTGTTTTATTGTGCCAACAAGAATGCCAAAATATTGTTACTTTCAACACCTTTTTACACAAAATTATGATTTGTTTTGATGAATTTGACAATGTGATTATTTGACATTAGTGTTATTTGTGCGCCGATTGTTTATGGCAGGATAAAATTTAAAATTTGGAAACGAGGAAAGTGTTTTTGAAGGTTGGCAATTTTGAAAAACGAGCAGGGCAGAAAGAAAAGGAGAGTCGGTCTGAGAACAGGAGACCGTATGCACGTCAGTTGGAGGACGTGAATTTTGAAATTTTTGATTTGCGTTGCCGTGAAAGCGGTAAATTTTTGAGTTTGTGATAGTGCCTTCTGAAGACGGGGTCGTCTGTTTTATATTTGCGAGTTGATCAAAGTTTTTGGTTGGATTTATCGAATCTAAAAAGATAGCGAATGAAAAATTTTGATAGAGGAGCCATTTTGGGATTATTCAAGTTTGATTTGTGCAGCGAGGCATTAAGTCTGTATTGGAGTCGAAAAGAGGAGCTATTTTGGATTTATCAAAGTTTTACTTGTACGAGTCAACGAGTTTTGGATTTGAATTGGATAATTGAAAGTGCCAGCATTAGGGCAACACCTGGAGTGATAATAAGGTCAGTCGTTGGACATTTGTGCGCTAATTTAATAAAATTTTATTTGTGTTAAAACATTTTGAATAATTATTTTAAAAATTATTATCATTGTAAAGATTTACACAAGACACAGAATTGTTTGGTGGTTTAAATTTCAGCAAATGATTTCAAATTTTAAATTTAAATTTCAATCACCAAGCAATACACAATTACACCATCTGGCATATTTGGAATTTTGTCCCAAAATCGGTTTAGCAATAAAGCAAATTTTTGAAATCACATTTAAATATTCGAGTTTTAATTGCGCTGTGGTCGCCGAACATTT
The DNA here is from genome assembly GCA_036346125.1 of Lycocerus yunnanus. Lineage (NCBI taxonomy): Eukaryota > Metazoa > Arthropoda > Insecta > Coleoptera > Cantharidae > Lycocerus > Lycocerus yunnanus. The sequence continues at coordinate 3,462,798 of JARFIX010000016.1, read as the reverse complement.
ATTCATTTTCAGAACTCACTACTGGGTAAGTCTCATAGCTCTCCGCTGATTGATCCTAGATAACTGGGTTAAATTTTTTTATGGTGTTGCAACGGAATTTCGGAAAGGGGTCCTTTCACGAAAAAACCACAACAACTAAATTGGCGCCCAACGTGGGGCAACAAGATTGATTTGAAATCGCAACGTCGGGCTCGATATTTAAAGTTTAAATTGCATTTGTGCAACTGGATTTTCAGAACAATAAATTTAAATAAAAAATTTTAAATAAGCTATGGGGGTATCAGATACAAATCCAGAGGAGATGAACGTAACGGAGAGGATGGAGCAAATGATGCTATATTTCGTTAAAGAAAATAAAAAAACTTTGGATGGGGTGTATGAAAAGTTGAATAAGAGATTTGATGGTATGGAGGAAAAATTTGTAGAATTGCGGGATGATTTAAAAACTACTAATGTAAGGGTAGACAAGGTTGAAGTGGAGGTAAAAGTTTTGAAAGCAAATTTAGTGCAACGGCCAGAATTAATAAAAGAGTTAAAAAATCAAAAACAAAACATTGAATTGGGAGTGGAGGAAAGAATTGAAAATGCAAAAACACAAATTTTAGGAATAACTGAAAAGGGATTAGATAAAAGGAAAGAGGAAATTGAAAAAAGTAATTTTGAAAATTTTAAGGGTCACGTTATCAAATCAAAACAGGTTAATTTAGTCGCAGCAAACAACAAAAAGTTTGCAATGATAAACAAAAACATAATGGCCACATTTCAGATAGGAACACATGCAATTACCGATAGCATTTTAATGATGAAAGGTTTAGCATTGAACTGCATTTTGGGCATAGATTTGATAAGGAAATTTAAAATGATAATAGATTCACAAAACAAGTCAGTAATTATTGGATTGGAAACGTTTAGTTGGCTTGAAAACAATTTAGTAGGTAATAAAATTAACAGATTAGAGATTAGTAAAAAGTTTAATTATGTTAGTGAAGAAATAGGTAGCTACGCAGGAAATCATGTACAAGGTAGAGAGGCTAGTAAAATGTTAACAGGAGGAGAAAATAAATTTTGGCAAACAAAATCAGATCAAACGTCATGGGCCGGATACATTCCGATGGTTGAGGAATTTATAAATCACACGCCTAGTTCTGTAACGGAGGAATCTCCAATATTTTTGATGTTTAACGAGCTACCAAAAAGACCATGGGTTTTTGATCAAAACATTAGTTATCATGAGGTTTTAAAACAAACACAAGCGAAATTAAAAAGACGTAACGAAAGATACTTGCGTAAAGCCAATAACAAAATAAGAAAAAAATGTAAATTCAAAGTGGGGGACAGAGTCATAATTAAAAGTTTGCGTGTTGGCAACAGAGCCAAAGACCAATGTCAAAAACTTCAGCTTCCATTTGAGGGTCCCTACTTAGTAGAATCCGTAAACGAAAACACGTATCTGTTAAAATATCCAGATTCAGGGAAAATTCGTGGGAAATTTCATCTCGATATGATTTATTCATACGATGATGAACTTAATTTAGACACCTCTGAGTTAGAAAAAAAATAATAACAAAGAATTATGCCAGTTTTTAAGTTTTTATTTAGTAGTTAATTTTTATAAGTTAATTTTTATTAAAAAAAAGAAGATTTTTATTTGAATGGGAAATTTTATTTGATTTAATTAAACTTGTAAATTTGATAATAAAAGAGAAGCCAGTGACTGCAAAACAATTTAAACTTTAAAATAACATTCAATTGGGTAAAAAACACATTTTGAGAGTTTGTTGAAGTTGACTTTTGTTGATTTCTTTTGCAAAGAGCAACAAAGAGCCAATTCAACAGAGGGCCAAAAGTTGTGGTGATATTTTGAAGTTAGACTTCAAAAATACTATAAAATGGTTTTTTACCAGTTTCTTACCAGTAGTGTTGGGTTTCTCGTCACTGCGAGAAAGAATAAATGTTTTTTTTTAGAATTTCGATTTATTGATCAATTTGAAGATCAACAAAATTAATTTGTTTTATTGTGCCAACAAGAATGCCAAAATATTGTTACTTTCAACACCTTTTTACACAAAATTATGATTTGTTTTGATGAATTTGACAATGTGATTATTTGACATTAGTGTTATTTGTGCGCCGATTGTTTATGGCAGGATAAAATTTAAAATTTGGAAACGAGGAAAGTGTTTTTGAAGGTTGGCAATTTGAAAAACGAGCAGGGCAGAAAGAAAAGGAGAGTCGGTCCGAGAACAGGAGACCGTATGCACGTCAGTTGGAGGACGTGAATTTTGAGATTTTTAATTTGCGTTGCCGTAAAAGCGGTAAATTTTTGAGTTTGTGATAGTGCCTTCTGAAGACGGGGTCTTCTGTTTTATATTTGCGAGTTGATCAAAGTTTTTGGTTGGATTTATCGAATCTAAAAAGATAGCGAATGAAAAATTTTGATAGAGGAGCCATTTTGGGATTATTCAAGTTTGATTTGTGCAGCGAGGCATTAAGTCTGTATTGGAGTCGAAAAGAGGAGCTATATTGGAATTATCAAAGTTTTATTTGTACGAGTCAACGAGTCTTGGATTTGAATTGGATAATTGAAAGTGCCAGCATTAGGGCAACACCTGGAGTGATAATAAGGTCAGTCGTTGGACATTTGTGCGCTAATTTAATAAAATTTTATTTGTGTTAAAACATTTTGAATAATTATTTTACAAAATTATTATCATTGTAAAGATTCACACAAGACACAGAATTGTTTGGTGGTTTAAATTTCAGCAAATGATTTCAAATTTTAAATTTAAATTTCAATCACCAAGCAATACACAATTACACCATCTGGCATATTTGGAATTTTGTCCCAAAATCGGTTTAGCAATAAAGCAAATTTTTGAAATCACATTTAAATATTCGAGTTTTAATTGCGCTGTGGTCGCCGAACATTTATTCATTTTCAGAACTCACTACTGGGTAAGTCTCATAGCTCTCCGCTGATTGATCCTAGATAACTGGGTTAAATTTTTTTATGGTGTTGCAACGGAATTTCGGAAAGGGGTCCTTTCACGAAAAAACCACAACAATATATTATGTATAACGTTAGTTTTTCTACACCCCGTTAGTGTGAACACTTAAGCTCGCCTCACACGAGGCTTGATTTGCTGCTGGTTTTTCTGCTGGCTTTCAAGCGGCTGGATATTCGGGATGGTTTTTCAGTGCGTTGGCTTCACACGGTAGTTTTAATGCAAGGTAGTTTTAACGCGCACGCGGTTTAGTGATTTCATTGTCATAGTGACAGTTTGTAGAAATGGACGCGGTTATAATATAAATTCACTTGACAGCAAACAACAACAGGTTAGCCTTGTCGTAACCTAGTAGCGCCCGTATTTACGAAGACGACGCGACTTTGTCATTGGTTAGCGCTTAAAACCAGCAGAAAAACCAACAAGAAAAATAGCACCCGTTTTATCACAAAAACAAGCACGAAAACCCAGCACGTGATGTCACTTTCCAGCACGGCCGGCCATCACAGCGCCCAGCAAGCAATCCATCAGCAAAACAAGCATCGTGTGAGGCGAGCTTTACTTTAATTTGAACATGCCTTAAGATTTTGTGTTCACAGAATCTAGCTTCTACTGTATATAAAAAGAAAACTAAAATATGTTTTGTTTCGAATAGCTCATAGTTTACTGTACTTGATATCACTTCTGAATTGGAGTTAAAATACTAACTGCCCATTACAGAACAACTGAATGTGGTTTATAAAAGAATGGACACAGAACAAAATGTATAATGTGGTAGAGACAGTATATACGATTCTCCGCAACACCACCGCGTTCTTGTGACTCAACAACATAAGTTAGTGTATACTATCCTTTAGATAACGACTTTTGTTTTATTTTTTTTATTAGATAAAACTGTAACAAAAAAAGGTTTATGGGATATAATGTATAGGTACACAGGAAAATTACCGACCATAGGTGAGTTTTACTACAAATATAGATACAGATAGCAACAAAATATAAACATTTGAAAGTTTTTAAATATTTATAAACAAACTTGCTGAAGATTTAAAAATACTTTTGAACAGTACAACAAAAGCATTAATAACTTATTTTAAACGTAGATATATCACAGCATAAAGAAGAGAATGCATAATATCTTATCTGACTGACATTGACAGATAAATCTTAAATTTGGTGTTACGTATTTTTGATTTTATTAATTTTTAATGAGATGAACAATTATTAGCAACCTACACGTGCAAGTATGACCACTTATCAGTTTTTTGCGAAATACTATACTATCTGTAGTATTTGAATAACTTAAAATAAATTACAATAATTATAGTAATTGCTTAGTTATACCATCTTATGTTTTTGTATTTTGACCGCCGCTTCTCCCCTTTCTCCTGTTTAGTTTAAGAGATCCTAACTTTGATGCAAAATGTATATAGTATATAACATTACTAGCAAGGTAAGAGGGTTTTTACTGGCGAATGGAGGATATAACTGACGAGCCGCAGGCGAGTCAGTTACCTCCTTGAGCCAGTAAAACCCGTTACCTTGCGTGTATTGTTTTATATTTTATTTGTTTCTTATTTGTAAAAGGTTAGATAAATTCCAAAAAAATCTCAATAATTTGTCGCAAATGTCGTAAGCTATGGAAGCGTTGCCATGAACATGTCATTTGAACATCAATGATTTGAACGTCAAATGAAATTTAAACATCAAATTTTCTAATGTAAATAATACTACTAACTTGTAAAAATTTTGCAAGTTAACTGTCAGTTTACAAGTTAGTGACTTGATAAAATAAACTTTCTTGATTAATATTGTGTTTTTGAAACTGACGTTTACAAATGAGAAACAAATAAAATTATTAACCACTGACATAAATATGAAATCAAAATTTAAAACTTAACAGCTCTAACCTAGGCTAGAATAATAACCCACTTTTTCATAATCTTTCAGCAATTTTTTTTACTTTTTATTACAAAAGTTTAATTGTGCATCGTTTTAATAACAAACATTTTAATACAAAAATTAAAACTTTGCTTAACATTTTTATTGCAATTTAAACTATCGATGCGTTTTTTCGTTCATTTAAAACCATCGATAAATTTAAACGATACTTCAATATTTAATTTTACAATGCTTTAAAATCAATTTTTACTTTACTTCCAAAAAAGGTTACAAGCATTTTACATTATTATTTGTTGAACGTTTAAATACCAACGCATTAAAGCAATCGTCGATTGCAAAAATTGGTCGCTGCGAACAGCGGCAATTTTACGAACTACAATTCAATGCATTTGGCAACTCACCTATCGAAAATATTTTCTGACAGCCTATGATACTGACAGCCGATATAAACAACACTACTAACAGATACTATTTTATAACCAACCTAAATGCAGGTTTTTCCCATACTTTTTCCTGGAACAAACAAACGCTCACACACACTTTTCATGCCAGACCTATACTTAATTAAATATGGTAGAAAGAGTTTTACCGGAAGGGTTAACCGCTGGTGAAGTTTTTTGTACACATCTCATGGAGTACATGACATCTCATGTGAAGTACATGAAGCACTGGTTTACTTCTAATAAAAATAAATTACTCAATCCGGGGGGTCTGGGGGGTGTGGAACACCCTCCAGTGCCTATTTTGGAATGAAGAACATTGCAGAATCCCCAGAACTCACAGACCGAGTAGTTTACTTTTTATCAGAAGTAAACTGAAGATCTCCCGTTGCAGGGGACTGGAGGTGTTCCACACCTCCCAGACCCCAGTTTAGATAATTAATTTTTATTAAAGTCAATTAAATATTTAAGTATATCTCAAGTTTATTAAAATTAGCTATGGCCAAGTAAATGTGTTTAATTCGTAATTTGACAATTACTTATAAACTGCGTAATTATAAATTCCGTACCCCTGGGAGGCAGATCTCTGCAACAAAATAAAAAATAAACTACTTAATCCGGGGGTCTGGGGGTCTGAAAACTACTCGATCCGGGGGGTGTGGAACACCCTCCAGTGCTCAAATTTTGGAATCTCGGTAAGTCTCTGAAATACCGATGCAGTACGTGAAATACAATGAAGTATCGATGAATTAGATAAAGTACCGTGAATTATTGATGAAGTACGGTGAATTACTGGTAAAGTACGTGAAGTTAATTGTACACGATTTCCTCTAGCGGTTGACCCCTCGGTTTTACCTTAAATCCATCATTGTAAAAACCTTCAGCAAAAAATATGTTTGCAATATTTACTGTTCAAATAAATGATTTATAGTTAAAAAAAATACAATTTTATTTATAAAAACCCGTGTACGCTGAAATTCGGAAACATACGGATTTTAAAAATTTGTACGACTTTAGGGATATTTTAATACTTGGCAATTAAAACAACTGCTGTGTACATCCGAGTAGAGAAAGTACATTCGAAGGGTCGACCTGTGGACTGCTTCTGACGCAAGAATAAGAGTACGGCTATATGAAATAAATTTATAAATGGCTCAAAACGTTTTCTCGCCACTATGAATATTTTAAAGTCTATCGGCTATTTCTGAAGTTACTTAACCTTTAAATTTTTTGACGTTTTACGTTAGATTTCATCATTTGTTTTAAAACAAAAACTAATTCAACTTCATTTACTTTTGTTTGTACCCCTTAAGTTTTCGAGTAATTTACAAACGTTTTTTTGAGAGGGGGGGGGTAAGATGCTAAATTTGAACATAGAGTTTTAAATCCAAAATAGTACAAATTAGATTAGTCAAATTAGACGAAAAATAGATTTCACTTCGGAAAAATTACCATTGTGCTGAATTTTGGTAAACGCCTTTATTACGTCGTTATAAACAATGTGTCAAAAGTCGACCTCAAGATCATGTTTGCTTCAAAGGTTATTCGGGGTCAAAGGTCCCGAAAACAACCTTTTGTAAATATCTCACTTTGTGTTTATCGTAGGATAAAAAGTTTCAAACAAAAATTATAGAGGAGATAATTATGTACAGACAAGGTCTTATAATAACATTTTCATTTATTTTGTATAAAAAAAAGTAGCTGCCGCTCCTTTAGTAAGATAAAAAAAGCAGGTGTGCATAAAAAGTTACTATAAACAATAAAGTACCTAATGATAATAATTAATTAAATAAAGAAAAATATAATGAGGAATGTAAGTACGATTCGTTTATTTCTATTTTTAAATTTAAATTAGGTATTATACCATTTTCTTAAACTGTATTCTTTTAACTTAAAAATGTATTATCTAAAGTGACGTTTATTACCTTATAGGTGGGATTCCATCCAGGGAATCATCACCTTCCTATTCTATATCATCCGAATTGGAAAGGATGTTTAGTTTGTCTGAAACTAAAAATAAAAAATGAAGCAACGTTTTCTTCTTAGAATTAAAAAAAAAAAATTGTGTATGTAAAAGCTTTTTCTCGATACTTTGAGTATCAATCACAGTGTAGTTGAGACATGTTTAAATAAAAAGTCAGCAACTGGCACATTAATACCCAAAGCGATCCTGCAATAATTTTATTCCATCTCTGTAATGATTTTCTGGAAGCTCTGCAAAATACTGTTCCACGACTGAAATAGCTTCTTCATTCGATGAAAAACGCTTTCCACGAACGAATTGTTTCAAGTTTCTGAAGAGGTAGTAGTCGCTAGGAGCCAAATCTGGCGAATACGGTGGATGTTCAAGCAATTCGTACTTTAGTTCATTGAATTTTGCCATTGTTAAAACACTTTTGTGGACAGGTGCGTTGTCTTGGTGAAAGATGATTTTTATGTTGCAAACCGGGTCTCTTTTCACGAATTTGTTCGTTCAATTGATCCAAAAGGTTACAATAATATTCAGAGTTAATTGTTTTACCTTTTCAAGATAATCAATCAATAAAATCCTTTTGCATCCCAAAAACTGATGCCATAACCTTTTTTGCTGATCGTCCTGACTTCACCTGTTTTGGAGCTGAACAACCAGCCTCAGTCCACTGTAATCGTTCTTGTTTCAATTTAGGATCATGGTGGTAGATCCAAGTCTCATCCATAGTTACAAAACGACGCACAAAATCGATTTTATTCTTATTAAAAGATTCAAATGATGCTGAGAAATTTGCTTTCGTGTGAGTTTTGTTGAATTGTTAACGAATGCGGCACTAACTTTCCAAACAGCTTTTTCATACGTAATTCTTTATGTAAAATATAGAGTACTCGTTCGTCTGAGATGCCTATGGTATTAGCAATTTCACGCTTAGTCAAACTTGGATCTTCACTAACAATATTATGTACTTGTTCAATGATTTCTGGTGTTGTTGCAGTTTTGGTCGTCCACTACGTGGTTCATCTTCAACGCTTGTACGACCACGTTTAAACTCTAAAACCCATCGATGTACAGTTGGAAATGAAGGAGCAGATTCTTTTAACACGCTCACCATTTTTGTATGAATTTCTGTTGCTGATAAACCTTCCAAAACAAAGAATTTTATCACTGCACGATACTCAGTTTTTTCCATTGTTAAAAAATACACCGACACGTCGACTTCAAATGGCTTGTAAACAATGAATGAATTGACAGATCGAAATAAAATTTTAGTAGGTTCATATGAAAGATCAAATATCAAAATGACGTATGAATTTTGATTCCTCGACTGCTTAATAGGTGTCGCTTTCAGTACTTTTCAACCAACCTTTACTTTAATTAAAAATAACGGTTTCCTACCAATATCCAAAGAAAAATCAAAAGAAAAATTAATGTCATTACTACCTTTAATTCTAGAAGAATATCATCATTATTATTAAAATTTAAAGAAAAGTAGGTACTTAAAAAAATCAAATTTTTAGATTGTTTCTTTTTAAGTACTATCGTTGGCATTATTATATAATTTTTGTAATATGTGTCATTTAATAAACAATCACAACATTGTTTATATATTTTTTGTGCTTTGCAATAATAATACTGATAAAATCTGATAAAACCTATATGAAACCCTGTTGTTTATCTTTGTTATAGTCCAATTAAATAATCTGGCAAAATCGCTTATCTTACGAGTATAATAATAATTTTTTTCTAAATAATGCATTTTCTTTTCTTTTACTAGACTATATAAAAATATACATATAGTATGTAGATCTGCAAACTCCATACAAGCTGTACATTTAATGATTTATGATACCCTTTCACTTAACAATTATCTGGAGATGCGGTTTGCAAATTTGATATCTGCAGACCATTATGACCACACACTAGAGCGATTATCGTCAGATGAAAATTTTAAAGTGTTTAAAATTGTTCGCTGTAAATTCGTAACTGCCGACTGGATCTGACATGTGTATGATGAATTGCAGATTATCTGCAGACATTTATTTGTCAGTTTTTACTGACGATAAAATTTTCAGATTCGATCTGAATAATGTGTGACCAAAACAGATAAGTTCTTCAATTCAAATTGGCAGTCGAATATCTGCTGATAATCTGACTAGTGTATGGACACCATTCAAGTTAAAACAGCTATCCTGTAAAATTAAAAAAAATAGATCATCGGTTGTGTCTGGCAACCAACGGACATACAATAATTTACGTTATAATATTTTAGTATTTGTGTAAGATTACTTTTAAAATAATTTTACAGGCTTAGCCTAATCCAGGAAGTTTGATGATGATGATGATAATTTTTACATTTGTTACAGTATATCGTGGCGATTCAATATTTTTGGAATAACATCAATCTCTGCCACTGCGTGTTGATTGCATCGTCAATGCTGATAAAAAACACCATAATTTATGTTAGCTTTTGTTTTTGAAGTTACTTCTCTACAGGACTACAGTAAAGGAGTAGGGATAATTCCTTTACAGGACTTTATGTATAAGAATTTTCCCCCTTGTCCTTCCCTCTTCGTAGTCCATAAAAAATTATTAACCAAGAGATTATTAACCTCTTGTTTCAAAAATACGTTTGATCCCCTGTCCTTGCAAAGATACAAATTGTTAAATTTCCAAACTTGAAGAGTTAAAAAAAAGGGTTAAATCTCTGAGCTGACATTTAGCAAGTAGAAATAACTCGTAGGTTTCTTTCTGTCTTGCAAAATTTTCCCATGATGGAACTTTAAAAAAAAAGGTAAGAATTGAGGTTGAAACTTTAACCCATAGAATGGCATTTAGGTGGAAAAGTCTATCTAATAAGAAAAACTTCTATGCAAACTCTTCACGTTGCAAAAAAAATGCAGCATCTAGTGAATGAAATATGACTGTAGACGAAAATAAAAAGGAACAAATTTAAAAAATAATTATTTTGAACTATCAAAATGCTAAAGTAATTAGCATAAATTATCCTTTCTTAATCCTTCTACGGTTAGAATTACTTGTACAAATTTTGAAAATAACTGGATTACTAAATGTGATAATAAATTAAAATGTTCCACACCTGATATGTCTGATGGCCTGCATCCTTCCTCTCCCTATTTGTGCACCAAGAATTACCACCCTTGTTGATTTGCAAAATTATTCAAGTTAGTAACCCTTTATTAAGTAAACAAATCGTTATTTACTGTAACGTTTTGCTCCCAATAGATCATGTTCACTACAAAATAAGTACCGATTCACTTCATCGTTGAACAGAAAGACATGGGCAGGATATAACCACATCATACGACGTGACATTTCTCTAGTAGCCACGACTAAGACAATATCTTGTGCTTGATATAAAAAAAAAAATAGCTAGAATCCTAGAACTAATAATAATCTAAGGTGTTGTACATTGTCCTAGATATGGACCAAGCATTTCAGAATGACAACAAAGACAGTTAGTTGAATTTGGAGGCTGGGAAATATTCCTATACCCATAGCTAATTTTTCAATCCAATATCCCTATTCTGTTTCAGCTGTTCACTAACGCCATCGGCATGTTTCTTTCGATTACTTCATAGTTACTGTTTGTAGACATGAAAGGCAATTAAGAGCATCATGCAGAGATTGTTATTTATTACAAGATCTTGTTAAGTTAAGTAACTGGTTATTGATTAAACAATCATGAATTAAATCTCATAACCCATACTTTACTTCTATTGAGTTTAGTTTGTGGTCTGTGTATCACCGAGAAAAAGGTTTAGTTACACGGACAAATTACGACGCTCGCAACCTTGTGTCGAAAACACATCCCAGTGAGTAATAACCATCATTACGCACTTGTGGAATAATATAAAACAATTTCTACTACCGTTCGGAAAAGAGCATTTTCAACACAAATTTGCCCAATGAAATGGCCTACTTTATGAGTATTTGTGTTAATATAAAAAAACAATTTTGTAGATCACACGTGATGAAATGAACCATTGCTTATTATTTGATTGCAATTGAACTTGAATGATACATTCTTTACGTCGTGCACTCGATAATTATATTCTTTCAATACTGATATCATATCATATGTATATTAAAATAATATTTATCTTTGCATAAGATTGCATTTTGTAAACTTTTCCAAGAACCCTATATTATGATAATTAATATTTTAAATTTCGTCCAGACTGGCATTCGTAATCGCTAAGATAGTATTGGTACAGTTTCCAGGCAGTGATAAATTACCTACACGTTATTATTTTTAAATATAAATTACTGATCAATTATTAATAAAATGAATTATATATTTTTCAATGTCACTAAAGTATTACACCCTAAATTAAATTTGAATTTTTATCGAACTTTGCATAATTCAACCCAAAAAACAATAAATTCCATAGATCACGATCGTGAATATTTTGGAACAACTGAAAAGAGTAAGTAAAAAATATTGTAAATTAATCTTAAATAATTATTCTTTTAGCTAAAAATTTGTATCAAAATGTATCAAAAGATTTTGAAAAAATAATGGATTTAAGTACATTTAGAACTCATAATCATATAAGAAGCAAAGTAGTAAAATACATACTTCCATAAGGGAACCCGAATTTTGGATGGTGCTGGTGGCACAGGTGAATTTTAAATACTCAAATATGTTAAAATTTAATTATTAACTACAAAGAATATTAGTGGTATTGAGTTTACTTTGATTTTAAATTTTATAATTACAATTTATCTCAAATAGGGTCAGTCTGAACAAATGATTTTCTTTAAAAAAAATGGTGTCAACTAATTAGGTTAAGTAAATCAATTTAATTTATTATAAATTAGCAAATTTTTTCCAAGATTTGTTTGGATAAATATTGATGCCATTAATATTTCGAATTACTGATTTGCATCAGATAGACTGAGTTAATCGAATTTTAGTTCTCCAAAATATTATATAACTTGAAAATGAAAAATAATTGAAATTTATTTTTCTAAAATAACCTTTAAAATTGGAAATATCAATCCAATTTAACTTTTTCCAAAAATATATTACGAAAATTTATAATAAATTCAATTAAAATATTTAACTTGATTAACATCAATTGATTTTTCAAATACATTTTACAAATTGATAATATACTCGTAAATAATAACACGTGTATATGATAAGTAAATAATATTGTTTCTATTTTGCAGAAGAATTTGATAATTTGATAAAAAAAAATTTGAATTGCATAAATTACATTAATAATAAGTACAATAACGGCAATAAAGCAACCGCAGAGCGGCTCACAGAAGGATAATTACAAGAAAGATATATAACTAATATAATAATTTGTTTTGAAAACAATATTGTCCTCCAAAAGATTTATTCATTTAAATATAGATATCGCAGATTTTAAAAATTCCTGATGCAAATTTGTTGAAAAAATGTTGACTAAGCACAGTAATTATTATTTATCTACATAATTATTCTTGTTTCCGCATAATATGTACATACTACATATGTACATAGTTGTAATTAAGGTCTCGTTTTGTAACCCTCGCATGGGAGTCCAAATTATTACAATTTTTTTTAAACTTTTTACCTCAACTTATCGCCTTCTGTTGCCCACATTCTATTGATAGCCACTATTGATAGATTCCATAGATGTTTGCTGCCACATATTGATTTGCATTCTTCTAATTTTTGCTAATCAGCTAATACTTGAAATTGACCGATGACTGTAAAAGTGTGCACAAATTACTTAGCACTAGGATCTACACTTTCAAAGTTTGTACTTGGAACAAAAATTTCTTCGTTTTAACACACACAAGTTAAACGTCGACAAACTTTTACCATAAAATAAAATTATTTGTTGTACGTACCTAGCTTGTAGTTTATATAAGAAAAATAGATATAATTTCAATTAGCATTATCTTATTCAATTTATTAACTTCAACATTTATTATCAGCACCCATACGAACAGTCAACTTATTTATATTTTTTAGGTTTAGCCACATCGGCGATATTACAATATGCTAAAAATAAAAACGAACCTTTAGATTTTCATATAACAGTTTGTGATATCAGTCCAGCACTGATGAGTATTGGTCAAAACAAAATTAAAAATACTTCTCATGAAAAATTAGTGGATTGGATTGAAGGTGATATTCAAAATTTGCCATTTAAAAACGAATCATTTAATTCCTATATAATTACCTATGGATTTCGAGCAGTTAATGATATAAAAGGAGTAAGTTAAATACTATTCACTTTAAACACAATAACTGCTCTTTATTTAACATACTAAATTTAAGGCTTTCCAACAAGGATATCGTATTTTAAAGCCGGGTGGAAAAATGGTTATTCTTGAATTTATTTCATCCGATACACCAACGATCTTGCAGAGGTAATATTAAAGTGGATAATTTGGTGTTGTGGTCACAAATCCAAGAATTAAAATGTGAAAAAGGGGCACCTATAGAATATTCTTAGAAATTGAACTCATGAAAATTTTTTTTATAATTTTAGGTTATATTATTATTCGTATAAGACTATTTTCTACATACTACTGAAATACAGATTTGGCCAAGGAGACCTTTCTTTGTATATGGCGGAAAATCTTCTCAAAAATCCTAAAAAGGTAAACAAGATTATTTCTAATAACCTTTGATACAGGTATGTACATTTTCAGGAAGAAATGGTTGCAATGATGGAAGATTCTGGATTTAAAAATATTACATGTATTCCACAGATGATGGGTATCATGGTAATCTATGTGGGGCATAAGCCACAAAAAGATAATTAACCGATTATGCTCTTGAATCTCGTCCATATCAATTAATAAAATACTAACATTAATTCCCCATTAACTTCACTATTTTTATATTTTTTCAAGATTAATTGTAATTCTGCAAAAAAAACGACAATTAATTGTTTGAATGCGATAAAATAAGTAAATAAAAAATATTCTTATACCTTTATTTCAGAAAATGAATTCTTTTACAAACGTTATATTTTGCACAATATTAAGATCTATAAATTTTCCGTTAAAGTTAAAAACAGTACCAAAAAATGGATGAACTTAAATTGAAAATTAACGAGACTGAAAAATAATACTGTACCATAAAAAATAGTTAAATCAGTTCATTGTGTGATTGCTTAATTTAAAACAATCCCAGTTTGCACAAAACAAGAATCACAACCAAGGGTGCCAAACAGGATTCATCCGACATAAATTATCATTGCTGCTTGCAGCTGTTATCATGACCTTGATGTTCAGCTTTCTCAGTTTTTAATCATTACCATCATCATTTCGTCGCGCATTATACCTTTATTTCAGAAAATGAATTCTTTTACAAACGATATATTTTGCACAACATTAAGATCTATAAAATTTCCGTTAAAGTTAAAAACAGTACCAAAAAATGGATGAACTTAAATTGAAAATTAACGAGACTGAAAAATAATACTGTACCACAGAAAATAGTTAAATCAGTTCATTGTGTGATTGCTTAATTTAAAACAATCCCAGTTTGCACAAAAACAAGAATCACAACCAAGGGTGCCAAACAGGATTCATCCGACATAAATTATCATTGCTGCTTGCAGCTGTTATCATGACCTTGATGTTCAGCTTTCTCGAGTTTTTAATCATTACCATCATCATTTCGTCGCGCATAATTGGACGCAAAATTGATTGAATCTACAGTTTTTTCAGATTAATTTTACCGTTTTAAAGCATACATTTGCTTACCTTAAAGTTTGGATAAACGAAACATTTTGCAGTATTTAGTTAACTGAAGTTAAAAATTCCACAATGAATGAATGAAAATATCTGCCATTCCTGACGGAATATAACCACTTCTCTCGAAGTTTTCCAAATCCAGATTTTGAGGTGGATTGGTCCTCGTTTCTCTTCATTACTACAGTGCCCTGTGTATCTTTGCTGTATTAACGATCTTCTTCCATACGTTTCTGATATCACACTTCATTCTCCGTGCTCTTTTCAAACAATGTCTCTTTTAACAATGTCACGTATGTGTGCTGAAAATGAGGGAGGCCATTTTGAAAATTTATTAAAATAAATTTTGTGAATTTATTTAGTTTTTTTAACCTACACCTTGTTCATTATTTTCGTAATTTATGTGAAAACGGTTGGTTTCCCAAAAAAAATTATTAGACCAACGTTGTAGCCCGTTAAATTTCCTATCCGGTTTGGGCCATTAGTTTTTTCTAAGACGTTTCGTTTAAAAGATACGGGGTTGGCAAGAAAAGTAAAAAAATAAAACTCGGAATTTTTTGACATTTTTCCCTTAATTTAATTCATAACTCGAAATCTGTTGATTCTAGGCGATAAGGGTTATAACATAATTTGTAGATATTCAAATGCTTTATAGAAAAGCTCTAATCCATTAAACCCAAAAAATCAAAAATATCGGTGCAATGGCCGCTTGAAATCATAAATTGAAAAAATTGCTTTAAAGTGAGGTACCCCCCAAGGGTTTGGACTTGGACAAAAATTTTATTTAAAAATATGTCTTAGAAAAGTGTCCTCTATTACCACCTAAGAGGTTCTCCACGGTCACGGGGACACCCTGTATATGCCGTTCCATTCGCCTCCTCAATTCCCTGACCTTAATTCCATAGAGAATCTATGGGAGGAATTCCAAAGAAAAATAAGAAAAACCGCCATTAAGAGTAAACAAGAATTAATTCGTCGCTTACAAAAAGAATCGGCCTTTATTGATAAAGACTATTTATAAAAAATTATCAATAATTGCATTTTTACAAGTTAACAACATTTTTAGTGTTAATTTGTTTAAACGTTAGAACTTCTTGTTGTTATTATTAAAAAAAAAATTTTTTTGTGGATTTGGTAACGTTAAGGAATACTTTATCGAATGGTAAGTTGACACCTCTGTTTTCTATTTAAATAATCAAATTACAAGGAAATTAATGCAATCTTATTGTTTATCCGACCTCTTTTTCGAGTTACTGTATATTGCAACATAAAAGAAGAGATTGCATAATATCTTATCTAACTGTCATTAACAGATAAATCTTAAATTTGGTGTTTCGCAATACTTTTCATAAAATTTTTGATTTTATTAATTTTAATGAGATGAACAATAAATCATTAGCAACCTACTACGTACACGTGCAAATATGACCACTTAGCAGTTTTTGCGAAATAATATTATCTGTAGTTTTTGAATAACAGAACATTTTTTTGATAAAATGTAGTGGTTGGATAATATTGTTAGGAACGGATCTCGGCGCGTCGAAGATTACGCGTAGAACTTTATCTTGAAATCTTTGTAAAATTTCAAGATTGGAGTTAGCTGCGGAGCCCCAAGATAATTTTATATAGCAGAAAGTCATGGGCACGGTCACATCCGATTTTTTTCTTAAGAGTTTAAAATATGATTCGACCTTCTCGAATATTTTTTGTATTTTGTGATGTTTAAATTTAATTTAATGTATTTTTTGTAAATAAAAAATGCTGTTGTTTTCATAATTATAATAATATAATAATTTTGTACCAAAAAGTTTCTAAAAAGCTTTTTGACTTCCTTTTTCAAATTTTGATAATTAATAACATCTTCCCTTCTATGAAAGATAAAAAACTTGCAAAAGAAACGTAATTTTGATAACCTAATTTAAATTCTGTGATCAGCAATCAGCACGGGTCGACTACAAAGCGTAAGGCCGCGGTTCGAACCCTGCTCGCGTTAGATACACTGCTGTGAACAAAAAAGTCCAATATCGATTTGTGGGCTATGGGAAAGTCAACGGGAAACAACTAACGAAAGTGGTTTCTAGGACAGTGCAAAGTAAAATGTAGGTTCTAATAAATTTGAAATACGAGATTTTGAAAGAAAGAGTACTCACCCAAGTTTGGTGAAATATTAATAACAATAATAAGTCTTTTATTTAGCAACAGCTATATGATAATGTTCTACAATTAAAAAATTAACTTTTCTAAAATTAAACTCTTAAAAATAATACAAATTTTATATGAAGAAATATCAGACTGCATCCCCACAAGCATATTTTTCACGAACAAAACATGCTTTTCTTCTATTAAGGTTAATTTGTGGTCTGAGCATCAGAGAAAAAATGTTAGTACTCACTTGGAGAAATTACGACACTAGTAATCCTTGTATCGTAAACGCATTCTCGTGAGTAATAATCATCATTACGCACTCGTTGAATAATACACCATTATCTACAACCGTTTAGAAAAGCGGATTTTCAACATAAATCTGCCCTACAAAATGGTCTACTTAATGACTATTTGCGTTAATATTGAAAAATGATGTGTAGGTTACACGCGTTGAAATGAACCATGTTTTATTTTTGATTGCAATAATAATTGAACTTGCATAATATTATGACCTCGGTACATTTTTTCAATACTGATACCATAATCATATTATAATAATATTTATCTTTTCACAAGATTGCATTTGGTAAACTTTTCTAAAAATCCTATATTATGGTAATTAATATATTAAATTTTGTAGAGACTTGGTTTCATCATCGCTAAGATAGTATTGGTGCAGTTTGCAGACAGTGATAAATTATTCATTAGATACTAAATAAAAATAAATTATTGATTAATTATTAATAAAATGAATTATATATTTTTCAATGTTAGTAAAGGATTACGCCCTAAATTAAATCTGAATTTTTATCGAACTTTGCATAATGCAACCCAAAAACCAATAAATTCGACAGATCACGATCGTGAATATTTTGGAACAACCGAAAAGAGTAAGTAAAAAATATTGTAAATTAATGTTAAATGATTATTCTTTTAGCTAAAAATTTGTACCAAAATGTATCAAAAGATTATGAAAAAATAATGAATTTAAATACATTTAGAACACATAATCGTATGAGAAGCAATGTAGTGAAATACATACTTCCACTTGAGGGAACCCGAATTTTAGATGGTGCTGGTGGCACAGGTGAATTCTTTAAATACTCAAATATGTTAAAATTTAATTATTAACTACAAATAATTTTAGTGGTATTGAGTTTACTTTGATTTTAAATTTTATAATTACATTTATCTCAAATAGGGTCAGACTCAACAAACAGTTTCCTTTAAAAAAAAAAATTGGTGTCAAATAATAAAGTTAAGTAATTAAATTAAATTTATTAAAAATTAGCTAATTTTTTCCAAGTTTTGTTTGGATAAATATTGATGCCAATAATATTTCGAATTACTGATTTGACAAAAAATATTTTATGAAAATTTATAATAAATTCAATTAAATTATTTAATTTGATTAGCTTAAATTAATTTTTAAAATATATTTTACAAATCAATAATATACTCAATTATAATAACTGTCACTATATGCCTGTTTCTATCCACTGCTGGATAAAGGCCTTCCCCATTGGAGAGTATTTAGCTATAAAACACCACTCTGGCCAAGCGTCTTGGTGAGTGCGTTCTATACCTATTGCCAGGTATATACTACTAGTATATATAATAATTATAATACTCGTAAATAATAACACGTATATAGTTATCAAATAATAATATTTTAGAAAAAATTTTGATTTTAATTGCATAAATTATATTAATGCTAAGTACAATAACGCCGATACAGCCACCGCACTGAGTGGCTCATAGAAGGATAATTACAAGAAAGTTAAGTATAATAATTTGTTGTGAAAAAAAATATTGTCCTCCAAAAGATTTATTCATTTAGATTTAGATATTGCATATTTTAAAAATTCCTGATGCAATTTGTTGGAAAAATGTTGACTAAGCACAATAATTATTATTTATCTACATAATTATTCTTGTTTCCACTATAGTTGCAATTTCATGTTGATGATCTCGTTTTGTAACCCTCACAATCATGGTAGTCCAAACTATTATAATTTTTTTAAGTTTTATAAATGCTTTATATGCTTCTGGTGCCATTCTATTGATAGCCATTTAACAAATTGCTGCCACATATTGATTTGCATTCATCTACAGTGGCGGCAATATGAAATGCCCGGTACCGGTGGCGAGCAATGTTCGATAATAATCGAGTGCTATCGACTCTAAATTTGTCAAAAACGGCACTATTACTTTACCATACTAAAGCCCCAATAAAGTACTCCCTTATCCAGTTTAAACTTTTTAAATAATATTATATTTACCCAAAGAAATACACGGTTCAAAAATTATTAACGAATTATGGTTAATTTAAGAATGCAAATATTTTATAAAAAGCATAAAAAATATTTTTATGTTAAAATTTATTACGAAACAGAAATACAATAGTAATAAATCTTTGAATACTTCGTTGTACCACCTTTAGCTTCTATTACACATTGTAAAAAGCCGGGAAATCGACTTAACTAAATTTTGTAGGTAATCATCCCCTAATTTATGTTTCCATACAAATTTCATCATTGCAATAAGTTTGGGAAAACTCTTTGGAGATGTTAACACCACTTGACGTTGCATAACAGCCCACAAACGTCTCGATTGGATTTAAATCTGCAATTTTTTGGGCCATGGATAACATGAATTCCGCTTTGCAAGAAATAATTCGATACCTAAGAAACAAAAACGGAGTTTTTAATTTGGAATTTTCAATAAATGTTTTTAGAATAACTACAGGTTAAAATGTAAAAATAAATTTAAAAAAAAATTAAGGATTACAAAAATAGGACTTACTTTCTTAGCAGTATGGCATGGAGAAAGATAACGATAGTTCAAGATCGAATAATTCCGACGAAATATTTAAATAACCGATTTAAATTATTAAATAATAATTAGAAATAAATTTTATACATGGAACCGTTTATGCATCCAAATACATCGATATATTAAAAGCAATTTGGAATCATCTTTTACGGATTTGTATGCTGAAACTGAAGAGTGGTTTCTTCAGCATGATAATGCTCCATGCCATACTCTAAAAAGTAAGTCCTATTTTGTAATACTTAATTTTTCAAAAGTTTATTTTTACATTTTAACCTGTAGTTATTCTAAAACATTTATTGAAAATTCCAAATTAAAAACTCCGTTTTTGTTTCTTAGGTATCGAATTATTTCTTGAAAGCGGAATTCATGTTATCCATGGCCCAAAAATGTCAGATTTAAATCCAAACGAACGTTTGTGGGCTGTTATGCAACGTCAAGTGGTGTTAACATCTCCAAAGAGTTTTCCCAAACTTATTGCAATGATGAAATTTGTATGGAAACATAAATTAGGGATGATTACCTACAAAATTTAGTTAAGTCGATTTCGGCTTTTACAATGTGTAATAGAAGCTAAAGGTGGTACAACGAAGTATTCAAAGATTTATTACTATTGTATTTCTGTTTCGTAATAAATTTTAACATAAAAATTTTTTTATGCTTTTTATAAAATATTTGCATTCTTAAATTAACCATAATTCGTTAATAATTTTTGAACCGTGTATTTCTTTGGTAAATATAATATTATTTAAAAGTTTAAACTGGATAAGGAGTACTTTATTGGGGCTTTAGTATGGAAAGTAATGTGCCGTTTTGACAAATTTAGAGTCGATAGCATATTATTATGCATAGTCATTTCATATTGCCGCCACTGTAATTTTTCGCAAATCAGCTAAATACTACTTGAAAGTGGCCGCTTACTATAAAATGGTTATATTATGCAAAAATCACTTAACACTAAGACCTACACTATCAAGGTTTATAATTATGTACTTGGAACAAAAAATTTTTCATTTTAACACAAACAAGTCAAACTTGGCCAAACTTTTACCATAAAATAAAATTATTTGTTGTGCCTACCTGTCTTGTAATTTATATAAGAAAAAAGATATAATTTCAATTAGTATATCTTATTCAATGTACTAACTTCAACATCTATTATCAGCAGCCATACCCATAGTCAACTTATTTATATTTTTTAGGTTTAGCCACATTGGCGATATTAGAATATGCTAAAAATAATAACACACCTTTAGATTTTCATGTAACAGTTTTTGATATCAGTCCCGCACAGATGAGTATAGGTCAAAACAAAATTAAAAATACTTCTCATGAAAAATTAGTGGATTGGATTGAAGGTGATATTCAAAATTTGCCATTTAAAAGCGAATCATTTGATTCCTATATAATTACATACGGATTTCGAGCAGTTCATGATATAAAAGGGGTAAGTTAAATACTATTCACTTTAAACAAAAGAACAACTCTATTTAATATACTAAATTTTAAGGTTTTCCAACACGGATATCGTATTTTAAAACCGGGTGGGAAAATGGTTATTCTTGAATTTATTTCATCCGATACACCAACGATCTTGCAAAGGTAATATTAAGGTGTACCAAAAATAATCGACATAAGTTTGACTTTTAGTGATATTAAAACAGATTATTATTGTTAAAGTAAAAAATTATTTTTATAATTTTAGGTTATACTATTATTCTTTTAAGACTATTTTCTATGTACTAATGAAATACAGATTTGGCCAAGGAGACCTTTCTTTGTATATGGCGGAAAATATTCTCAAAAATCCTAAAAAGGTATGCAAGACAATTTCTAATAACATTTGGTACAGATATACATTTTCAGGAAGAAATGATTGCTATGATGGAAGATTCTGGATTCAAAAATGTTACATGTATTCCACAGATGATGGGTGTCATGGGAATGTATGTGGGGCATAAGCCACAAAAAGATAATTAACCGATTATGCTCTTGAATCTCGTCCAAATTAATAAAAATATTAACATTAATTCCCCATTAATTTCACTATTTTTATATATTTTTTAAAGATTAATTGTAATTCTGCACAAAAACAACAATTAATTGTATGAATGCAATAAAATAAATAAATAAAAAATATTCTTATACTTTTATTTCAGAAAATGAATTCTTTTACAAACGATATATTTTGCACAACATTAAGATCTATAAAATTACCGTTAAAATTAAAATCAGTACAAAAAAATTGATAAACTTAAATTGAAAATTAAAGAGACTAAAAAATAATACTGTACCACAGAAAATAGTTAAATCAGTTCATTGTTTGATTGCTTACTTTAAAACAATCCTATTTTGCACAAAAACAAGAATCACAACCAAGGGTGCCAAGCAGGATCCATCCGACATAAATTATCATTGCTGCTTGCAGCTGTAACCAAAGTGCCAACTTTGCTATCTGTTCCATCAAACATGGCCAGACCGTTAAGTCTGTTCATGATAGCTGTAACAGCTCTATTCACAGAATTAATTAATTGTTCGTTATCGGTTAATTTATCATGACCTTGATGTTCAGCTTCCTCAGGTTTTTTAATCCTTACCATCATCATTTCGTCGCGCATAATTGGACGCAAAATTGATTGAATCTACAGTTTTTTTAGATTAGTTTAACAATTTTAAAACATACATTTGCTTACCTTAAAGTTTGGATAAACAAAACATCTTGCAGTGGCTATCATAGAGGCGGTTAGGGGTCCGGTAATGTTAACTGAACTTAAAAATTCAACAATATTGGGAGTTAATCTGAATGGAACAGGTCTGGTTGTATTTAATTCTCCTAAAACAGTCAAGTTAGAATTTGCACACTCAAAATAATTATTAAAACTTACTTGTGGTATCGTCAACATCAAATTTGAAATATGAAATATTAACTAAACCAGAATCTTGATGAAGATACATCATATCTGGATTTAGGCGAGTTAAGTGTAAGACATATTCGACAAAACAAGCTAAAGATAACTGTAAAGTAAACTAAAACAAAGAAAGGTTATTGTTATACAATAAAAGTTTAAATAAAACTTACTATCTTTCTAAACTGCCAGTAATCGGTAGCATTTGGGAACGTTGAAGTGGCCCACTTCTTTAAAATTGTTTTCGACACCAAACTACCTTGGACGCCTTTCAGAATTTCTCTGTACACCTGATGACTCGCTTTCATACCTTTACTTTGTATTTGAGCTAACTTTTCATAATAAAATTGTATGGGTGCATCATGATCAGCTTCTAAACAAATTAAAAACATTTATTTTCTCACTATTTTTCATATCATCAGTAAAAGTGCAGTATGCTAAACTGCATTATCTTTGAAATAATATATCAAATACTTTTAATACAAATACTTACGTGATTTATTGCAACTCCTTTTATATATATCTAAGAGAGATACAGACGACGGATTATCTTCCACTAAACGAATCTGTTGAGATACAGCCACCACCTTCGGAACCGTAAAGTGAAGGAATCTTCTTGAAGTTTCCTAAAATCGAATCAATTTAATTTATTTTCAATTACTTCACTTATTTTACCTTTTGCTTTCCTAGATAAAGATTGAGCATGCGTAAAACCTGCAGTACTCTCTCCTCTCGACGAGCATCTGCAAGACCCGAATCATTGATGACTAGATAAGGATAAATTTTGCCATTGTGGCCCCTTATATACAAACGACGAGCGGCACAATTATGCTTCTGTACAATATCAACACGAGGCATGAACCTAGTAATTCTTACATAATAATGAGTATGTTTAGGTAAAAGGAATTCTCCTGGTAATTCAACATCAGCAGTTTTCAATGTGAAATTCGACAAAAATCGACATTTTTCTTCCATCAAAAACGACCTAAAAATACAAGATACAGTTTGTTTGTTTTTTTTAAATAATTGTAACAAGATCGTACTGAATAAACATTTTTGAACGATTTTCCAACACTTTAATCCACTTTTTAAGTTTACAAATCATATTATGCAACTTCATAGCACCGGGATTAGAAAAATCAAAATCTTTAGCAAATTCAGACTTCATTTCCTTAAAAACTGGATCTTGGTAAGTAACTTCTGCCCGTCTAGCTAAACTTTCCGAAGCTGCTGAATTGAAAGTAACATTTGTAGCACTGGACACATATTCTGAAATCAAAATAAGTTATAAAAATAATAAAACATACGATTAAGTAACTCACCTATACCGATTCCAAAAGTAGAAACTAACTTTTTAACAAAATTTAAAATATGAGGAGTAATTTTCGCTTCATTAACGTTTTCTCTGTTTTCGAAAGCAATAGCGTAGCATTTTGCGAGGCCTTGTCGCAACTGACGCACCACTTCTTCATACCAATTCTCCCTAAACCATTCCATTTGATCTGCAATTCCTTCTAGACTTGATAACACTGTTGTATGAATGTCGTGTTGAACTTTCATAATTTTCGAACAGCGAATCATTGCCGGAGTGGCTTTAATGGCCGAAGCTTCTGCCGACAAAGTGATAGTACTAACGGTACTAGTGCTTTCGTGAGAATGGCCTGGTTGATTGGCATCGCTTTGTACTTCTTGTGATAAATGTGCAGTGTTGGTTTTTCTTGCGGTTGCAGTCCTAAGAGTTCTATATAACGTACGAATCGGAAAATAGACAGCTTGAGGAAACATACGACCAACCTAAAATGAAAAAATTAACATGCAAACTCCTGCTAGCGTAAGAAACGTTAATTTTACCTGAAGCAATAAATTCAAAATAACATTGCCGTCATATTGCACTAAGCAATTTAATAATTGTGGAATCCACGGAACCCATAAGACTGGAGGTACTCCTGTCGAATACTTATCTAACATTTCCATTAAGCTAAAATTTAAACATTTGTATTTCAAGATTTTTTTTTTTATGTAAAGCTAACCTGCCCTTTTCATCATCGTAACTTAACAACCAGAGGATTTTCGCTAAATATTTTCTAGCTTTAGGTTCATTTTGATGTCGACATGCATGCAAGAAACAACACATAGCATTGATTCCTGGATGTATGTTGCGAGGATCTTTTGTAAATACTTGCTCTAAGTATTCACCATATAAAGCCCAGACTTTAGGAGAGGTATCGTGCATTTGTATCGCAGCAGAACATGACTTATTAGCTTCATCAGATTTACCTAGAAATTTATATAAAAATGTAATACCAACTAAGTAAAATTCTGCAATAATAACTGCTTTAGTGAGATCAGTAAGAGAAAATATTACACTTCCCACTATTAATATGAAATTTAACACACATTTTGACAACTCTTTTTACCATCTGAAATTCACCAGGAAGCAGCAAGATGTCCCTGCTCTTCTTTTTTATCCCTATTTAAAGGTGATTTCCATTAAAGATTAAGATTATCATCAATTCTATCATAAATAGCTTTAATATCTTTTAGTTTACGAGCATTCGAAATATCATCAATATAAAGTAGTACGTTTGTCAAATTATCGTTGTTATAAGGTGCCATATTTCCAGACCCCCCCCTCTAACAAGTGAATCTGACAGGCAGAACGGATTGACAAGATTCTCAGTTTGTCTGGTTAGTGAGCATTGGAAGATAAGAAACCATCGATATGATTGATACTATGATGAAATAACCATTTGGTCATTTTCCAGAGGAGGAGGAGCATCTGCCCTTCCCATTGGCGGCGCATATGCCTATACCTAACCTATTCAAACGCTTAAATACTAAGAAAGTAAATTTTCAAATATAAACTGTTGACAAAATATAGAACCTCCCTCGTTATCAATAGTTTCAAAAACCGGTATTGATAACAGGTTTAATTGTTGGTTTAGTAAAATTTTGTTTTCATTGATATTTTTAATCGTTGCATTAGGGCTACTAATTTCAAAAGCCTCTAGTAAATTCAATTTGAACCCTTTTTTAAAATCAAGAATTTACCATTATCAAAACACCAATTTATTGATTTATTATAGGTAAATAGGTTCAAATTAAATTTACTCTAGTTCATTTGGTCTAAGAATACAGTAATATAAATTTTATAGATCGCACTAATTTTATTTATGAATTCACCACAAATTTTACAAAAAATGCGACTTACGAAACTATTTACAATTATCAGTTCATTAAGATAAGAGTGCATTAAGAATTTAATTTATTTTTAAAGCTTTAGGTTCTTTGTTTCTGTTTTTACATTAACATAAATGTGTCTTATGTTTTATATTCTCCGGTCACTGGCCTAGTAGTTAGAGCGATCGACTACTAATGCTAAGGCACCTGGTTCGAACCCGGGAGGAGTTTACAAAGGAAAATTTTCTTTCTGACTCTCTTTCTATCTATGACCGTCCCGGTGCTTGAGAAGGGACGTAAAGCCGGTGGTCCTCCTATGATAATGAATTGCCATCATTAACAATAATATAGGGTATCAGGCACATCTGAAGCCAGTCTAGCAAACTACTTCAGATTTAAAACAAATAATATGCTCACAGTACCAGCAGTAGCTTCGGATCTTTGTCGTTGTTACTGTTGGATATTACAGGACCTAGTCCTAATTTAAGAAGAAGATGTTTTATATTCATTAAAATAGCATCAACTTGTTTTTGGGATAGTTTTTACAATTTCGCTCTTCAGACCTTTACAGACTTTTACCTTTCCAGACAGGACAAATTTGCAGTGAAGAACAAATTAAAATAGGTCCCAGATTTTAACCAGAAAGTCCAAACAGAAATTATAATTTAAAGAGCTCTACTATTGCATATCTATATAATTATGTGCATAATTGTCAATACAGGATATACCATTGCATATCAAGAAATTTACCATAATGTATATGTTACAGGAAAAGTGGATTGTTAGGAAGAGTTGACTCTGCCTAGGAAGAGTCAACTTTTACTAAATGTATCAGTAACAGTTGTTTAGAAATAAGCAGATCAACTTTTCCTAGGAAGAGTTAACTATACCTGCTGTGGTTTAGTAAAAGTTGATCAAGAGATGTTGCTCTCCACATGTAACTGCGTGCGCATATCTTTGTTTTGATGATTATTGGCATTACACGTGTATTTTTGTATAGTGCAATAGTTTTGTTAGTTAGGTTGTGTTTTACTTTTCAATTATTAGTTTCGGTGTGCAATAATAATGTCAGACTCAAGGCACAACTGTTTTGTGAAAAACTAAGTCTAGAACGCTCGGCTTCTAAGGTAAATTCGCTAGCATTGACCAAATTGAAATATGATAGCTACATTCAAAAGTAAAAATCTAAAACTGCGAATAAAAAGAAAGTAATGATCTCAGGTTTTTAAAACGATACGACATTATTGAAGTAAATGGTGTTACAAAACTAATACACCCTGTCACAGACCAAGAAACCATAAGGTATTATGTTTTTGATGAAGAGCTGTTTGAAGTTCTTAATGAAGCGCACATATCCACTGGACATGGAGGAAGAGATCGTATGATTGAACAATTGAAAAGAAAATTCCAAAATGTTACTACAAAGGACATTTTACTATTTTCAAGCTTGTGCGAACCTTGTGTTCAAAAATTGAAACATAAGAAGAAAGGACTGGTTGTAAAGCCTTTGTTATTCAAAGAAATGAATTCACGATGTCAAGTGGACTTGATTGACTTTCAGTCGCAACCTGATGAAGACTTCAAATTTATAATGGTGTACCAGGATCATTTAACAAAGTTTGTTGTGGTAAGACCACTGAAATCAAAGACTGCAGACGAAGTGTGTGATAACATCATTGATATTTTTACTTTGTTAGGTGCTCCTTGTATTTTACAGTCTGACAATGGCAGAGAGTTTGTTAATAAAATTATTGACAGTCTGGTTAATACATGGCCGAACTTCAAAATGGTGCATGGTAAACCGCGACATAGTCAAAGTCAAGGTAGTGTCGAGAGAGCTAACCAAGACATAGAGAACATGATAACCACCTGGATGCAAGACCACAAGACATCAAAATGGAGTGAAGGCTTAAAGTTTATTCAACTTATGAAAAACAGTGCATTGCATAGTGGCTTATCTACTTCAAAATTACCTACTGAGGTATTGGAAAATTTAGAAACAGAAGAGGATCTTCAATGCGCCATTGATCAAATTCAGGATCAACAACAACAAGAAAACGAAATTGAAAGTAACGTGAATGAAAATCCTGATGAAAATGAAACAAATCAAAATTTATCAAGTGCTGAAAATTTGCCCGTAGATGATGATGATTATCTCCTCACTGACCTGGACAAGTCTACTGAGGCCATCAATAAGCAAAGAAATGAAGCTTTCCACTGTCTAGAAAACCAAGCTAAACGTATGAAAAAAACCTCAGACCACATTCATCCGCCAGTTGAAAAAGGAACATCAATTCAATTGCTGTCCCAGATGTTGACCGCGGAAGAGGAGATGCTCGATCTATCCTTGGTGTGGTACTGGAGGTTATCGATGATGGATTCTATCGAATTGGAACAAGAAATGGAATTCTGAAGCAGCTTTTCTCTAGGTAAGTTTTCCATGCTAAAATAAAAGATCTCTGTCCCTAGTATTCAGTTGTTCAGAGCTCAATGATAATA
Source organism: Lycocerus yunnanus (assembly GCA_036346125.1). Lineage (NCBI taxonomy): Eukaryota > Metazoa > Arthropoda > Insecta > Coleoptera > Cantharidae > Lycocerus > Lycocerus yunnanus. The sequence continues at coordinate 3,434,189 of JARFIX010000016.1, read as the reverse complement.
TTTTTTCAGGTCTCAATTCAGTAAATGTCCCACGAACATTATACAAGAAAATGAAGTCCCTATGGATAAAACAATAGCTGTGAGGACTGTTGCAACTTCACAATCACTTGGAAGTGGACAAGGATTTTTCAAATGCTCTTGCAACACTAAATGCAATACCAAAAAATGCATGTGTAAGAAGAAAGGTGTGCTCTGCAACTCAAAGTGCCACAAATCTTTACCTTGTTGCAATAAATAATAAACATTTTCTTTTTATTTGTTTTCTTATTTGTTTCCTAGTAAAAAGTCAACTTTTACTAACTCGATGCAGTAAGAGTATACGTTCCCTAGGTATAGTCAACTCTGACTAGTAAATGTTCATCAAAAATTCGTCACTTTTCACTTTTATCAACTTTTACTAAAAAGACTAGTAAGAGTCGACTTTACCTAGACAGAGTCAACTCTTACTGGAGAATCTACTTTTCCTGTAACATATAGATGTAACATTGCAAAATTCAAGGTATATCTTGAAATAAATTAGCATTAACGGCATTACCAGATCAACAATAATTAACTTCCAGCTTTTATTCTTCTACAAACATCAATATGTCGATCAGACATTTATTTCTCATAATTTTTGTAATGAAAATGTAACTTAAGAAATTTTGTTACTGACATTTCACAGTCGGTGCTTACAGGGTGCAATGACCTAGAATTCTCTCCCACTTCCCACAGTAAGTGGATACCAATTTGAGCTAACACTTGTAGCAATATTTTACTTTGAGCCAGGCCTGTTTACAAGTACTATTTCCAAAACTTTTCAACTGTCCTGTTTAGTTTAGAAATATCAATTTTAGAGTCAATAGTTTTTATAAACAATTATCTACTATATTATTTCTTTTTCTAAAAATACTTTAATTTTAGTTAATTAATTTATTTAACTTGAATAAAATTTAAAAACTTAAGCCTCCCTTGATTAAGTTCTAGATCCGCCCCTGAGTCCGAATTACTTGTGACATGGTTCGGATTTCACATTAAGCTGTAGGTCTTATATACTTGCATGTTTGAGAAAAACTGAGAAAAAAGTAAAAACTGAGGATATGTAATTCGTTAATGTGGTGTGAGTATATTCTAATAATTTATCCGTTAATACCACACACAACTTGATAAGTTAAAAAAGTGACTAATTTAAATATCTATGTATGTAAATATTAGTTCTATTTAAGCAGTAATGTAAAACAAATATTATGCTAAGTTTATTTCATAAATTTTTCATAAGGCCATTATTATAATTACTAAAAATTTCTGTATCTATATTTTTGAAATTATACAAATTTCTTAGTACATATAATTTTTGAATTATTTAGATAAAAAAATTGTTTAATTTCACAAAAAACTTACAATGTATACAAATAAAGAGAGGGAAAAATATCGGAATAATTTCTTAGTACATATAATTTTTGAATTATTTAGATAAAAAAATTGTTTAATTTCACAAAAACTTACAATGTATAAAAATAAAGAGAGGGAAAAATATCGGAGACTATTACCCTTCCTGCAAAATTGAATTGAATTTCCCTGTGAGGATGGAATTTTTATCTAGATAATAATTTATGAATAATTCTGTAGTCTATTGCTTTTAGCCCCATATTGATATAATCACTACATAGTATAAAACAAAGTCGCCTTTTCTGTCCCTATATCCCTATGTGCGCTTAAATCTTTAAAACTACGCAACGGATTTTGATGCGGTTTTTTCCAATAGATAGAGTGATTCAAGAGGAAGGTTTATATGTATAATACATGCATCATATACTAAGGCAACATTGCTAATTTTAGAGGTTTCTAACGTGATGTCGTAATTTTTTGGGCTTATTTAGCAATTTAGCAAAAACGCTGCCTAAACCCTACGAGTTAGATCAAATTAATGTACTACAGTATTGTACACCATAAAAAGGTCTACAAAAAAGTCCGCGATGGTATATGTTTATCTTTTAGGGATAACCCACATTAACCATTTTATTGTTTACTTTTACGTGAAAAATGGCTTATTTACGAAGCTATTTTAAGCAATACGGCATTAATCCTTATCGAATTAAGTACCTTTAATACAGTGTGCAATTAATATAGATCAATATGGTTCCTTACAGCATGTAAATTAAACAAATATTTTCGGAGATATTACAAATTTAAAATTTGCGTTTGCGGCGGGCGGTACCGGTCGGACGGGGCATTGGGGGGAGGCATGCCTATAAATAGCGCGTCGGAGGCCGCGGTTCTCCTATAGCACTTTGAATTTAGCAGCAATCGGACGCGTTTATTATCGGAGCTCTCTAGCGAGGAAAATAACAGTACTTGATAAAAACCCGTGTGTAAATGTGTAATGTAATAAAATTGTATGAATTTAGATATTCCAAAGATAGCAGGAAATCTTCATAGTAAGTATAGGGAAAGAGGAATTGTTTTACTCCAAATTTAATGCGTGCAGGCCAAGGGCAGTAATGAATGAATCAAAAATACTGGATCGATTTTAATCATGTTTTCATTGAGTGACATAGGCATATATATTTTATGCCCGTGCAAAGTCGGAGCGGGCCGCTATGTTTTTATATACAACGTTCATAGTTTTTCTGTAGTGTATTTAATTTAGTATCAGCATTGCACCCGTGCGAAGCCGGGGCGGGTCGCTAGTATGGAATAAAGAACAACTGTTTCGCCTTGTAAAATAAGGCCAAAAACCATAAAACTTAAATAATGATAATTTTGATATATCGACATGCTATATTGATTGCTCACAAAAATCAGATTTTTTTAAAATATTCAATCAACCAGATTCGACCATTTGATATAGAATGTCTCTAGCGCTTCCAGTCGTTCGTACGCACGTTAAACAGTAGATCCTCTATGTATGTGACAGCACTTCAAATACACATCACAAACATAGAAGATAATGAGTAACGACGTTTGCATTGAAATGATAAGATTTAGGATTTTATCCAGTGCAAGACATTCAACTCCCGGTAATTAGTAAAATACCGTTCAATGTCGAATAACAACAACACTTCTAATTAATTGATTAAAAAAGACTTTATCAATGAGAACAACCTCAACTATTAATGTACTTCATTGTGCAACAAAAAAATGTTTGACCTTAATTATTAGTCAATAAATTAAAAATTATTATACGAGATAATTGATAAGATACTCAAGTTTTCGCTAATCGTGTTTTCCATAAATTGATAAGATTATTGCCGGGTTGTGCTTTTAAATTACGATTTCCAAACTATTGTTTGATACATAATATATAATATTTATATATCATGTGATCCTGTACTTAATATTTTATTTGATTATTTTGCATCTTTCTGTAATGGCATTAAATAATTAAACAACTGGAATATTATACAAAAAGAACTAAACAAAAGAATATTGAATATGAGTAACTGAGAATGGAAACAGGAGAGGGGATCAAAATTAGGAATAATTACAAAACGATAGCTTACTACAACTATTTTGATCTAGCTAGAATATCATCAATCAGTCATAATCAAGAGAATAAAAAAAAGGCAATTTGAAAACAAAAGCAAGTCTTTGAAAAATTAAAATCATCACCTTTTTTAATAATTTTAGAACTGCACCCACTTGAGTAGTTTAAAAATTTTACAATATAGATTTTTATTTGTAAATAATAAAGATAAAGTTAATCGCCGATTTTCCTATAAAATTTTGTCATAAATGATGCCGAATTTCATAGAAATTACACAAAATTTCATTTTAGTATTTACAAACCAAAAATATTAAAAGAAATAAACTGACGGAGTTCATTGTTATTATTCACTTATCAATATTATGAAAACCACATATAATAATAAAAGTAAGCTACCTATCTGTGTTTTATAAAGCAATTCCAACATTTAAATGTTATTTTGATTCAAAAAATTTAATTTTTCCTATGGATAATTTATTAAAAATATTATTATATTTATTTTCAAAACTTAGTTATTTTCAAAGATTAAGAATTTAAAACTTGTAAGTATTTAACATTCAAGCAATAGTACAACTATTATCCTATACTAATTGCATATATTTTACCGCAAAATTAATATTAATGTGACCTAAATTATAAATTTTCGAAAAAAATTCTTAAAACGTAACCGATTACAAAAGCAACTTTAAAACTAAAATTTTTAAAACGTCCAATTTTTGATAAAAAATACAATTTAAATGCAGAACGTGATTCTATAATTATAAACATCCATCGTCACAATTAATTAAAATTCAAACCAAGCTAGCAGTGACCTAGGGCCTACAAACCCCATTTGAAAAATTCCAAGATATAAGAAATAGTCAGTTAGAGAATATGTTGCCGAACTAAAATAACGTGACTGTGATTACGGTGTCTTGCTTTTTTTGCATAGTAAATATTTTGTAAACCAAGATTAAATTATTTATGACTTGTGTAGTGAAAGAAAAAATTTAAATATTGTAAAACTTAATAGGTTCAGTTGCTTCTGCCTGGAATAATAATTTGTTTCTATTACATTTTAATATGCAATAATAATTTTATATTGTATTGTTCCATAATTGGAATGACACGTTAATACAAAATTATTTTATTCTTTATAAAATATTTCAAATGCAAGAACACCCTACGTGTCATTAATTTACTTATTTTGTTTTTAAATTTCTATGCAAACCCTTAAAAAATTAAATTTTTAAACCAGGTTAAAAACTGATAAATAAAAACTTTTAATTATACTAACCATTGATAAGCTAAACCATTTCACTCATTATCTATAATTGTCACATTTTAATCAACAGATTAAAAGTAATACCGGTATATAAGTACAAAATATGCACAGAAGTTACAGTAAGTGAATGAAAATGTTGTGGGTTTTTTACTGTTTATTGTACCTCGTGGTACAAACTCAAAGTTTACCACATTCATGTGAGAGCCCAATTTACTGCTATGGAGATCTGTTGCACACGGTACAGCTGGCACGGATATTCAATGACAGCAAAACATTTGTCGATTTAAAATTAATTCACGACCAAAATCAAACATTGGCAAATTTTAAAACATTTCAAGAACAAACAGGAAGCAATCCCACCAAGGATGAGGTAAGAAAATTTGTAAACGAAAATTTTGCACCTGGTAACGAATTAGAAAATTCGACGCTTGCCGATTTTGATCCAAACCCATATTTTTTGGCCGAAATCAAAGATTTGGATGTACAAAATTTCACAAGACAGTTGATATTAAAATGGCCTTCACTTGCTCGACACATTAAAGAGGAAGTGAGTCAAAATCCAGAGCACTACAGTATAATTCCTGTAGATAATCCATTTATTATTCCGGGAGGTAGATTTCGCGAATATTACTACTGGGATTCCTATTGGATAATCGATGGTTTATTATTAAATAATATGACCGATACAGTTGAAGGAATGATTGACAATTTCTTGTCTTTGGTAGAACGATATGGTTTCGTGCCTAATGGTGGTCGAGTTTATTACCTACAGAGATCTCAACCTCCACTTCTCACGCAAATGGCGCACTTATATTACGAAAAAACATTTAATAGAAGGTGGTTAAAAAAATCGATTAATACTTTAGAAAAAGGATTAAAATATTGGATAAATCAAACTGTGAAAGTACAGCAGGGTTTGTCTCAATATACATTACTACATTATAATGTTCCAAGTGAAGGACCTCGGCCTGAATCTTATCGAGAAGATTATAACACTGCAGGTTACTTCACGGAAACTCAACGAAAGCAACAAGCATATACAGACTTAAAAAGTGGAGCTGAAAGTGGCTGGGACTTCTCTGCAAGATGGATATTTGATGAACAAGGTGGTAATAAAGCAAATTTGTCTTTCATTCAAACAAGTCGGGTAATTCCTGTAGATTTGAACGCATTTTATTGCGGTGCTCTGAGAGATATTAGTGAACTTTATTATGCATTAGGCGATATTGCAAAAAGCCTGGAATATCGTTTAAAAAGTGAAAAATTAAAAAATGCTATCAAAAATGTTTTATGGAACAAAGAAGATAGAATTTGGTATGATTACGATACGAAATTGAAAAAGCACCGTCGTATATTTTATCCCAGCTGCGTGACGCCTCTTTGGTCTAAATGCTATGATGAGATACAGGGAAATTCCCTAGGAAAAGATGTCGTTGATTACTTGCAAAGAAAAGGAGTTTTGGATTATTTAGGTGGTATACCAACTTCTATCGATAATACCGGTGAGCAATGGGATTTCCCTAATGCTTGGCCACCACTACAAGATATCGTTGTGCGAGGTTTAAGAAACAGTAAAAACAATGTAGCTGTAGAGGAAGCAAAAATTCTTGCACAAAGATGGATTAACTCAAACATGATTGGATATAACCGAACGGGAGCAATGTTTGAAAAATACGATGCAGTTGTACCTGGTCAGTATGGAGAGGGTGGCGAGTACGAAGTTCAAGAAGGTTTTGGTTGGACTAATGGGGTTGCATTACGATTTATTTATGACTACTATAGAAATTAAGCAGGTTTATTTTAACCATTCAATACAATATTTTTAGAAATCTTTTCCTTGTAAGTCATTTTTTAATTTTGATTATTTTACTTGAAATGACTTTTGTAATAAATTTAATTTACAACCATGTAAATAAATAAAATAAAAACTTACCAATCAAAGCAAACAATAATCCTTTGTATGCATAAAATTCTGCCATCATGTCCTTATTAAAGTATTTTATGTTTGTATTATTGATAACATCCAACCCTTCGTTTATTTCGATGCGGTTATTCATGGAAGCCATTTGCATGTAGCACTTCACCTGTTGTCTAATTTTTTGGAAACAATCAACAATTGGAACACTGGAAATAGTATATATCTTGTTTAGAGTTTCTAAACAAAGATTGGTCATTTTATGCTTCCTGGCCATTTTACCAAAATAAATTATTGACTAAAAAAAATAATTAAAATTTAGCTTGTTCTTCAGGTCCATAAAAAATAATTACTTGTGCTGAAGCATGCACTCCTAGCATGGAATTTGTATTACTTGTTTCCCGGAGATTTTCATAATGGTTAATAATAAATTGGTAGTGATGTTGACGCCATGTGAAGATATCATTCCAGTGCCTTAAATCGTCGGCTACGACCGGCAATCGGTTTCTCCAAGTTTTAACAATTGCTTTCATGTCATGTAAAGAGTTTTGGTGTCCTTGTAACAAACCCTTGTGAATCTGATATGCTTCTTGTAATTCCATTACCTACGGCGCATTTGGTTAATAAAAGACATTTTATTAGCATAACATGTAAACCTGTTGAGCAGCTTGCAGTAAGGGAAGATGAATATGACTAACAATGTGTGGTAATCTCCTCCATTCGTTAAGACACATTATGGTAGCTGTTTCAACATATTTCTCGGCCAATTTTAGAGGTTTATCTTCTGGATTACATATAAGCAAATATCCCCCATACAGTGTAATCTTAAAATAAGAAAAATCAAAAAGCTTTAACTTTTTAGTTTGAAATAAAAAATTAAATGAAAGAAAATTAAATAAAGCCTTTATCAATCACACAATCACTTTGCTGAATAAAATTGTTTCTTTATGAAAAGTACTACTACAGTAAATTGTACTATTTACTACTACTTCTACTTCTGTTACGTACCATATTTTCAAGCAACACTGAAATGGACTTAAAATTTCAAAAATTTACTTGAAAGAAAAACTACAAAAGTTATTGGCATGCGTAAATAAAAACTACAGTTTCTAACTTTCTACATCAATTTTGTACTTTACAAAACTTTACCTGTTGCTCGCCATCGCATTGCTAATAAAGAATGCGAAACCATTTTTGTCTGGTGCTATCAACTTTTTATAAAATTTTCACAAAAAAAATGATATCAAAAAAAGAAGTCAAATATAATCTAATTGTTAAAGAAAATTTCAAAAATTCAAGAAGTTACGTTATTAAAATAAATTAATACACATGCCTACCATAAAAAAATAAAATGAAATGTATTGGTGTATTTAGAAATAAAAATAGCAAATAAGTTTACCAATAAAGGTTTGAATGCAGCATTTATTGACTTAACTCAATTTGATTTACAGAAAAATTTTGTATGTGAACCCGAGGCAGTGGATGGATAAAACTCAACATCAAAATACTTTTAAAGCACAGTTACAGTATTAATAAGGTGATAAGGTAGAAGCAAATAACAGAACTTTAAACAATGCACTTTTATTCCACATAAAAATAAGAATTTATTAAATGCTGTATAGGAGGAAGTAGCATAAATTAACATTGAAGCTTAACAAATGAATTCTACTATTAGTATTCTCTAGTTTTTCAAATTGTTACAAAATGATCTTTATAGAACAGAACAGAATGGAATGTTATGTCCTTTATATCACCACTCGACACATTTCCACTGTATCCGAAACATCTCGGAAGTATAACAAAAATCACCCTGATTTAAAACATTCTCTAGCAAAATAGAGAAAAATACGTCATGAAAAGGTATCTTCTTGATAACTTTTCGCCCAATAAACCTAGGAAGTATACCAAGGAGCATAATTTTCCGGCATCATCTCACCCCACAATAAAGCATCATTCGAAGGATCTGAACAAAAATAAGACCGCTCTCTTATATTATTATCCTTAGTTTTGCTTTTTGACATGAGTTCATTGTAAGTAGAACTACTTTGTTTTCAGTATCTTAGAAAACAAGGATTACTAAATTGTCCTATATTTATTACAGTCTCCTTTTGAAAACAAAGACAGTAGTAAATGTTTATCATATTACTAATAATATGTTTGATGAATATTTTTATATTTTACCCAATTTAACTATTTTTCTAACTTTTTCTTTTCTGTTCTTAAGAAATATCTTTCAATTTTCCAGATACTTTTAAGGAAGCGGTCATAAAAGTGTCTACAAATATTTTTAGCCAATTCTGCCTATTGAGAAATTACAATAAACTAAAAAACATTTCTCTGCTTAAATCAAATGAAATGGTAAGAGGTTCTTGAAAAAAAATGTAATAAAAAAGTTAAAAAGCTTACCTTCCAATCTACGCCGTAGGGGCATTCATAATATAGACCAATACTACTTTCTGGAGCCTGTTAAAAAATCAACTCATTTGTTTTTTATACCAAAATTTAAAGAATGAAAAGTTGGCAGAAAAACATAAAATGTAACAAATTAAGATATAAAATTTTGAATGAATGCTTATATCTTAATCAGTCACAATAAAAATGTACCCCTCATACACAAACAATAATTGTGCCAATTTGAATAAATACCTTCCATGATAACTCTTTAGGACAATTGTAATCAATATTGCCGAGGGCTTCTTTCATCACATCCCACGAAGGAATTCGCCAAGCACTGTCTACTATCATAACAGGATCATAATAGTGGTTTTTGGAATACTCTAATAAAGTATCCCATTGATTTAATTCAGCAGCACATCTAAACAACAGTTACGTTAACATAACTGACAATAGAGTTACATGTTATATTATAATATACCTAGTCCATTGTTTGTTCCAAAGTTTGTTTTCAGTTTCATGAAAATTAGCAACTATTGGCGATCCAACAGTAATATCATGTTTGCTTTTAGTCATGCAAGTTTCATATGCTGCTTGAGCTTGTTCAAAAAATCCATGCTGCTCCAATGCTATACCTATGTTTGTCTCTTTATAAACTGCATGTTTTTGCCAAAGTCCGGCCCAAAGATCGTCTTCTTTTAACGTTATATACAACTCACTAAGTAAATCCAACACTTCCTGTAAAAAATAAATCAGACACCTAATTTTTCACATTCAATTTCTTACCGTTTTCAAAGCTTGTTCGCTCTTTAAATCAGAATATTTTGATGGTTGAAACGCCTTAAGATTGACACTGGGATCAAATGCCAAATTTTCAAGATGTAAAGCTATCCTGTGCCACAAATTGTGAGATTTACCTAAATAATACAGAGGCAGACTGAAAGAGAAAATTATTTTTTTAAACCCAATATTTACGTATTCAATATGCTTACGCAATTAATTGTGGAGCATTGTTACACCTCGATAGACCTTCAACAAACGTATTAATTGCACTAGGATGGCATTCTTTTTGTATTACGTGAGTTCCAGATGTAACAAACGGAGCCAATTCGCGCTCGAGATTCTAGAACATTTGAAATAAGTAAAATTTATTTATTTTAATGCGTAAGTAACTCACGTCGCGTTGCGTTTCATCAAGAATATCCCAAAGTCGTGGAAACAGTTGCAGCCAAACTTGTTCAGCTAGGTCCGTATCCATATGACACAATTGGGCGGCAGCTACTAAAAACCTATCAGTCGTAATATTGGAAGAAACTTCCACAAATTCGTAATGCTTAGAAATCAGCTTATTTATGTTTGCTACCCTATTGCACGAGTTTTCTTCCACTGTAGATGTTGTTTCATTACAGGCTCTATCCATATCCAAAACCTCCTATTAAAAAACTTGATTTTACAAAATACTATTAGTGCTCGATAAATTACCTCTTTAATTTCAATTTTTTCATACAGAGCTGGGTTCTTTTCCATGGATAAAATTTCTTTTTCTTAGCTTGGTCGGCAGAGTTAATTACAGATGTGATGCAAGGCAGTATGCTGCTATCATGTGACATTTGAATTCTGGTTTCCGTCGACACTGTAGCTATCAATATTTCAATACACTGCTTGATCCAGTAATGCGGACCTATGGCGTCCCAATTTTGGGAAGAAGTAATGTAAAGCAAACGGTCATGCAATTTTCTGCGCATAGAAGTATCAAAAATTTTGAAAAACTTAGCTCTTATATGAGGCTGGGTACAACGTAATCCAGCCAAGAAAGCAGGTTCTAGTTTTGATGTTAACTCAGTAAGTTTCAATGCTTCATCACTACAAAAAGAAAATATAATAAACCAAATTGCTAGTTTTAAAAATTGTTTACGTGTAAACGTGATGAATTATTTCCAAAAATTGTCCAATTAATTCTGTATCATCGGGGAAACGTTTTTCAACGTGTTGCATCATTTTTGACAATAAAATCGATTTTTCTCTCAAGTTAGGAGCTTGACTTACTGTTACAACACTTTTATTTTTCATCCATTCTTCCAAAATCTAAATTAAAAGTGTTAGAAGTGGCACTAAAGCAAAAGCCATAGATGGCTAAGGTAATGAAATCGGATCCATCTCCAATATACCAAACATAGATAGAACAAATCCTTAATATCAAATTTGAGTTCAAAAATTCAAAATAACATTTTTGTTAGAACACTACTACCAATTTTAAAAAGCTATCAGATCTCACATTTGGTAAAAAATTTTTTGGAGATCTACTAAACCGATTTCATTATCTTGGCTAGATATAACCATTTTAACTTACTTTGGTGATGGCTTTCATAATTTTAATATCGGTGCTTTTTTCAATCAAACCTACAAGAACACTACCAATGAAGGCCTTTCTCATTTCTGCACCTAACACCACAACTCGAGTTTTAACCAAATCCAAACATAGAATTAAAAGTTCACTAATCACTGCAAAAAAATTATTAGTCAATTAGGATGCATTAATAGCCAGATCTTACTTGGGTTAATTTCGGGCAATGATTGTAGATGTTCTTTTGCTAAACGGCTAAGAACTTTCATGAAAGGTGTGATAATGAGATCAATGTACGAGTTGTTGTTGGTGCAAGCAGCTTTCAAAATCATAAGAGTTCCAAATAAAGTTGAAGGATTGGCAGATTGATTTTTTTCGAAATTTTGAAGACCTTCGCTAATTACTTTACCAACATGAACGTATAATGGTTCTAATTCTTCGTACTTATAAACTACATTTGCACTAGAACGCTCTGGTGGAAATAGTGTCATCAACTTAGACAACAATCCATGTACAAGTTTAATAATTTTTACATTCGAGGATACAGCGCAAACACCCAAACCTCCTTGAAGTTGCTTGAAATTTGCTAAAATGGCATCTTTTTTCATGACGCCCAATAAAAATGTCATCAATTCAAGTGCTGTACAAATATTTCCTATATTAGGAGTATTTGAATTTACACTCATTAAGATCTTATCGAATATTGCAAGCTTTAAGTCAGGGGTTTGAGGCCACACGTCCGGTTTTAATGCCGTTTTAAGTAGCACTACACATCGTCTGGACAAAACTTCTCCTGGACTGGCTACTTGTGCAGATGCAGCATTTGCGGGAGATGGTTCATTTACCTAATAGGAATTAAAATTGTTTCAATGATATTAAAACATTAGGAATAGGAAAAAAATTTTGAATTTTGTACTTTTATCTACATCCGGGTCAAACTTTATATTACTATTTACAGATATACAGAGTGCCCCCACTGCTTGATTAAAAATACACACTAAATTGTTATTAGACAAAAAAATTGGCTTTCGTTCTTGAATTTCATTTTTGTATTCTCTTCTTCAAAAAATAATCGAAATAAAATATTCAGTTACAATTATGCAGTAATTAACTTATCGTGTAAATTTGCAAACCTATCATGGGATACATGACAAATCAACCAAGATTTAATTAATTTTAAAATCTTTGTGTCTCAGAAAAAACCACATAAATATTCCCACTAGAACAACAATCGTGTTTAAAAACAAGCAAAAAGGTTTTTACTAATTTTCCAGTGAATAAAATATTATTAAAATCTGAGACATCATTGTTCGGCAAACATGACCCAAAAAATAGTACATTCCGATTACTTACTTGACAAGCCAATCTCAGTAGATAGTTAAGAACATTATCAGTGTGAATTCGATCAATAGGCGCACCAGAATCTGGTTTTACTCCTACAACTGCAGTAGTACTAGGTCCCGGAGTACCGGAAGGTTGCTGAATAACCAATCTCTTAAACACTGGTTCTAGGGAATCATCAGAAACAGGGCGTTTAATTTGAACGTTTTCGACAACCTAAAAAGCAATTCTCACAAGAGTTTCCATTTAAAATAAAATAGCTCACCTCTCCTTCTCCTTCTTCCTTAATTCCATACAATTCCCATTTAATAATAACTTCTGCTAATTCAACTGCCAATTTTCTGTGTTCTAAAGTAGCTGTAGGATTGAAACCAAGTCTTTGGATAGAATTAACCATATGTTGCACCAAATTGTGTCGAACAACATAGTAAACCTTAAAATAAAAAATAATACAATAATTGTATTTTATTCACTTGGAGGTATTCGTACATTGTAATGGCGAACAACCAATTGTAAAATGTGGAACAATTGCTGCATGGAATGACCTTCATCAACGATAATCTTCTTGGTCCAATGCATTAACATAGTGTAACCTTCTTCCATTCTCAGTGGCATTGAAGGTGTGAGAATATCTAATGCTCTTCGTACAACCACTCGAGCTTCCAAAGCGTGTGCTTTCAAAAGACTATGAAAAACTAAAATTGATTTTATTAATTGGTCGTTGGAGAACACAAAAAATTAAAGTAACCTTGTAACACAATTTTTCTGTGTATTGCAAATTTATCAATAATATGTGCCAATAATAGGTGACCATGATAACGAGTAGTAGGATCAACACAATTTTTTCCCAATAGGCAAGGCCAAGCAAACGTCATTAGCTTCCTTAATTTAAGACCTTGAGCCTTATTGCTTGCATCATGATCGTGTATATGTAAACTGGCTTGTTCAACAAGAAGACACGCAAATTGTAATAAAGATATTCGTATGCAATCCGAAACAGCAAAATTAAATGGAACTTCCGGATCGATAACCTAAAATTGAATAAATAAAATGATGATTATGATTCTCACTCATTTTGAAATAGGCTAAACCTTGTTGATAAAAACTGAAACGATATTATCTGGACTATCCAAATTAGGAGCCGGAGCGCTTCCCACCAATTTGTTAGTTTCACCTTTTTCAAAACCAATGGCAAAACTAGGAATAATAATGTATTGCAAAACTTTTGCTTTAAGTTCCTAAAAATTATTAAATTATTATTATCAAGTGAGATGACAAGTGAATACAAACTTGTGACATGGTATTAAGTGGAAAGTGATCTACAAATCTGAAAAATGCGGACCTCTTCCATTCGATGGTATAATTTTGGGCAACCGTATTTTCAAGAAAATCTTTTAAAAACTACAACAAATTATTTATTATTAATTCAAACGGTGCTAACAGAAAATTAGCATTTACTTGAAAATCGGGAATGAAACGTCCACAAATTGCACGCAGAAGTTGGAACAACAAGTCAATATTATTTGGATGATGACAGAAGAAGTGCAGTAAAATTTTAACTATTAACTTTGGTTCTTTCCAATGCACACTATCGACTAAGTCGGCTCTCTTGTGTCGCTCCTACGAAAGTAAGAAATTAAAATAAAGACATACCATGTTAAGTAAACTGATTCTTTACCTGAAACTCGTCTGTACACCAAACTTGTTTCAAAGCTTCGACCAATTCTTGTTGTGTTGATAGCCATTGATCATCGTGCTTAATTAGTATGGAGACGATTCTAATACTCTGATGCTGTAATTCGTTCCTCTCAATTTCAGTCAAGTTAAAACCAATATGTGTGTTAGTTAACACCATAGTAATTAATCGTCTAACTCCGTGTGCTTGCACGTAATCCCTAAATGGTTTTCCTTCTTTGTGTTTAATCAAAAAGATTAAATATCGACTGAAAATAGGTTCCTAAAATGTTCCCATATATATTAATCGCTCAAGAACTTAAAACATCATTATACCTTAATAAAACTGTCTTGCAAATATATTTCCATTGTTTCGGCAGTGTAACGTAACAAAAACTTCATGAAAACCTCCCTAAATGGCGAACTAGATTCTATCATCATGGCTTGTTCTGATGGAATTATAAGTTGACTTAAAGATTTAATAAATTTAGAAGAAGCGGCGGGAATTTGATGATAAATTGCAATTATGGACACAACTTTTTGTTCCTCATCTCCTCGTTTTATCAAAGATCCAGACCCTACAACATCTATAAAGTGAAAGTACAAGTTTATAATTTGTTGTTGATTTCGAATTACCTTTATATAATTGCACTAAACTCTCAAATAGTTTTTTCAAAATTTCTAATAGCTGTTCGCACAATTTCTCATTAAATTCTAATGGAAACAGTTGGGTTAAATATGATAACATTTTAACGCCATTTAAAGTCAAAGATTTGGTATCACCCAATGTTAATAAAAGTGGTCTCATAGTTGAATGTACCTTAAAATTAAATTAATTTCGTTAGGTATATTAGAAATTACATTTCGATAGCAACAAAATTAAAAATGGTTTTGTTGGTGTAAATTGCACATTTTAAAATTTACTTTCTATTTTCTTTTGTCAATTTCTATAAAAAAAAAGAAACAAGAACATTAAATTGCAAAATTGCACTTGATATTATTATGTCTTATTTAGAATTTTAAAGTTTGATTTATTGTGCATGTTATGTTGATGACTATTAACATCAACAACAAAAACAGAGTCACAGATACAGTTTTCAACCAGGTTTCAACAGCCGTAGGGTTTAGGGCCACTTGTATAACATAAGTTAATCCTCAAATTAACCTGTTGAATTAAGGGACGTCCATTAATTACGTCGACTTTGTAATTCAGAGAACATACATTATTATAACAGATGCACTGTAAAAAATTACTGGTCTCCGGTAGGGTAAAAATTGTAGGGTAAATCTCACGTGAGGAAGAGGGAGGAGGGGGTCCAAATTTAGAGAAAAACACATCACATAATTAATGAACGTCCCCTCAAAAACGTAATTTTCATAATTTTTTATTAAATGTTCTTCTTCACTTCTTCATCGTTTGCTTCTTGTCAGAAGCGTCGTGACCCAGCTTGGCCGAAGCCAAGATGAATTTTCATGGGAGTATAATTCATGGGTGGTTTCCCGTTGCCTTCCCCATGGTCCACAGATTGATATTGGACCTTTGATCACAGCAGTGTATCCGACTCGACTAGGAATCGAAATGTTCATTCTTTTGAAATTTCAAAAAATTTCCCTTGCCCAAAGTGTTAATTTCTCTGAATTGCATAAAAATCAAAAATTCCCGACTTTTCCATGACAAAATTTACACAATTTTAAATCCCCTAACATTCCTAGGTATTCTAGGTTTTCCAGACGAGTGGGAACCTTGACCATAGAAACCGTTTTTATCTTTTGCTACTAATCACCGAGTTGAACGACACTTTGACTAATAAAAATCGCAAAAACCGCTACTCAAAATTTTTCTTAAATTCATCACCTTCCCTTTACATATACGAAATACGACTATTTTTTTAGTCCTCTTAAATTCCATTGTGAAAAAATGTTAATGTTAAAACACCAAATTTTACCCAGACAAAACCATTTAAATTACGTAAAAAAAAATAGATTAGCATACCATTTCTTTTTCAGCCGGAGAGCCGGTAATAAAAATCTTCAAGCATTCAAATCCAGTTTGTTGTAGCTCTGCATTGGGTTTTTCTAATGTTTTGTATAAAACTTGAAAGATTAGATTTCTTTCGCCGACTCCAAGATAATGACAAGCAGCCAATACACGTAATGCACTAATTCTTAATGGAATAAAATCGCTAATACCTTTATAGCACGAGTAA
The DNA here is from genome assembly GCA_036346125.1 of Lycocerus yunnanus. Taxonomy (NCBI): domain Eukaryota; kingdom Metazoa; phylum Arthropoda; class Insecta; order Coleoptera; family Cantharidae; genus Lycocerus; species Lycocerus yunnanus. The sequence goes on along the minus strand of JARFIX010000016.1, from coordinate 3,417,584 downwards.
TTAGTGAGTTTATTATCTTCAGTTTTGCATAAATGCATTAAATCATTTATAAACAAATCATGTTCTTTAATGCTCATATCTGAAACAAAAAAAAATAAAAACAAAGACAGCAAAAAATTGTCAGTTACCTATGGTAAACAGGCGTGGAGTTAAGGTAGTACAGAACATATTTCCATCCATGAGACCCATCTGTGCTACTGCTGGTTGATGTTTTAATAGATGTTTCTTAGGTGGTACCATATCGGCTAAAACTTCTCTGAATGGTTCCATAATTGCCGTAACAGATTTATTTTGTTTTTCAGCTAATAATCTTAAAGAAGCCATCGCTTGTTCTCGGATTAGTGTATGTGGACTCGTAACCTGACGAACCAATTCATGAGTAACCAAATTTAATGCATTCGTTTGCTTTTTGGTTGCAACCACATCTCCATTTTCAATTGGTTTTACACACAGTGTTAACATCTTTTCTAAATTAGTCTTTGCCATATCTAAAGCACCACTTGACACCTAAAAAATTGGTTTAAAATTTGAAGAAGAAAAATTTGTTTTATCATACTTCGCCCGTGAGATCCATCATCACAAACAGAAGCGCTTTCAAAAAGGTGAAAGTGTGATCGTATACCCACTTAATGTGACACCTTTCAAACATAAATTTGATGGCAATGCAACCACCCAGTTTGGAATACCACGCTCGTTCGTAACACAACGTACTCATTTTTTCTGCCATATATTCGACAAGAGGTAATTTACAGGCCTAAAAATAGATATGGTATACAGTTTTAGAAATAATTAAGTAAGAAACTAAATTACCATTTCTAAACTACCTAAAATAGTTGTAGCAGTTTGTAACATTATTGTAAGAGCAAGTTCGCCTGGTTTGCATAATTCTTTCTCGTCGTGACCCATTATTACGACTAAGGCATCTATTAATACCAGGGGATCCAAAGAAACTTGTTCATTTGCTCTAAAGTATTAAGCATAAATAAATTTAAAAAAAAGTAGTCTACGTTTAACTCACTTAGGCGTAATTGCGAAGGCTCCTGCTTGTTGCGCAATGGCAACAATTGTATAATGCCTCACCACTGCAACCATTGTCGATATGACCGGAACACGTAGTTCTTTAATAGCAGCAGCTATAAACATTCCTGAAAATCAAAAAAAAATCGTATTACAAGAGAAGACAAATCAAAGCTTTCGGACTTACCAGTTAATGCAGTTAAATGAGTCTCACGAGAATATTTGTTAATCGAAGTATAATCAGAGCCTTTAAATCGGGCAATGTTATCTTCCACAAGGAAGCTAGGATGTAGAACAAGTTGACTAATAGGTTTTTATCATCATTGAAGTTCAAAGAAGCAGCAAGGAAACAATTGATGACTTCCCATGCTTGTTTTCGATAAAATGAATCGGTTGTGCTTACTTTTAAGGCAGCAAATGCGGTTTCAATAATCTATAAAGGATAAATTAATTTTTTGTTTAAATTATGATAAAATTATTACTTTATCTACTGGAAATTCAATTGCATGTTTGTGATCGTAAAATAATGTAATAATAGCTGGTGGATCATAATCTGGTCCAACGTAATTTAATTTTTGAGGTTCGATCATCATCTTTCTGTTGCCACCGCCAAATTTACCCAAAACCCTACAAGTAGTTAAAAGTTTGGTACTTAAAAATTACAAGTAAAGAAAGGTCTTACTTAAATGCAACCTGAGCAACCTGATCATTATTTCGTAAGGTTCTCCACAATGCCTGCATCAAATCAGCACGAACTGGTTGGATGTGTTCATAAAGAAAATCATGTTGCAGATTATCAACACATAATTCCAAAGTTCGTAAGCCCTGAAAGGTAAAAGATATTAATCATCAAGTTAGAAATTTGGTTTAAAAATATACCTGACTAATTAGCACGTGGGAACCATTTAAAGCTGAAACTAATGGATCCATAAGCATGGGTAAGTAAGGAAGGAGGGAGCTCAGTCTAACAGGAACAGTTAAGCATAATTCCACAAACAAATCTTTCATGTGCTGCTTATGCAAACCACTTTGCAATCGATTCAATCCTGCAACAAAATTTTATCGATTAAATAGTCGATGAAAAATATTTTACAATACCCTCGAGTAAATTGGGTAAAAGAGGTAAAAATTCTTGATATAAGAGATCGTGACTTCCTCCTCCAATTGATCGAAAGAGAGCTCTTAATAATAAGAAGTAGTTGTATGGTTCCTTAGCAGTCATCGCCAATTCCATTGAACTAAAAATTGTGTTAAATATAAAAAGGTAATTTGAATAAAATTAAAAGTGAACCTACCGGTTAACAATCTGATGCAAATGAGGTCGCAGCATATTTTCATTTTCTTGTGGGAAAAGTGACACACTTCCAAAGACTAATTTGAATAAACGGAGGTATAAGTTACTGCGTTCCAAATTTGAACCCATTTGATCCATTCTTTCCAACAAAAACTCGACTAAGACGGTTGCAAAAATTGGACTAGTGGTCAAATTAGCAAGTAAAGTATTGGGAACAATCTGCAGAGTCATATTTTGATATACACGCTCGACCAAGTATTCAATGGTGGTGGAAAATATTTCGTGAAACGTTTGGGCGTTCATCATCGAAAACTAAATAAAAAGAGTTAACTTTTGTGATTTATAAAATAGATATCTACATACCACTCCACTAAAATGTTCCAATACTTCCTTTTCTTCCTTTGACCTAACAGTTTGTTGGTTTATACGTTGTGCACCAGTAGTTTGTGGACCAACTTGTAAGGTATAAATATCTAAGGCTTTCAACGCCCACTTTACTAAACGAACAAAAACTAGTGTTTCTTGAGGGCTAAACTGTCTAGATGAGGTTGGAGTTGAAGTCTACAAAAATAAAATTAGAAAAGATACACCAAGTAATGATAAAAATTACTTTCACTGCTCCAACACCCCATGTAATTGTTTTAACCCCACAAACAAGAGTTTTTACTAAACTTCTGTAATCAGCAACGTTATAATTATTAGTTTGAGAATTTAAATATCCAACTTTTGATTTGGCATCTTTTCCAATAGTTGATGATTCGAGTAATGCGTTAGTGTCTAAAAAGTCGGTAGATCCCTCTAATTTGCCGTCTAAAATTCCAATATTTTGACCATTTTGAGGCTGAGCTTGTTTGCTATAAAGAAAATTATCAGCAAAAATGTAAAAATTTAAAAGGTCAGAAATACCATTTGTTCACAAGAATGGGTAACTGAATCTTAGCAATTGTTTTAAATTTTAAAACAAAAACCTCTAGCATCCGCATCAATAATTCCTTGCCCTCCACGCTGTTTTCAGCTTCACTTCTCACACGAATACAATCTACCAAATTTAATAGAAGTTTGCACGACATCGTTTGGATTCTGATTTAAAAAAATTAAATAATACAAAATATAAAATAAACGGTAAGATACACATACGTGGTGGCGACACTATCATCGTGAACGTTCTTGCTAAATAAATGTACTGCCCTAGCTAGATCTGCCAGTTGCAATTGTGTCCTGACGTGATGTACCAAATCAGCAAGAGTCGAATAAGCAAGAGGTCTTAAAGATTCGTTTGTAGTCCAACCTCTGCCCAATAAAATGTCCTCGTTGAAGAGTTGTTCAATGTGTGGTACAAATTCTATTAAATAAAATTTTAATCACGTAAACGAAATGAGTGTTGCTTCTTACTATTTCTCAAATCGGTAGCCAAGATATGTCGAGCTGCAATTAATAATTCACGACGTAAATGTGCTACTTCCATTGGACACAGCGATAACAATTGAAGCATGCCTTGTACCATCATGGAAGAGTGATTTGCCACAACTTCTTGATAAATCTTGATAATGTAGGCTAAGAAAGATAAAGTTTTAACCTGAGCCCCCATGAAATCCACAAATATTTCTTTATTAAAGTTCTCTGCAGCTCTAAAAATAAATTTTGTATAGCAGAATGAGCTGCATAATGATTTTCATAAATAAAATACTGACATGGTTGTTTCCTATGTATCACATACTCAAAAGTCTTTGATTATGATTATATTGCATTTATAAATGTTAAATTACCTTTGTTGCTGTGTAGGTTGCAAAGTAATTGTTGTCATAATTAAAGGAATAAAATCCGAAACATCCTGGTGAACACTCTGCTTATAAAGTTGATACATAAGAACTACTATAATCGGTAACTCTTGCAAAACTTTTAAAGATAAAACCCCTTTTGGGATCAAGTTGTACTAAAAAAAATACCTAAATTTCAATTCAAAAATTCAGTAAAAATATTTACGGCCATAGAAGTTCCATCTTTATTCCTTTTTTCAGTTTGTATTACTGTAATTGTAAAGGTTTCTTTTAACATTTCTGGTATGTCAATTTCCATTAAATCTCTAACTTTTATTGGTGCCTTTGGTTCAAATATTTTGTTCATATGATTTGGCAAAACGGAATAAATTGCTTTCACAAATTGAAGAAAATGTTTTATCTGCAAAGCCAAGTGAAATTGGAGAGAAGTATAAAAATATAATAACTTCTACATACATCGGCATTAAAAACGGGCCTATATTGTTTGTGAAGTTCTATAATTATTTTCAAACACACCAACACGTTTTCCTCGTTTTCAACTTCTAATAATTTAAGCATCACAGATAAAATTGCCTTAACATACGGTCTTAATAAATCGTTGGTTGGTAAACGATGCAAAAGCTCTAAAATAACTTTTCGTACCTAAAACAATCATAACCTTCATAATTGAAGCTTTTAATATTTCACAACATACCTGTTGAATTGTATATTCACTAATAAAATATGGGTCGCCATCTTGCAATATCCTTAAAAATATTTTAACCGAATGATCTAAGAAGCTACCATAAAGAGGTGACGCAGTGATCATCTGAAGATAAACAATAGTAAATAAATTGTAATGTTATAGTATCAATGTTACCTACCTCAAAGTTTTCATTAATTTCTTGTGATGCTTTAAGTTTGACGTCATCTTTAGAGTTAGGGTCTGCAAGCGTAATGACATAACTTCGAAATTTGTTCATTTGTGTGGTAGTTGCAGGATCTACCCCAGTTGTAGTTGTCGAAGGACCCGGTTGGATCGGAGGATTAGGTGGTTTATACATCTTGATTTTGATGCAACTTTTCCAAAAGTGTTAAAGATAATTTTTCTGTAACCAATAATATCAATTTAGAAAAACATCTGAAATTCCCCACCTAAAGTTACAAATTCTCACTCACACCAATAAAATTATTGATTGGTGTCACAAAAATTTTGCTTCAGTTGAATTCAACACCTTAAGCAAGCAGGAAAGAAATTAACTGCTAATAATGGATGATCGCACGGTGGATAGAATATTCACCGGTTCGTTGGAAGACTTACCATCGGTAAGTTCAAAAATAGTGAGAATATTTACAAGTTCCACTTTCACGGGTAAGTTAACTTTTTTTTAGTTTTCAAATTTTACAATAAATTTTTTAATGCTTAGATACAACAATGGAAAGAAATACTTTGATGGCAAAATGTTACCCCAGGATAAAAGATTATTGCCGAGAAAAACACGGTTTAGAATTTCAGGTAAGTGATAACATCGCAAAATTTCTATAAAATTAAAAAATTTCAATATGGGTTTCAAATTTGGCTTCTATTTCATATAAATACATTGAGCTCCAAAAATTCGGCCTTGAAACTGTTAACAATAAAAGTGATACCAAGTGGTACTATGACCCATTAAATTTTACAAATCAATAATCGGTTTAATTGTTGCAACACCGAGAACTTTTTCAGCTTGCCGACTTTTATAATTAGTCACAAGAAAAAATTTTTGGCTTAAATATATAAAATATAAAAACATTCCTCTCCAAACTATTCAAAATTGATCAAACTAACAAATTATGTGTCGGTGACACTTTCAAATTGATGACATTGATTAAATTTTGTTAACAAAGTTATGAAAACATGCAAAGCTAACAAAAGATTCATAAACTCTATAACGGGGTTTGCGCGAGTTCTTGTAATGCAGACAAATGAATTTAGGGGCGGACTGGCAATATCTAGAATGCAAACAATTTTGCATTTCAATGCTATTTAAAATTTTAAAGTGATGTATTACAATTAATTATAAAAACTAAGAATTTAAATCCAATTCTAGGCCATGAACAAAAAATTATAGTTTGAAATACAATAATTCATAATGTACCTTTTATATTACTATAAGGTATCTTATATAAACCAAGATGTCTTTACTATGGAGTTTAATTTATCAATGAGGTGATTTTCCGTTGCCTATGGATCGATCCTATGGACTCCTGATTCCAATAGTATATCCAATCATTATACACGCTGATTATACAAATCATATTATAAAATAATATTATTTTAAGTATTTAATTTAATAATATTACAGGTTTAGTGAAATTTTAATTGAATTAGTGAATTTTTTCCACATTTACTTATTTATTAGCCCATGATATAGGTGCACATTTATATTTTGTTCTACTGTAACTCATCAGATGAACCTGAATTGATAATTGATTTTAAAATGTAAATCACCATCTCACGATCTGCCTATATCAGTCCACTGCTGGTGTAGGCGAATGTAAATTATGGAAAAAATGTTCTATTTATTAACCGAAATGTCAATGAATTAATATTTGACTCTTTTACAAAACTTTTTACCGACCTACTTGATATCTTATTATTAAATGCTAAAATTTTATTTTTGAACCAAAAAGTTTATTTTTAAGATAAAATTTTCCAATTCCATTGGTAGATTTTGTTTCCTCAAAAATCTTGTAAAAATGTAAATGAACCAATTTCTTTGACTTTAAAGCAGAATTCTACCATACGCCCGATATTGTTTTGTAAACAATATTATAATATTTAAATTATTTTTAAAATTGCACAAAGCAGTTTTTACGTAAGATAAACCCCACCCATTCCACTATCCATACGGTTTGTGAATTAAATGAAATTTATATATTTGTAGGTGGTGGATATGCGCTGGGGAGTGAGAGATGAAGCTACAGATGATCATATGACAACGGAGTTATGTATGAGAGAAATAGAAAACTGTCAAAGACTCTCTATGGGGCCTAACTTTGTGGTAAATAGAGTTTGTAAAAATATTTTTATCCAACTAACCTGTTCACACGCTAGGTATTTTTGGGTCAAAAATATGGATACAGACCAATTCCCAACTTATATCATTTCATCTGAATTACAATTGATACGAGATGAACTGGCCGCATCAGGAAATGAAGTTGGTTTAATTGATACCTGGTACCGTAAAGATAGCAATGCTGTACCGCCAGTTTCCGTCTTGCAACCAATTTCATCAATTCTAATCAATTTCAACAACAAGGTTATCGCAGTTCTCAAATTTCTTTCACTTGTATTTCATGCAATTCCTTCTTAACCTTTTCTTTCAGAGAATCCCAAAATTACAAGCTGAAGATCAAGCAGTATGGTGGGATACTTTGGGTAAATTTCAAAAATTATTTAGAAAAGCATCAAGTTCTTTGTATCAACAAGGTAAAATGGATAAAGAGGCCATGCACAATTATTTTATGTCCGGTATGTACTTAAAAAAATTTGATGGTAATAAATCAATATCGGCTATTTTAGTAACCGAAAGAGAAGTAATCAATGGCGTTTTAAGCGTAAAAAATACAAAAAATCATTGTTTGGCATACGTACGTTACATCAACAACATCAACTTGCAAAATATAAAGAAAGCGTCGTTGTTTGTCGACATTATTAATAGAAGTTTAGATCAAGAATCTTGCAAGCTTTTGGCCAACCTGAGAGATGAACGATTACCAAACAAAATTGAAACCAGCAATATGCAAAAGTAAGTCATACATAACTAGCCGAATGGTAGCTAACTGCTATATTAAGGTACACTGTCGAATGGATCGGACGAGAAGGACTGGAACCGGAAACCCATGACGAATATTTGAAACACTTCATTACCCACTTTTACAAAAATATAATTAAGTTAGTAGATCGAGCAATGAGAAAAGAAGATTCCAGTGCTACTGGACAAATTGTTACTGAAATATTACAACACTTACATGCATGTAACAATTCTGTCAGAGTGAGTTTCTTTAGCGTTTGCTAATGCCAACTTCACTTCTTGTAATTTAGGTATTTCACGGAAGAGAAGAAAGTTTAGAACGTATTCATAATTATATGATGGACGACTCCGATAAGCCACTGGTGCTTTATGGTGAAGGAGGTTGTGGGAAAACATCATTGTTAGCAAAAGCTGCTGGCATGTCGACTGCTCATGATTGGTTTAAAAATAAAAGACCTATAAGCATCATAAGATTTTTGGGAACAACCCCAGATTCGAGCGCTTTAACACCAACTCTAATTTCAATTTGTCAACAGGTACAAAATGCAAAGTAATTTAATAATATCAGAATTTAATGTCTCAGCATTTCAGATATCCTACAATTTCACACTTCCATTTGAATCGATACCAGATGACTTGGTTCCACTCACGGCGCACTTCAAGCAACTCTTAACAATAGCAACAGAAGAACAACCGTTTGTACTATTTTTTGATTCAGTTGATCAACTTACCGGAACACAAGACAAAGTGTCTTGGTTACCAACCCGACTTCCACCTTACTGCAAAGTAAATTAAACTAAAATTTATGAATTCAAAGTAAAACCCGACACATTATTGTAGATAATAGTTTCTTGTGCGTGTGAAGAAAGTAATCCAGAAGTGTCACGTGAATACTACATCCTTAAGAAAATGATCGATATAGACGAACAATTTATAGAAGTCACTGCTTTGGGAGAAGATTTGGCCATGCAAGTGATGAAGTAAGGCATAATTTAAAAACCATATATTTACCTTTTGACTTAAAAAAATTCCAGGATGTGGATGAAAAAAGCCTGTCGAGACTTGACGAACTACCAATGGCGTTTAGTTTCAATGCGATTGAAAAATGCAGCCTTCCGATATTTGTTAAATTGGTGTTTGCAGAAGTTTGCAGGTGGAGAAGTTACACCAAACCGCAAGACACTCATCTAGCATCAACCGTGATGGATTCGATTATGATGCTATTTGAAAGGATCGAGAAACAGGTAAAGTACCGAAAGTTAAATGAATGGTTTGGATTTACCACACGTTTTGTAGCACGGAAGAATTTTAGTATTTCACGCATTAGCTTATATAACTGCTGCTAAAAGTGGTCTATCAGAATCTGAACTAGAAGATCTAATATCGTTAGATGATAAAGTGCTCGATGACGTATATCAATATCATTTACCGCCAGTTAGACGAATTCCACCGCTGTTGTGGACAAGAATTAGAAACGATTTGCCTAATTATTTGTCCGAAAGAGAAGCTGATGGTGTTAGCGTTATGAATTGGTATCACAGGTAATTACTTTTGATATATTAAAAACATAGGTTAGGGTAATATTAACATTATTTCATTTCGGCAGGCAATTTCGGGATGCAGCAAAAGAAAGATACTTCAAAAACATGAACATGGCTATATATTTTCATTCAAATATAGCCGATTATTATCTTGGAATATGGGGTGGCGGTAAACCGAAACCTTTTAAATACACTGAAATACAACGACATCGGTTCAATTTGACCGATAGGGAGGAATAGCAGATAGAAAGGTTCCTGTACAACCACTCGTATTTTTGACCAAAGAAGGAAATGTTGCAAGATACAATTTGCGCAAAGTATGTCATAACGTACATTTTGAATCGTTTCTAATTTGCAGTACTCTTGCAGTTTGGGGAGTTACCGTATCATATGATAAGATCCAGAAGGTTCAAGGATTTATACGAAAACGTTCTTTTCAATTATGAATGGTTATATGCAAAATTGTCGAGTTGCCCTCTGCAATCAGTTTTGTCTGATTTTGAAGATGGATGCCAGCATATAGAAGATAAAGATGCAAAAAGGTAAAGCCATTTAACTAACATTTTTTTTAATAACCAATATTTCATATTCAAGAGAGATGATTTTGGTAGCCGATGCATTACGTTTAGGTGGAGCAGTTTTGGTTCAATACCCTCACATGTTATCACCTCAACTTATAGGTCGATTATTGCCCGAAGTAAATTCCAATCCAAACATTAAAATGTTATTGAATGCGTGTGATAAAAAAGGGCCTTCGCATTGTGCATTAATTCCTTTATATCATTGCTTACATACACCGGGTGGACCGCTAAAAGTAAGTCACAAAGTATTACAATAATAATACATTATACTTTTCATTTTAGTATTCGTTAGAGGGACACCAGTTCGCAGTATTCAGTTTTTGTTTGACAAGCGATTATCGCTATGTGGTTTCCATATCAAATCGTTTCATCACCTGGGATCTTTCAACAAGTGATATGACTCGCGATGTTAATCCCAATGTTGAAGGAATTATGCAACAATTGATGTTGAGTTCTGATAATAAATGGGCAGGAGCGTTTACCAATAATAATCAGGTAAAAAATTATTGTGAAAGAGAGGTGGTGATAACCAATTGCATCATTTAGACAGTGCTACTAAACATGCTTACCAGTGAATTTGTACTAATTGACAATCCTCTGGAAAATGAACCAGTAATTGGCGTTCATGTATTGACACATAACTTAATCGTATATGGACCTAGCTCCTGGATTCAGTTCGACATGAGAGGAAACGAACTCAATAAATTTAAATCGCCACGAAATGGAAAGGAATGGCCAATATTATGTAAATCACATGTCTTTATTAAAAAAAAATGTTAAAAACTATTTCTCAATTTTACAGTGTTAGAATATTCAAACCTCAAGAATTACCTCGTCATCTTTTGGAAAGGAAATTTAGACGACGACAACATGATTTTGAACTGTTACCACGAAGATGTGGAAATTCAATCTTTCGAATATCACAGTGCAATTATTTTAACAAAAGATAAAAATTGTTTATATGCATGTACAATGGAAGGAAATTATGCTGTCAATAAATACATAAAAAATAGAGAATCGAAAATGTGGGAATTAAACCAAGAACTTCCGAGATCTGAAACGGATGACGTTGAAGCTATGATGCAACTTAAGTTAGATAAAGAAGAAAAAGTTTTATTTGGTAAGAAAACACGATCTAATTTTTTCATCTAAAACCTTTCCTGAATAGGAACCACGAGTAACGGTTATGTTATTTGGAATTTTGACAATGAAAATAACCTTGGAGAAGACGCTATAGTGCTTAATCTACCGTACGGAGTTAGAAACATATCGACCAAAATGTTGCAGTCAAACTCAATAATGTTGAGTGCTCATAAAAACTATGCAATAGCAGGAGTCAGGTAATGAAGGTCCTTCTAATTGTGATCAAAATGTAAGTTTGACTTTTTGTAGAAAAAATCTGTATGTTTGGGGTATGGAAAATCGCAAATTATTAAAAGTTCTTGATGCTCATTTTGGCAGAATAATGCAACTGAAAGCTTTATCAATTGGAAATTGGAATTGTATTGTAACTTCATCCATAGATCGCACCGTGAAAGTTTGGAATATCAACAACATTTTTGAACAAGTTCATGTAATTGATAGGCACGAGTTACCAATTGATGCTATCTGCTTATCAAATGATCTGAGATTTGGAGTAACCGTCACAAGAAGTTGTGTTGGAGTTTGGGACTTAATGAATGGGAAACTTATTGCAAAATTAGCAGACAGTCCTTTAGGAGCTATTGTGACAAACGCCGTTATAACCCCTGAGGGAAAGTAAGTTTGAAAGAAAATTTAGAGTAGAAGCTTTTAAAATATTTTCAGGTACATCATTTCGGCCGAGTCTGGTAATATATTAATTTGGTTACGACTGACTCAACAAGTTATTTTTAAAGAAGAACAAAATGGAATAAAACAATTAACTCTAATGGAAAATGGAACTAAGCTTTTGGCAATTTCGAAACCTAACAAAGAAGTTGAAACGGAAAGTATTGTAAGAGCAACTGCAGTTGCATATGTTCGTAATATTCCCGAAGGTGACACTATATACACTTTTGAATATCCTGTTAAAAGTATTGCAGGAATGCCGTTCAAATTGGCTGTAATAACCTCTGACGAACAGCATATCATTGTGTGTGCTATTGATAAAAATAACCGAGACTGCGTTATGGTTCACAATGCGAAAACTGGAGCATTTGTTAACAAAATATTATTACGTCATTGTGGAATCAAGGTTCGATAAAACGTTTAAAATAAAAAATTTCTGAATAAGTGCTATGCTATGCGAGGTACCCCCAAGAGACCCCACAGTTAACTACTAGCCTTTTTTTTAATTCAATGAGGAAATAAATGCCATATCGTGTCATATGTCTTTTCAGAATGTTACAAATATACATAATCGTTAGTTTCCCACAATCTTAAAACATACAAACATGAAAAAAATTAATTTATGTTTATATTTAAATATCGAGAATTTCCAAAATTAGAAATTGAGAATCTCAGAATAATTTTTTATTGGTTTTCTAAAATTGGTAAGACAATCTTATCAAATAGGCACTATGCTAAGCTACAAAACCATCAAATAAGCTTAGCATATTGGATATTTGACAAACATGACATGCTAGGCTGACCGTACGACGCACTTTTGTACTTTGCCCGTGAGCATTTTCTAGAATGACTCACTCATGTATATTCTGTACAACCCTGTACGGTTCGAAGATGTTCTTTCAAAAAATATTGATATTTAAACTTTTCCAAACTAGAATTTTTCATTATATCAATCCAGATAAGATACATTCACCTATAATCGCAAAACATAAAATTTAGAAATTTTAATTGCTTATATTTTGAAAATGAATTAAAATAATTAAGAAAAAGTACTTACATACACACACATAAGCACGATTATTGTTTAAATATTTAGAAACATTATCGTTTAAAATATTTGATAAAAGTTTAAAAAAACATTTTTGCCTAGAAAGAATTGAAAAGTAAACCATAATTTGTAAATCAAGAATAAATAACTAAATTCACCATAAATATAATTAAGTTTGGTGTAATGAAAATTTAATTTTTCAAGTAAAATTGTAATAAATAAAAATCTCTAAGGAATGGAATCCACATTAAAAATTACAGTTAACAATACCTGAAATTGTAAGCATAAAACGCTTAAGACGTAGACGACACCTAGCGTAGTGGCTTTTAAAACAAAGTTTCAACTATAATACTCTCTTATCTATGTTTTCAACTGAGGTTTAGGGTGAATTTCGAATATTTTAGAAATGAAACTTCTGCCCACCTACTTGTGAGTTGAACACAAGGGAGAAGTATCTATACAATTGTTGTACTCAAAAATTTATTTTTGATTTTTTTCATATTATCTTTCAATCAAAATTAGTTTAATTATGCCAGATTTCTTCACCAAGAGATATCTCTTAGATAATCTATCTATAAGATAAATTAACGAAGTAGCCAATCATATTTATGATTGTTTTGTTTTGCTGCCCTCTGATTGGTTACTTCGTTAATTTATCTAATAGATAGATCATCTAACAATAAGAGATATCTCTAGGTAAAGAAATCGAACATTACTCTTTCTTATCTATGACTAATTTTGAACTAAGTATTCTGCTTCGCACCGCAGGTTACAGGTTCAATTTTAAAAGTTTTAGAATCTAAATCAACTGTGGGGATTTTTGTATTCAATTAAAAACAAAACTCTAGATATATTGCGAACGGCGCTAACATAAACAATAGTAAGAAATACACAAACATGCATAACGATGAACAAACCGTCATGAAAAAAATCGTGTAATTGTTCAGTTTAAGCAACTAATTTTAAAATCTTAATTTAACAATAATGATAATCGTTATAAATTAACTTTTTTCAATTTACTTTGATGATCTGTGAACTTCAAGATTTCTTCGTGATTTTGAAAGCATTTTCAGAGTGCATTCTCCACTGCTGTGGAGAAAAATACAGTGACTTCATAAAGACAGTGTGGCAATATCAATCCCATTTAGGAAATAAAACTAAATTTCATCCCGAATAGCTTTTAGAACTAATAAAAAAAATTCAACTGTAAAACAGTAAAAACTTTCGAGAACATTTTTTTGTTAAATCAATAGTTATATTTGGAAAATACAAATTGATGGTGTTGAATATGGATTTAATCGGTGGGAATGAGATGGTAAATCATACTTACAATGCCCTATTAAGGGTAGGGTCCATGGGTTCCTCCCATCTTTTTAAATTGATATTATATTTAGAAATTTAAAAAAACAACTTTTGAAAAATAGCAGATGTTTTTCTAAATAACTAAAAAAGATTTACCTCTAAATTTCATAGCGATTAAGGGGTTTCTTATGTCTATGAAAAATAAAGGGTGTATTTTTCAAAAGTTCTTTTACCTTCTAGATATAATACTAATTTTAAGTGTATTTCTACCCTTAATTTATCTTTCAATCTCTAAGTAACTAAAATTATGCTGACTTTTAAAATTAAGTTCGTTATAACGAAATTTAAATTTAATAATTTCAATCAAATACTACTTAAAAGGGTGGCAGTAATAAAATAATTTTTCCTACAAAACTTGCTTATTTTTTAAAGATCGTTTCAACAATACCACTTTCGATCTATAATACTATTTAAAATTCTGAGATTCTGGATATTCTGGGCAAACTACTCGAGATGCTAACCTTTCGAGAAATAATATCACCATTCGATTCTTTATTACGGCTTTTAGAATAAATTTTTGAGCAACTCTCTACGACTAACCGTTTTTGAAAACATTACTGATACGGGTGATGTCATTCTCGTTTACACTAAATTTTACTGGACATTTTCTTGTACACATATTATTTTCAGCCAAAGCACAAATCTAAAATTTTCACGTGTGCTGAAAATACAAGCCACTATCGCAAACTTGGTATCATCGTTTGTGCATGTTATACGTTACAGATATACAAACACTCCTCCCTCCATTGATCAACACTGCATAGCACTTATTGAAAAATTAATTTAAATTTTCTCAAAAGTTTATCAAGTTTGAGCTTTGCTTACGATATAAAAATTTGAGAAAATTAATTTCATCAGCAAAATTAAATTATTTAGGAAGTTAACTCATTGGTGGCAATGCCACATAAAGCCCATTTGATAGCTGTAATAGCCACCGATAAAGGAGCAATACTCGACATACGTACAAAAAAGCATTTAAGAACAATTCCAAAATGGGGTGGAAATTGTACAAAAGATGGAAAATTTGGATTATTCGCTCCTCCAAGGTAAAAACTAATTAAAATTTTTATCCAATTAATTTCAACATTCATTTTAGAGGTGGACTTGAATTGCTTGAACTAAAAAAAGGTAATGCGGTTAAAATATTCATACCAAAAGTTGCTGAAGGTGTTTTCACGGTGATATGCATGTTTACCAAAACTGATGAATACGTTTTGTATTATCACAGTGGAAGAAAAACCTTAAGGGTATTTAGGTAGGTACTATTACACTTTTATAAGATATTTGAAGTTGGTTTTAATCAAGAAATGTTGTAGGACTTCTGATGCACAAATGATTGCTAATTATCGTGTGCAAGCAGAGTTAACAGCTGTTGAAAGTACTGCAGATGGTAAAGCTGTCGTACTGGGTACCATCGATGGATGCATTTCGGTTTTGGTTATAGTCGATACAGAAAAGAAAGATATGGGACAATATTTAACAACAATGCCTTCTCGAGACGAAGAGGTAAGGAAATTTTATAGTTCATTTTATCCTTCGTTTTTCAATTCATGTGGACAATCTGATACCAATAAAATGTTTGCAATAATCTCCAACTTCAAAGGAATATACCTCCCCTCAATCATCTAAATTGAAATCCTAAATTAATTTCTTATAAAAAGTTACAAGATAAATGCCTTATTTTATTAATTCTTTAAATAATTGTGGTATTGCTTAAAATTACATCAGTTAAGAGAGGCGTTTTCTTTTTATCAAGGTAAAAAATTGTTATTGAGGTTATGTTACACCTTATCATCACAAATTTAAGAAATATTTAAAAAAATTAATATTTACCTTATTGAAGAAGTGAGTATAACATTATTTTAAATTTGTATAGTTTATTAGTCGCATTAAATAAAAAAACTTTAGCACAAACATTATTTACCACAACATATCAAATTTAAAGCACATGCACCAATGATGCTTCAGGTAAAATGGCGCCGAATTTTGAAAATGATAACAAAAGAATAGGTACGTTGCATTAGTGGCCCACTTCGCTTTTTCAATGTGTTTTATCGTTTCTGTCATGTTTTGACAAAATGTACAGTATGGCAATCAAGTGCTTAATTTTTGATTTTTTGAATTTTTAAAGTAATTATTTTTTAAAGTGATAAAACAAGGATAGAGATACAAAAAGATTATTTTATTTGTATTTTTTAACAATTATAATACAATATTATAGAAATTAACTGAACTGAATAGAACTGTTTCACAATTTATTTCAGTTATTGAAGTTCTTATGTAATTTATAAGTTATTATTCTTGGTGTGAATATAACTTGAAGTTTTCATTACTCAACAGTGTTGAGTAATGAACATGAAGGCGTGAACAATTTTATGCACCTAAAATGGAAACAAAATCGTTTAAAAGATTAATTTTACTTAAAACAAATTATAGTATTCAACTGGCGTATGAAAGTGACTACTTTAATAAATTACGATCATACTATCAATCGTTTGTTAAATAATAATAACACTAACATCTATTTTGAATTTATTGCAGTGGAAGAAAAAAATGGATCGCATGAAAGCCCAAACCCGTTTCAAAGCCGTTGGATCAATTGCAAAACTTTCTACATTATTTATTAACAATAATATTAACGAGTCCAATGTTGAGCATGTTTAAAATATATTTAATTTCTTCATAATGTAACTTAGGTTTATTAAATGTTATAAAATGTTAGAGGATAGACATAGAGAAATACATAGGTAGTAGATAGGTACCAAATACAGTCTTTTGCATTTTCGGGAGTAACCACTGAGTTTTCCAACTCAAAACAATTTACAACAAACAAAATGGAACGATGGAACTTACTAAAATTTATAGCTCATTGAATCCTGCTCACGTTAGATACACTGCTGTGATCAAAAAGTTCAATATCGATGGGGAAGGCAGCGGGAAACCCCCAATGAATTATACTCTCTGGTAAATCCATCTTGACTTTGGCCAAGTTGAATCGTCAATGTCCGGGGGACCAAATATGGCACATAAAGAAGAAGAATCATATACCAATATAATAAGTTTATAAATTAATTAAATTTGGTCAAATATTAATTTAAATTATTAAATGTTGTTACAAGTGTCGCCGTCATAACCTTTTTTTTTAAATAAATTTTTAATAATCGCGTATGAGATCATGATTTAATTGCCATTTTAAGTAAGTGCCATTTTTAACCTACTTGCCTTAAAGATTTCAAAAGCTCTTAAAAACAATTGCGTAATCAGGTCACAACACAGTACTTCCCACATTTCATGAGAATTCTAAACCGGCACTCGAATATGAAGGCATAAATATAGGAGAACAGGACGCAATTTGGCAGTCCAAGTCTGGAAGTTAAATCGAGCTGTCAGTTCAAGTCAGGCAGTTCGGTCAAAGCGGGCGTTTTTGTCTTTTTAGAAAACGACATCGCCCGCCACGTTTTTTTTTATTTTCATTAAATTCTTTTCCTTTTTAATTTTTCTAATTGTGAGTTATTTCATTTAAACGAAAGAAACCTGACCAAGAATAGTTTTAAAGGATAAGCAAATACTTAATTTTTACCATTGTTCCGAGACTCGTAACCACGAAACTGTTTGATTCATTTAATTTTGTGTTGCCCTTTTAAGTTTCATTTTGTAAACCTTTTTTTTTATAAACCAAAAACCATCAATAAATATTATTATACTTTAGATCAATTTCCTTTTTATGTTTTGTTTTTATCCTGATAGCACGTAAGGTTTTGACAAGATTGTCACAATATTGTCACATGCTTGACAAGCTTGTTACAACCTTATGACAACGGTACAATGCTATTAGAGTATCCCCAAGGTTGATCTGGAAAAGTGAAATTTAGTAAAAGCAAGGTATCATCTGATTCCTACGTTCTCCGAAACCCTGATTTTATTTCTCTCAGAGGAAGTAATGGCATCAACCTCACGCTACTCAGCCCAATTCAATTTACACTTAAATATTATGAATTTTTTGACCTAGGTTATAATCTAAATGCGTTTTTTTTAATAATTTTAGAATCATTCTATATTAAACGTCAAGGAGTGGCAGTTAAGATACCCGAACTCCAATTTTGACTATTTTTAAAGCTAATTATGAAAGAAGATTTTTACACAAAACATAAAATAAAATTTGCAGTCGGTTCACAAATTTTGAAAAAACGGATTTTAAAATTAATTTGTAAGTAATGCAATTTTTTTATTGGCTCTTTTGAAACTGTAACCTCGCTCTTTGAATATTAAAATTATTACAGCGCTAAAACTAATTTTAAATAAGTATTTTATAATAAATTGTAATACATAGTATAATTGCGAATGGGAACGAAGTCTTAGGCTATGCAACAATTTAAAAAAATTTCTCCCTGAATCCGGTAGAGCTTGAAATTAACTAAGTTAATCCGGCAGATCCGAGAGCCAACTATTAAAACTCATTAAAAATATTTCGGAACCAAAAGTAATCTAAAAAATAATAAATCTTTGAGCCACGGGGTCCTACAAAAGAAAATACCCCACATTGTGGAGGTTAAGCCGCCAGATGCCAGGGCCGACTAGTGAACTTCTCGCGTGGAACTATTTGGCTCCGCCTAGTAGATTTAAGATTAACCCGGAATACACGTCCCGCCAACAGAATATATACAATGCATATGTATTCTCTTACATGTGTTTTTAATGAAAATTTTGTGAACTTCAAAATTGAATTGTGGGCTTAATGTAGGACCTATCAAGTTCTACCTTACATTAAAAGTCTTGTATTAATGTCCTCTTTCGTTTAGTGAAGCTATTTTTATGAGAAAAAGTGAATTTTTAAGTTCGGGAATATTAACTCTAGCCCCCAAGGTTCAAAATTCTTTACGCGGCTTTGGAAACGAGTTTTATAGCTTTTTAAATAAAAAAACATGTTGTGCTTAAAATAAAACAATTTTTGAAACTTACCTCATAAGTCATAATAGCTTATTAAACCATTCAAGATATTACAAATCAGAAACGAGAACTTAAATCCTAAAACAGCTCCTAGTTATGATATCATAACTGGGAAAATAATTAGGGTAATAACGAAACCATTGCGTAAATTGCGTGTATAACCCAATTATTTAATGCCATCACAAGAATAAAATATTTTCCTATGAAATAAAAAGTGTCAGAAGCAATTCTCAAACCAAATGTAATGTTCTGTAATATCTAACAGTAACCTCGGTGAAGTTCCGAAGCCACTGCTAGTACTGTAAGCATATTATTTGTTTTCCATCTGAAGTAGCTTACTATGCTGGCCTCAGATGTGCCTGCTATCCTATTTTATATTGTTATTGAAGGCAATTCATTAAGCTAGGAGGACCATCGCCTTTACGTGCCTTTCGAAGCACGGAGACGGCAATGCAAAGTGAGCTCTACCCGGATTCGAACCGGAGCACATTACGTTAGCAGTTAATCGCGCTAACATCCAGGCCATCATCATTAACATCAGTTAAGTTAAAAGGAAGAAATAGAAAGTGTCAGGAAGTAATTCTGATATTAAAACTGGGTAAGCCAACTAAGAGTATAGGTTCCTTCGGACTCATCTGCTATTTCTGAGCTCATTTTTACGATTAAATTTGATAATTTTAAATACGGTTTTTTAAAATTTTTTAAATAAATACAGGTAAGGGTAGAGAAAGCTTGAGCCTCTCTTAGATTTCACCTGGGCACGCCACTGCTTACTATTTGCAGTTTAGTACGTCCTCCTGTAAAGTATTAGTCAGAAATTTAAATACTAAACTAGGATTGAGTGCAATAATTAATTTATTTCTGTATTGGTCTGATTTAATTACGGCAGAATTCGGAAGATATCCATCAACAATGATAATTTTCTCAATAAACTGCGCCTCTTGCCCCCCCCACCCGGAATTTTTGAAATACTCTTATATGGCCAAAAATATTATTTTTATTATTATTCCTAACAATAATTAAAAAAATTGTAATAAAAATGGCTTACTATAATAAAAATTTTAAAAATTTCAGAAGGTAAATGATGGAATCGCATAATACTTATTATTTTTATTTAAATTTATACTACCAAAATTTCTTTGAAATTTTTCAACACATTTTGAATAAAACCGTTTTTGCTTATATATTTATTTTTTTGATATCTTCGAATTCATTGG
The DNA here is from genome assembly GCA_036346125.1 of Lycocerus yunnanus. NCBI lineage: Eukaryota > Metazoa > Arthropoda > Insecta > Coleoptera > Cantharidae > Lycocerus > Lycocerus yunnanus. The sequence continues at coordinate 3,397,214 of JARFIX010000016.1, read as the reverse complement.
TATAGTCGGGCCTAAAAAAGATGAAGTTTCGTCACAATCGACATTTTTATCAAATCTATACCTTTGTTCAAACACATCATGCGGATTTAAAAAACAGATACATTAAAGACAACTTTGTCAGCTTTAAAGAATATTTGTGAAATATTATCATATGATTCGTTATTTTTAAAATGTTTGCTAAAACCTGAAGATGTTGCAAATTTATCTAAATTTTCCCAAAAACAATAATTTTCAAATACATGTGTTTAAGAAACTATGAAGTGAAATAGAAAATTCATTGATGATTATATATTCCCAATAGTGTAAAATTTGAAAATACATTAATTTTTTTTGTACATATTGCTATGTCAATAATAACTGCTACTATTTAAATGCTAATTTGGGCGCCATGAACCAATAATAAACTTATGCACTACTAAACTTCATTTTCTGTTGTTGATGTAGCTTTCCTCGATTTTATCGCTTATCTGAGGCACGAGCTTTTAATTGAAAAGTGATCTTTGTTTTATTTAAGAGGAAAAATCTGTATCAATTTGTTTGATTGTTCAAAAAAAAAAAAAGTTTTTTTTTTCAATTTTTTTTTATTTTAAATTACAACCCAAAGGTTGAAAAAGGCGTTGAAAAAGGTAATCTAGACAATCTTTGAACCACGGGGTCCCCCCTTTCGCCAATGAACATATTCATCAATATGATGAATAAGTGTTCAACAATCTTCTGATTCATAAATATTATGAACACATTCATCAATATGATGAACATTTTCATCAATATTATGTCACTTTTTTTGAAAATTTTTATAGTGCGGATGAACGTGTTCATTAATATGATGAATGAATTCATTGATTTGAAGTAGTAGATCATTATATTGATGATTGTATTCAATTTATGATGAACGTGTTCATCAATATAACGAATAAATTCATTGATTTAAAGTAGTAGATCATCATATTGATGATTGTATTCATATTTATGATGAACGTGTTCATCAATATGATGAAACCTTCAATACCTAAGAGGAAAAATTTAAATCAATTTGTTTGATTGAAATATATAACGGTTTAAGTTTTTTAAAAAAGTTTTTAAATTTGTACAAGCTAAGTGAAGTTTTAGTGAACTTAATTTTACCACTTTTAAAACATATCATTTCACAAGTTAATAAACAATTTATAGATAACAATTAAATCTTCAATAAAATTTTGTTGTTAAAAAATTTAATCTCAACTAAAATTATGTCTTTAAACCAGATAAAATAAAATTTTTTGCTTGAAAGTTGAAAAAATTAGATAAACCACTGTTATTTTTATTATTTCGCAGTAATTAAGTTTTTATTTATAAATTTTTAAATTTTGTTTTAATAAGAATTTACATTTTTTCACTGTATTTATTGTTTTTGTTGATTTCCGGTAGCTGTTGTTTTTGAGTTCCATTCGTCTTTGTTTTCCCAAAACTTTGTTAATTCTTGTCTTAAATTTTCCAATCCAATCCTTTCTTATCTTTGTTTCTAACTAATTTTGTTCACTTTTCTTTATTTTAGCCGACTTTTGACTGGCGACAACTGCGGCTCTTCATTTCATTTTAAAACTTTTATTTTAATTTTTTTCAATTCAACACAAATTATTTTTTATAATTTTAGAATTTTAATTAATTTATTTTTAACCGCAATCAGTTCACTCAAACTCATATGGAACTCCAATTTCCAAAACATAACCTTTCATATTTTTCCAATTAGTTCAACGCAATTTTCATCCGTACATATTGCTGTTGACTTTTTAGGGCTAAGGTTTTTGGAAATTCGGCTTTTGAGTCTTGAGCCTTACGCTGAAATATCTCAGAGTGCCAAGCCTGCCAACCTTTTCTGACTAAACCTTTACTTTGCTTTTTAAATTTAAATTTTGTTTGCACTTCGTTTCAATTTTTATTTCACTTGTTTTTTCAATGAACTGTTAGAATTCAGTGGCCACATCTTCTTAAAATTTAAAACTTAAAATTAAATTTAATAATTTCTTTCACATGGCGAAAAATGTCTACAAAAATTATTATTTTAATGTTCTTATTTCTAGTTTTTACAATTATTTTAATTTTATGATTCTTTAATTTTCAGCCATCAGATCAATACATAACAAATTAAATGTTGGTTAAAATTGGTTCATGGAAAGTATTTTTCTTTTTTAATCTTATTATTTAATATTAGTTTTTAATTAATACTTCAAAAACTAATAATAATTCCAAATCCAAATTTAGAATTTCAAATATGGAGATTTAAAACTGATTAAATTTTAGTTAAAATTGGCGTATGAAAACTATTGTTTTATTATTTTTTAACATTTTATTATTTAATGTTAGTCTTTATTTAGTATTTTAAAAACTAATAGGAATTTCAAAAGCAAATTTAAAATTTCGTATCTTTATGGTAGGAAATAGAGGTAATTAAATTGTGGTTAAAATTGGTTCATGGAAACAATTTTTTTTAATCTATTTATTTAATATTAGTTTTTATTAAAAATTTCAAAAACTAATGAAGATATCAAAACTGAATTTGGTAGTACATCTTTGTATTGAGACTTAGTCCAAAAATTATTTTTTTAATATTTTTTATTTTTATTATTAATAATTATTTTTTTAATATTTAATGAAAGTATAATAAAGTCATGAGCATTTTTTATAAAAGTAATAAAATGTTTTGAATCGGAAAACATTAAAAAAAATTAAACTGATCTTTTAAAAGTAAAAGTGAAAAAAAGAAAAATCATAAAAATTGCGCAATATTTGAAAACAATAAAAAATATAATTTAACAAATTGAAACACGCAAGCTAACAGTTCGATTGTACTGTTATGTGTTATGTATTGCTTAATATTGTTATTAATATATTAATTATAAAATTGGTAAACATGAAAGCAGACAGCAAAACACTAAAATTCATAGCAAATAATATGTAAACAAATAACCACATCCTTCGTTAGCAAAATAGCGTGCAATTGGTATATAAACAAATTTAATGGGTCCTAACAAAATTATTGTACCTATCGAATAATAACTATTACCGACTTGCCTAACTAAAATTTGAGAAAATATGGCGGAAAGTAAAAATCTTTTATTATTGTTTGACCGTCCGTTGGAGCCATCATTTGTCAGTAAAGGACCTCAGCATGCGGCATTTAATGTTCCTCATAGTTATTTAGTAAGTAGAAGTAAAATAAATAATTTTTTATTTAAATTTAATTCAAATTTAATAGAGTGACAAATACAAACCAATTGGAATGCAAGTTACACCGATATTTGCTGATGAAGCAGAAGATATTATTTACGTAAACAAAATCCCACTTCCAAATTTGGGTGAAATTTTAACATTATCTAAAGAAGAAAATTTTTCTTTGTTTATTCCGAGACATCAACATGTAGCAGGATTGCTAATCGATCTCTTCATGGGTAATTTATTAAGAATAAAGATTTGACTTTTTAAGTGGGTTGTTTTTAGCAATGAGAAATATCGACGAATTGCAATCGTTTGCAATTTATACAAGAGCTCGAGTTAATCCCTACTTATTCCACTACGCATTTTCTGTTGCTCTTTTACACAGATCTGATACAGAAAATTTAAGTGTACCATCTTTAATCTTTTCGTTTCCAGGAAAATTTATTCCCAGCGAAACATTTGTTTTGGCTCGCCAAGAGATGACAATCGTGCCCGAAGATTTAAGAGTAAAATTCAAATCTAAAGTACAAAAATATATTTAAATTGTTTTTTTTTCAGATTCCTATAGAAATAGGTCTGGAATATTCGGCATCGTTTTTAGAACCTGAAAACAGATTATCATACTTTCGCGAAGATTTGGCAATAAACCTTCACCACTGGCATTGGCATTTGGTTTATCCGGCCAATGGCCCTATGAATGTGGTTGGTAAAAACAGACGAGGTGAATTATTTTATTACATGCATCAGCAAATTTTGGCAAGGTAAAAATATCATTTACATTAATTTGTTGTAAAATCTGGAAAAATACTTAGGTACAATACTGAACGTTTATGTTGTAAATTGGAAAGGGTGAAACGTTTGATTGATTGGCGCGAACCAATCCATCAGGCTTATTTTCCTAAAATAAATCGTCAAGTTTCCAATCGTGTATGGCCTGCAAGAGTTACTGACCAAACTCTTCAAAATATCGGTCGTTCTGAAGATCAACTGTACGTTGATGTTGATGATTTAATAATCTGGAGAGATCGTATCTTAGGGGCTATTCACACTGGCGCTATTATGGATGTACGTTTGTACAAAACATATAATCTTGTTTAATTATTAATAAAATTTAATTTTATTAAGGAAGCTGGGGGTCGGGTTCCCTTAACAGAAAGTGGAGGCATTGATGTTTTAGGAAATTTAATTGAAGCCAGTAGTTTATCCATGAATAGATCGTATTATGGAAATTTTCATAATGCTGGCCATCTTGTTATTTCATTTATTCACGATCCGGATAACAGACATTTGGTAATTTTGAGCCTTTTCGATGGCCACTTTGAATTATAATAATTTATATTTTTGTATTAGGAATCCTTTGCTGTTATGGCCGATACAGCAACCGCAATGAGAGATCCCATTTTTTATCGTTGGCACAGTTATATTGATTTTATTTTTCAGGCACACAAATCCACTCTTCCACGTTATCCTGTTAACCAAGTACTTATCTAATATTACAGTGTGCTTTAAATTAACTAAATATATCTTTTACAGCTTGATTATTCCAATATTACAGTTACAAAAGTGTCAGTTCGTGCTGATTCTCGTGAAACGAATAATGAATTTTATACTTTTTGGCAACAGTCCGATATAGATATATCTGCAGGACTAGATTTTCAACCACAAGGTCCTTTGGTTATACGTTTCACACATCTGCAACACCAGGCTTTCACCTATACAATAAATGTGAATAATAATGGCTTACCTAGAATGGGAACTTGTCGAATTTTTATTGCACCTGTTGTTGATGAAAAAGGAAACTCATTTTTATTTAGAGATCAAAGACATTTGTTCATTGCATTGGATAGGTTTACTGTAAATTGTAAGAGTATAATTGTATTGTATATAATTTATTATTATGGTGGAGTAGTTTGGTAAATAAGTAAAAAAATTATTTCAACTGTAGTACAGGCCGGTCAAAATACAATAACGCGGAAGTCGACTGAATCAACTGTAACGATACCATTCAAACAAAGTTTCCGAAATTTGTACGCGAATAGACCTACAGAAGCTGAGCCATTGGAGAAATTTAATTTCTGTGGATGTGGGTGGCCTCAACATATGCTAATTCCAAAGGGGACTGTGGAAGGCTACAATTGTCATTTATTTGTCATGATATCCAATTACGAAGACGATAAAGTGAGTTTTCTAAATATTGAAAGTAGGAATTTAAATAAGAGGCGAACCTTGCAGATAATACAAATGGTGAAGGAAGAATGTAAAAATGCGGATATCTATTGTGGAATTAAAGATAGATTATATCCGGATCGTAGATCGATGGGCTACCCCTTTGATAGGCTGCCAAGAAGAGGTGTCGGTACACTAGCGCAATTTTTAACTCCAAATATGCGCGTGCAAGAAGTTAAAATTCTTTTTGAAGATATAGTTAAACCACCAGGAAATATCAACGAATAAAACATTCGATTGTTAATATTACAATAAATTTTAGAATACTACGGAGCTAACCAAAATCCATTCCAATAAGTATAGTTGCTTTCAGTTAGGTTGGCATTTTCTTACTAAAATTCGACTTTGCTAGTGATTGATTAATTTTAAAACAAATTACATTTACATTTTAATTTAAAAATGCTTCACATCTGACTATTTAAATCGTTGTTTATCGATGGTGGCGGCGCATCCTAGGGTAATCCTAACTGTATACAACTATACGTAGATGCAATATAATGCGTTTTTTTGCTTAATAATAATTTACTACTATTAAGTTAACTTGTGAAATAAGTTTTTTTTCTTAAATAAATGTTTATGTGTAAACTTACTTTGTTAATCAACCTATAAAAACCTAAATTTCGACCTTAAACACAGATATGACACCAAATTTTAACTATTAATTATGTATGAGTTATCTTCAATTCAAATCAACATAAATAGGATATCGCAGATAAGAAATCCAGTATGGCATAGGACATCGCACAATTGAAAACAACAACAAAATATCTACAGTTCTTCACATTCACAAGTAAGATCACGACGGGAACGACAAGAATATGCAGAACAACAAATGCCCATTCAAAATCCCATAAAGTGTGCAGATTAAAGATGAACACTGCAATTTAACCAGAACTCGTGGAAATGGAACCCGCTGAAGATGATATTACAGAAATTTATCTAAATAGAAGAAATCGACTCACTAAACTCACTAAACCAGCTGCCTCACACTGGAGTCTTGCACTTCGAGTTTAGATCAAACCAAAGTTTTTTCAAAATTCTCACCTCTCTACTTTGAACTGAAAAAAGCTCTTTCAATCAATAGCCACAATTTCTAAACGAAGTTTGACTTGGGGGCACCATGCCCGTATAGAAACTGTGCTTAAAGAACTATCAAAATCTTAGATTTTTTTTATAGTGGAACATCGTAAATGCAAGTTTGAGTAAATTTGCTTGATGTTACAAATTGATTTATTTAAATTCAATGCTTGTTCGTTAGGCATTAATCATTTAATTTTCTGTTTTCAAAATTACGTTGGTACCATAACAAAGATTAAGAATCTTCTGGTCAGAAAGGTAAGCGGGCGAATTATAATTTTTACAAGCAAATTAAAATTGGTGATAAAAAGAGTACTACGATTTGTATTTTCTTTTCAATTTTCTTGTAGAAATTGCTTTGCACTGGTAGATTGGCAAAATTTTTAGAAATTTATGCGATTGGAGATTGGTTGACAAATACATCGGTCATACATTAAAACATCCCTTAAGCGGCTCCAACTCGAAAAGTTTGAAAGTTGACGCGGCAGATCTCAGGAGCGACTGACCTATCTAACGCTGCTGTAGTTGGCCGCGCCCTAAGGTAGATCCCTAGGGTAAATGTGCACGGACAACTAATTTCTTAGGTTGGTGCAGATTCCACCTATTTGGTTTCAAATTAAAAAAATTAAAAACCAACTGTAACCTACAGCCCAATCTACCTTTTCGTGCAGATTCCACCTATATTTGGTATAAACTCTGAAAAATAGAATTTTAATTAGGTCGAAAGTGGCATTGTGGAAAAAAATTGTGGAAAACACTTTTTATTTTCACACCACAAATTTTATTTTCCCAACCAACACGTTAACAAATTTATAATCGACTATTTGCGAGGATTATCTTATAATCACGAGATGAATGCCTAAACAATAATTAAATGCATTAATTTTGTAATTTTAATAAATATTTTAAAAATTAGTATCGCGCCGAACCGTTTCGCGCCGAACCGCCTCGCGCCGAACCGCCTCGCGCCGAAACGGCTCGCGCCGAAACGGTCGCGCCGAAACGGTCGCGCCGAAACGTCGCATTCCGGACATTTTATACCTGTTGTCACTTAAACTGTTAGTGGACGAAATAGCAGATTTAGCAGTTTATATTTTGGATCGCTCCGATCGCTCATTAGAGCTCTTAGAAAGCGGCAAACAGGATAATTTTTTCGGTTTCACCGATTGTTTTAGATCACACTACGTCCCAGGAAGTCGACTCTGGCGGATGTTCGACCTACGCTGTTGGAGAGTCCCTGTTCTTTAAAGAGTCGTTTCCATTAAGTACCAGCTAAGAGTAAAAAATTGAATTATTTGTTTGCGTTAATTTTTTTATATTCTTGCTCTGTGCGAATTTGGCACAGTACCGCTAAATTTGTTAAATCCGATTCCACCAGTAACGGAAGTGAAAGAGCAGTCAATTTGCCGCTTTTTCGTTTATTGTTAAATTCAAGCATTTGCTTTGAACGCCTTCAACGCAAATCTTTTGTTTGGGGCTGCGACCTACATTAGTTGTGAGAACATTTTGGTTTTGTTTGCTCTACCATTATTAATTTTAACTTTTATCTTTAATACTTTGTCTTGGTTAATAGAGCGTTATTAATTATATTTTTGCGTTTTATTACCAGACTGGCACCCGATTCTTTCCTCATTTTCAGTTTGTGATCTAAGCATAATTAAGCAATCGACGCAGGTAAGGTGCTATCACAGTTTAGTAAGAACCCACGAACCGCGTACGCACGATCCAAGCATTTCGGAGCTGTGTATAAAAAATACAAAGTTAGCTCCCCACCAGAACATCGAGAACAAAAGGCAGTGTAAGCGGTTAAACTCGCATATATTTGGAAGCCACCGTAAATTACATGAAAGTGCACGAAACAAACACATTGAAGCAATTTGGAATGCACTAAAACTCTCTACAGAAGAAAAACCACAGGTATTTTTGGGCAAAGCTTTTTAGTTGAAGTCGAAAATGACTATAAAAGCATTAAAAAATCTTGATTTCACCACAAGTGCTGATGACGTACGACCCTGCAGTACCACTCTCACTGGCCACAGATGTCAGGACAACAGGCACTACTGAATGGCAGTACCTACAGCGATAAAGAAGTACTTGCCATGTTTTAGCCTATGAAAAAATAAGAGAGAAGGGAAAACAGTAATCTCTCGACTATATTACTTCTTCTTAAGTTACATCTTATATCTTAAACCTGTGTTTTACCAACAGTAACCTGATTAATATACCGAAGTTAGAATATTGAATTCTATGAACACTGTTGTTTTACATCTGAGGTAGCTTGCCAAGCTGGTATAAGACTTACTTTTCAAATAGAAAGTAGCCTTTATAAAATATATTAATTAATTAATTTTATTATTAGAAATAGTGTCTCGGGGTAGTCCAGTCAATAGGTATTAAAAAGGCCTTTGCCCTACAAAAGTTGGAGTAGAAACGATTTTGATATATTTTATTTACTTCCAGACCCTGATGAAAAATCTAAGTTTTCAACTTTGGGAGAGGTCGGCGCGGTCAGCCATATTGGATTTAAGGTACAAAAAATTGATTTTTTTTTAATAATTCCTCAAAGGTTGATCTTAGAACAAAAATGTCAGATACAAATTTGAAGAAGACTTAATTTCCTAAATTTTTTGCCGAGTTCGCTAAGTCTTCTTCTTCTTCTTCGTATTCTAGGACCAGGTCCTGTATTTTCCATATTGCTCTCGTACTTCCTTAAGGATAACAACCCTAAGGGTTGTTATCCTATGACGATGACGTCCAACTCTCATACCATCTTTTGTGTGGTCTACCGGGTAGTCTCCTGGTCTCTGGCCTCTGGGTTCGTACAACTCTGGCAAGTCTTTCTTCTCCCATCCTCTCAATGTGGTCTCTCCAGCGCCGCCGCCTATCTCTGGTCCATCTGACCACATCTTGTATGTCGCATGTTTCGCGGATTCGGTCGCTTCTGATCCTGTCGCGAAGACTGATATTGGTTATGGCTCGTAGTGTTTTCATTTCAGTTGTTCTTGCCATTTGTTTAGTTTTGGAAGTATCGGCTCTTGTTTCCGCTGCGTATGTTAAGATCGGCCTTACACAGGTCTTATATATTCGGACTTTACTTTCTATATTCATATGTTTGTTGTGCCATATGAGATCGCGAAGACAGCCTGAGACCACCGCCGCTTTCGTTGCTTGCATCTTTACCTCTTGGGCGTTATTGTTGCTGCTTGATATGTTGACACCTAGATAACGTGTTTGCATTACTTGTTCAATTATTTTCCTGTTGATTTCTAATTTGCAACGAATTGGATCTTTGGAGATTACCATGCACTGAGTTTTCTGGGTGGAGACCTGCATATTGAACTTTTCTGCGTGTGTGTTCAGGGTATGTAGCAAGCGTTGCAGATCATCTTCGTTTTCTGCTATTAGGATAATATCATCAGCATAGCATATGATTTGTAATTTTATGTTCCCCATGCCATAGCCAATATTGGTGCTTTTTACCGCGTCAATAATTTGGTCCATAATTATGTTGAAAAGGGAGGGGCTTAGACTATCGCCTTGTCTGATGCCAGTCAAAATGGGGATCTCTTTGGTTAGTCCATTGTTTAGTAGTTTGATTATGTTAATCGCTTTTCTATCAATACCCTTTTTTTCCAATATTCCCAGTACGTCGGTGAGTTGTACTCTGTCAAATGCTCGCTAAGTGCCGCTTGAAAATACAAGTTTTCCTATATAAATGAAAGCAAATTATGAAAAACATTAAATTAGAAGAGTTATAGGGTGAGGATGAATCTAAATTTTGAAATTTATGGATTAAAAATCAAAAATTGTAATATCTACATACGTTTCTATGATAGGCTAAATTCAACCTCAAACCCCGCCCATTTTGAATTTTTTTTAAAATTTTACTCAAAATCATGTATTTTATCGTTTTTAATGCAACCGTTTGAAACATTGAACCGCTGTAATTTTTAAGAAGTATTTTTACGAAAATAATTTTTAGGGTGAATCCAATCCTCCGCTTCGCTCTGCTACACTTCGGTCGCTACAAACCGTTTTGACAAGCACTTTACTTATTAAAATACCCCCTAGAACGGTCCAGCTGGAAAAGTGTGGATGTTGACCAACAGATGCTGACAAATACAGCTATTTTGCTAGCTATTAGTCGCTTTTAGCATCAAAATGCTGCTTGGAAGATAGTAGAGCGACTGACTCCTCCTCGCGCTGCTCTATATGGCTGCGCCCTAAGGTTGATTCGTGCATATCCGAACACACGTATTGTTAATACAATAATGCACATTTTAGTGCGAAAAATGGGTTAGATGATAGCATTAACGAAGACGATCATGAAAACATTAATATCAACCGACTCGGACAATCAAAATGAAAGAAAGAAATAATAAAAACGTACTCTGGAACATAAATTACAGAATACGAGCCGTATTCAATTACAAAATAGAACACATGTAGATAAAGCCTACTGGGGATACCATAATTTAAAAAAACGCGCCATTTACTCTACCTCGTAGTGGTGTGAAAATGAGTTGACTTTGAATTTCAGAAATTATCATAATTATGTAATGAATAGCTACAAATGATTTTTTAGAGATAGTTCACGTTTCCGCTGTTCTAAGTCGTTACACATCAGGCTTAGAAAAAAGTATTTATACAAAAACTGTAGTAAATTGAGTCTTCTTCAAATTTGTATCAGAAATGTTTGTTCTAGGATCAACCGTTGGCGAATTATTTTAAAAAACAAATTTTTTGTACCTTTAATGCTTGATAGTGGACCGTGCCGACCTCCTCAAGGTCTAAAACTTGGATTTTTAATTGGGGCCTGGAACTAAATAACATATCAAAATCGTTTCTATCTCACCTTTTGTAGAGCAAAAATCCCTATTGACCAGACTTGGTCTAAAAACAGTAAAACTTTATTATGGAAACACACTTTTTCCATAAGTTATGAAACAAATATGCGCAATCTTGCAAAGGAAAATGAAAATTTTAGCACTAACAAATAAATATTTCAGGATGGTAAGTTACGTTAACTGAAGAAAAATTCAAGAGAAGCTAACGAATGAGAAATTTGAGTGTGGGTCTATTTTACCCATGATTACCCATTTCTCACTTTGCGGTGGTTAGTTCTACTATAAAAGCGATGTTAATGTTGATCGACTCTAAGACGGAGCGTAAATTTTACCTGAAAGATTCCAGAACAAAAAATAATATTCAAACTGGTTTATCTCATACTGAACTTTTGTCATCCGAACAAAACTACACACACCAAATTATCATTTTTGCACAGATACTTCTCATTAATGGGAAAATGTAATTCAATTTATGGAAAAAATTATGACTACCATTTTTTCATTTTTGCCATATTATTTGATTTATTTTAACAGCAAGCGAAATATCTTAATTAATTATATGTTAACCATTTTACTTGAAGTTAATTAAACTATTACTAAATTATTGTTTCATTTTTCAATTTATCGCCATGTCAACCATTTCAGTTTTTTAAAATCAGTTTTAATTCTTTGGGCGTACGGTACGATTGGTAAACCGGATAGTAACATTTTGGACTCTCATGTTGGGTGTCAAGAAATCTTGCAAAGTGTTTACTCCACTACGTGGCACCCTATCAAATGGATATCCCATGGAACGACGATCAGGATATAATTTATCTTTAATGCCACAGAAGCTAGCAGCATCGCTACATACTCCAGTGTTATCTTGATTTACCTAAAAAATAACAAAATTAAATAACTATAATCCATTTAGACCAAACTAAGTACATACGCGATCATCTGCATAGTTAGAAATCATAACAAATAGATGACACTTAAATCCTTCTGGGGAGCCTTTAGGTATTAACATATGTTGTGGCCAACCACAACCACAGAAATTAAACTGTTCCAATGCATCGCCACCTGCAGGCCTGTTAGCTTCCAAATTTCTAAAAGTACGTTCGAATGGAATGGTAACGCTTGAATCTGTTGATAACTGTTGAATCGTATTTGCACCAGGTCGTACTTAAAAAGTAAAATTCGTATATCTTTATCACAAAAACACAATAATCTTACAGTTAACCGTGAATTTGTCCAATTCAATGAAAGTATTCTTTTGATCGTTGAATAATGCCCATGGGAGGTTGCGTTCATCTTGAGCAGGTGCAATGAAGATTCTGCACGTACCTTGTCTTTGTGGTCCGGAATTGTTAACAGTTATATTGTAAGTAAATGGTGTATGTTGTAAATGAGTAAAACGAACATATACCGCACCGCGAGGTTGGAAATCCATTCCGCGTGACAAATCGATATCAGATTGTTGCCAGAAAGTGTTCAATACATTTGGGGAAGCTCCTTGGCTTGAAACTTGTACACTTTGAACTGTTACACCTTCGTAGTTCAACTGCAACAATTAATTAATATTAAATCGCCCTAATAGGTTTAATTAGATATTATTTACTTTGTTGATTGGATAACTGGGAATTGTTGCTTTGTGTGTCTGGAACATGTCATCAATGTATGCATGCCAACGGTAGAAAATGGGATCTCTCATTGCTGTAGTAGAATCTCCTATAACTCCAAATGATTCCTAAATAAAAATATTTTAATGGGCAGGTTTTATTACGCATAAATTTGTTCTTACTAAATGTCTATGATCAGGATCGTGACAATAGGATAAGAATACATGCCCCAAATTATGTAAATCTCCGTATAAAGTTTTATTGGGAGTCAAAATGCTAGCTTCCAACATATTTCCAAGAGTATCTATACCGGAGAATTCATCTAATGTGGTCGTAGTTCCATCTGCCTGCAAAATCAGACACGGGTAATTAAATAATATTTTCAAAAGAAACGTTTTTTACATTCGTAACATTGCCAGTATAAATTGACTGATAGATATTATCTCTCCATCTTTCAAGTGTATTAATATCTACTTTGATTTGATCTTGAGATCGGTTTAAGTCCGCTATTGTTTGATTAGCTACACGACCTGGGTAATTCCTACTGGCAACCAAGCTGTCCAACTTTGGAAAATATGCTTCTGGAATCGGTTTACGCCAATCGATATAACGAGTCACTCTTTTCTAATCTGTTGCATAAACGTTCTGCATTGTATCTTGCAACAATTTGCTGATGCATGTAATAGAACAATTCTCCACGTCTGTTTTTATTTACAAGTTCCATGGGTCCCTCAAATGGATAAACTAAATGCCAGTGCCAATGATGAAGATTAATTCCTATATCTTCACGGAAATAAGCTAAACGATGTTCCTCTTCCAAATCCGAAGCAGTGTAATCGATTGGAATTTCGATAGGCATCTATGTATACGAATAAACGATTAAGTAATAATGAAATCAGTTAAGATATGTGTTACCCTTGATCCAACTGGAACAATGGTTGCTTCTTCACGACCTTTAGTGAAAACTTTGCTGTCAACGAATTTATCCGGAAAAGATTGAATAAAAGCAGGCACATCGAGATCTCGAGTATCTGTTCTATGAAGTAAAGCAACAGACAAGGCATAGTTAAACAAATATGGATTGACTCGATCACGAGCATAAACGGCCATAGATTGAAGTTCATCTACATTTCGCATTCCTATAAAAAGAAATTACTAAGAGCAATTAACTTTTTTATGTTTACTTACCCATAAAAATATTAATGAGACGACCCGCAATTGAGCGATGTTTTGGAATAAATAACGAAAAATTTTCATGTCGACCCAATTCCAAAATTTCACCTAAATCGGGTAAAGATATTGGCGCCACTGCAATTTTTTCTGAAGCAGTTTCTCCAAAGCGACTAAAAAGTTGGTTTCCAATTGGTTTGTAGCGATCGGACTGTAAAAATTGGAATCAATCAAATCATTAAAGATTCATAGGTAATATGAAAATTAAAAAAATCTATTCTTACCAAATATTCATTAGGAATATCAAACACAGCTTTTTGGTCACCTTTAGCAACAAACGCTGGTTCGAGAGGACGCTCGAAGAGAAGAAGTAAATTCTTTTTCGTGTTACTCGACATTTTGGTAACTCGATAGTTGTTAGTACAACAAATTGATTAAAACTGATTTTATAACTGAAAAAAACAACTTATATTCAAAATTGTTATCGATTTCTAACCGCATGTTATTTAAAATGTATATTGATGGATGTCTGAGATTTTTAGTAAACACGGGATGTGGATATCTATCGTGGTTAACGTCTCGTCTGAAAATTCTGAAAATTTAATTTCTTTGTTAAATTTACCTCCAAATTAACTGTACATTTAAAGCGTTATTACTCAATAACCTCTCATAATTGAAATTTGCAGTACCTGCATGAAATCCACATATATTATGAGCCTACCTAGTTGAGCATTATTAATTTGTGGCTTTAAAACTATAAAATTTAATCGCTCTATAGGAGGTTTGGCCCTAATTTACATAATATGTTGTAAACATACTTTATTTTTTCAAGTCGATCTGAACATCCGTTTGGTCTGAATCATACATAACACGAGTAAACAAAAATAAAGTGTTGAGATATAAACACGTATAAAGTTTTTCAAAATCTTGCTATAAGCTATATAAAGGCTATAAAGGCTATATAGGCTATATAAGTAATTTATAACAACTTTTGAAAGCGTAGTAGGCTGATTTAAGGGCTCCATCAGCAGCAGCATGCTTTTGTTCAGCAAGTCTTTCAATTAATTTTAACATCAGTATTTTAGGGCGTGTTACTGAAATTTTGTAAGAAAAAGTCAAAAAATTAGTTTATGGATATTCGCTGAAGATTTTCAAGAAAACATACTTGTATAATCGACCTATACATTTTATTCCGTCTACAACCCGCATAGATTATAGAATTGATAAATTTTATATGAAAAAAATTTTCCATTAACCAATGTGACGCAAAATCTAATCAGCTCTAAGTCTAAATATAAAGATACAAAATACCAACTTTAGTTTTAAAATTCTCATTAGTTTTGAAATATTTAATAAAACTAATATTAAATAAAAGATTTAAAAAAATTACTTCCATGAACCAATTTTGTCCAAAATTTAATCAGCTCCTGCCATAAACATAACAAATCTCAACTTTAGTTTTGAAAATCCTGTTAGTTTTAAAATATTAAATAAAGACTATAATTAAATAATAAAATTTAAAATAATAAAAACAATAGTTTTATAAACAAATTTTAACTAAAATTTAATCAGTTCTAAATATCGATTAAAATATGCGAAAACCTAAATTTGGATTTTGAAATTTCTATTACTTTTGAAATATTAATTAAAACTAATATTAAATAATAAGATTTAAAAAATTTAAAAATAGTTTCCATGAACCAATTTTAACCAAAATTAAATAATTCTAACTCCTACTATAAAGATAAGAAATATCAAATTTGGTTTTAAAATTCTCTTATGTTTTAAAATATTAAATAAAGACTAATATTACATAATAAAACTTAAAAATAAAAACAATAGTTCTCATAAAATAATTTTAATTAAAATTTAATCAGTTCTAAATCTCGACATAAGTATGCAAAATCCTAAATTTGGTTTTAAAATTTTCTATTATTTTAAAATAATAATTAAAACTAATATTAAATAAAAAAATTTTAAAAAAATAAAAAAATAGTTCCCATAAACCAATTTTAACCAAAATCTAATCAGCTCTAAGCCTCAATATAAGGATACAAAATCCAAAATTTTATTTGAAAATTCTTATTAGTTTTTGGTGTATGTCCACAAAAATTTGACCACATATTACATAATGATAAAGTAAAAATACTGGTAGGTAGAGCGAGCAGTTTCTCCCCCTCCCTCCTACAGATAGCTTCTTATCTGTCACTTGAAGTTCGTCAAAGAGTTCGAGAAGATATCGACGTCAATCTTGTTGATGGCAAGATTTTATATTTGAAAAACAGGCGGGTGCATCTTATAATTTGTCCTGTGAAATCAACCAGAAAAAGATCTGAGTTCCGGACACATTAAGGATGAGCCCAAAAATTAAGTTTGAACAACAAAGCTGGACAATCAATTTTGCTATTCAACAATTAAAAAGAAGCACAAATCTAGGTTATTTCTCCTATTATCCAAACGAAACTATCTTAGATAACTCAGTTATAAATCGTAATCCACATCAAAACAAATGTGAAATTTAAAGCAAAAAATCTGACAAATTTTTTTGAAGTTTTTAATCCGAGAGAAGTCAAATATGAGTCAAATGGTGATGCCAAACCGTTGACGTCAGCTACAAACAGTAAGTTTAAGGCTCTCAAGCTGGTAAACTCGTGAGCATGTCTTAATATAAGACCAAACTTTCTGTTACTCTTGTAAATAATTTCGTTCACGTGTGATGCAAAGTTAAAATTAGATTCCACAGTTACACCTAAATCTTTGAAATTTAAGACAACTTCAATCTCGTTTCCTAGCAATTGATATGAGTGAAAGGTACGGTTAATCTTCCGCGTAAAGCAAAGAAATTAGCATTTCGCAATATTTAATTGATGAATAAAATTGGCGTTACACCACGATTTGAATAAGCTTTGATTGTAATCATTAGAGGAATTAGCGACCTTAAAGATTTTTATGTCGTCAGCGTAAAGTAAAGACTTAAAGACTGATTTAATGTCGTTGATATAAAGAGTAAATAGCAGCGGACCCAGATGAGAACCTTGTGAAATTCCGCATTTTACCAATATATCCCAAGAGTACGAGTTGTTAATTTTAACTCTTTGGTGTCGATTGGACAAGTAAGATGAGAGCCAATTGAGAATGTCCACACCTTAACCAAGCTTGCCTATCTTGAATATCAGCAGATTAATGTGTACATGGTTGAAGACTTTTTTAAAGTCTGTGTATATATAGTCAACACTTGAGCCATATTCTAGATTGCTTATAACATACTCCGAAAGTGAGCATAAATTTGTTTCAAGAAACCGTGTTGTTTCTCAATATTAATTCCTTTAACCGCCCAATAAAGCTTATCGGTTACGATCCATTCAAAAAGTTTGGGGATCACTAATAATATGCATATCGGTTTATAATTACCGACATGTAAGCAATTTTTACCCTTAAAAATGGGAGTGATTTTGGAAAATGGAAGCGTTAAAAGTCTTAGAAGACTTTCACTACAATTTTTAACGAGGATTACAGAGATACTATCCGAGCATGGGTTTGAAGATAACTCAAGCAAACGTAATTTATTAGCCACTTCTTGTTCGGTGATGAAGATATTCGACAAATTAAGGCAATCTACTAGAAGAGAGTTCTATTCAGCATTGGGAGTGTTCACTGGATGTTCACAATGTACATTCTCAAATGAGTTGGCAAAAAGATTAACTATGCCGGTGACATTGTCGCAACTGTTTGCGTCATCATAGGTCATCATTAAGAAAATATTATATTTTAAGTTAGTATAATATTTAATAAATAATATTAAATTATTATAACTTTAATGAAATTTTAATTAAATTAATGAATTTTTTTCCTTTTTACTTATTTAATTTAATTTAATTAAATATTTCTTTCACAATTTATATTTTAAAATTAGGCTGAGAGGTAAGAAATACTCCCACCCTTAAAGGGCTCCTCAATTTTTTTTTAAAAAATAAGCCTTTAAAACGCCAATTTTATCATATTTTATGACTATTTTTGCCCTAGAATATGCTGGTGTTTTAATTTGTTAATTCACTTGATAAAAATAGTCAAGATTAGGAAACAAAGCTGTGATCATTCTGTTACGTTCTGCGTGCAAAATTTCTTCCACGAATCAAAGAACAATAATAATTACTGACTTTTGGCATATGCATTTCAACTTCTTTTTAATTTTCATAAAAAGAGACAGCAGGACATGGACCGACACCTCAAAAAAGACATGTCGGGGAAAAGATGGCGTCTGGTCAGCTAGTAATTCTACGAGAGGTAAAACGTAGGTACTAAATTCAATTCAATTCAAGAATAAAATTCTAGTAAAAAACAGCGAACAAAAAATAATGATAAGCTAACAGAACAGAGGCAAAATAACATAATTAGAACAGACATAACATGGCATAATTGGGTACATAAACACATTTGCATATTTTTATTTAATTTTTGAAATATTAAACCTATTTCTGGATTTCATCTTAAAGAGTTGAAAACCCACTTTTGCAGAAATAGGTAGAGGTAAATAGCATTAATATGTGCCATAGAGGTTTTAAGATACGAACGACGCATAGCACACCAAAGCTGAGTTAACGATTTTTTAAACACATCATGTGCCAATAAATCACTTTGCGGGTCCAAGAATTCATCCTTCAAAACAGTCAGGAACACTGTCAACATCTAAAATGCAAGAAAACTATTAATTTTTTAGCGTTAATGCATTAGCAGTTTTTTAAAGAGGATTTGCAATTGTATGTAAACTAGAATCAATGAATTTCGAGTTAAGACTTAAATTAAGAAAAGATATATTAACAAGTTTTATTTTTATTTATTTAGTTCTTGAGAATTCATATTTTTAACATACATCATGTTATACGTTTACTTGCAGAATTGTGCAGTTACATGTATGTCATGCACGCACACAATTCTGCTTATTATTATACAAATATTTTGAATTTGTTTGATATTGGATTGCTTTATCTAATAATTTAGGTTTGTATGTATATGTATATAACGGGTCGTATTTCGTTTACTTTACTTATGTTTTTACAAAAATAATTAAAAATAAAGTTAGTCATCATTTTCTTTAAGAAAAATTTGATTTTTAGCAGGTAGCAAATTTAACAAGCTTCAACTTTAGTATAGAAAATTTTTCGTCAAGTCAACTTATTTTAGAGAAAATCCAAAAATAATGAATAAGGGTAAGTACGAAAAATAAATAAATTCATAAAATTTATTTAGTAAATTTTCAATTCACTTTGGGAGATTTCAATGCGATAGTCGGTAATAGAACAAAAATATTCTTTATCTTATCGAAAGGAAAGAATATACAAAATAGAAATTAAGAACAGTACAGAATAATATTCTATAAAATAATTAAAGAATGAATAAAGATACAAGGATCATGGCTAAAAGAGAAATGTGAATAAGATATTGAATGACTAGATGAAAAGTACTAAATATGTAACTGACAGTAGGACCAGATAATCGGTTCCCAACTGGGGTCGCAGCGAGTTTTCTGGAGGGTCGCCGCCTTTACGTCAGTTTCCGCTATTTTAATAATTAGTAGATTATAATTAGTTGGTGCTTACAAGCTGTCGTTAGCTGTCAAAAGAAAAATTTCTCGTATTTTTAACTAAAAAATAAAATAAAATTGTTCTTAGAACAACAAGGAAATCATGATCTTATGATATGCTTTAATCATGAGCCCTGAAGAAAAGAGTTGCTTATTTATCTGACATCCTGGACTACCTAAATAAGCTAAATTTAAAATTACAGGATAGAGAAACGCATATCATCTACTTCAGAGATAATCTCCAAGTGTTTGTATTAAAGCTGCAAAGCTGTTGTCGTAAAGTAAATCTTGGTAATTTGGCCATGTTTGCATCGAGGTTGAAAAATCGAAGAATGGAAATGAAGACATTTTTCAATTTTTGGATATTGCTAGTGTTCCTGACTGTGTGCATGATGAATTTTTGGACCTGCGAAGTGATTCATCGGCACGTAATGTGTTTCAAGAACAATTGTTAACTCAGTTTTGATGTGCTATGAGTCGTTTGTATCCGAAGCTTTCAGAGTATTGTTGCCATTTGTTTCTACCTATCTCTACGAAAATGGGTTTTTAACTCTTGTGCGGATCAAGATGAAATCCAGAACTAGGTTGGATGTTCAAGATAACTCAACAAAGAATATTTCAAAACTTGTTTCGCTAGTCCAACAATCACATTAAATTAAATAAAAATATGCAATGTATTTATGTACCTATAATTATGTCATGTTATCTCTGTTCTGCATATTAGTTTACGATTTGTTTGCTGTTCTTTGTTAGAATTTTATTTTTAAAATGAATTGAATTCAGGACCTACGTTTTACCTCTCATAGAATTACCAGCTGACAAACACCTTCTTTTCCCTGACATGTCCTCTTTTGAGGGTGTCGGTCCAGGTCTTGTCTTTTTTTATAAAAATAAAAACAAAAAGTTGAAATGCAATTGCTAAACGTCAGTAATTATTATTATTGCCTCTTAATTCGTGGAAAAAATTTTGAAAATTAAAATGACCGCAATAGATTCAACGCATATTCAGAAGAATTTTTCGTACTACATTGGAAGAACTAACAGGAAATTAGTTCGATGTAAAGACTTTACTTTTAGACTTTAATCTTATACAAGATACTCAAGAAAATTAAAACACTGATATCCATGTCCATGTGATTTTTGAAATTCCATTATAATCTCAAAAGGAGCTGAAGAAAAATTGTAAGTCACCAATCAATCACACATAAAGAGGAATTATCGCATTTAAACATACAATTTATTTAATTTCTGCTTTATTTATATAACTAATTTAAGAAGCAAGTGAAATATTATCTTGTGTAATTAGATCAATGTGCAAATTTACATAATTAAGTAACCATTTTACTTTAAGTGAATTAAACTACTACTAATTTATTGTCTCATTTTCCAATTTCTCGCCGAGTGTTAACCATTGCAGTATTTTTCAAGTTAATAAAATCAATTTCGACCTTTTGGACGTACAGTACGATTGGTAAACTTGATAGAAACATTTTGGACTCTCATGTTGGGTGTCAAGAATTCTTGTAATGTGTTTACTCCATCACGTGGCATCCTATCAAATGGATATCCCATCGAACGACGATCAGGATATAATTTATCTTTAATACCACAAAAACTAGCAGCATCGCTACATATTCCACTGTTATCTTGATTTACCTAAAAATTAAAAAATTAAATACCTATAATCCAATTAAGCAAAACTAAGTGCATACGCGATCATCAGCAAAGTTAGAAATCATAACAAATAGTTGACAGTTAAATCCATCAGTTGTGCCTTTGGGTATCAACATATGTTGCGGCCAACCACAACCACAGAAGTTAAACTGCTCCAATACATCGCCACCTGTAGGTCTGTTAGAGTCCAAATTCCTGAAAGAACGTTCGAATGGAATAGTAACGCTTGAATCTGTAGATGACTGTTGAATCGTATTTTGACCAGGTCGTACTTAAAAAATATAATTAGTATTTTTACACAAAATAAAATAATCTTACAGGTAACCGAGAATTTGTCCAATTCTATGAAAGAATTTTTTTGATCGCTGAATAATGACCATGGGATGCCACGTTCATCTTGAGCAGGTGCAATGAAGATTCTGCACGTGCCTTGCCTTTGAGGTCCAGTATTGTTAACAGTTATATTATAAGTAAATTCTTGATGTTGTAAATGAGTAAAACGAACATATACCGCACCGCGAGGTTGGAAATCCATTCCGCGTGATAAATCGATATCAGATTGTTGCCAGAAAGTGTTCAATACATTTGTGGCAGATCCTGGGCTTGAAACTTGTACACTTTGAATTGTCACACCTTCGTAATTTAACTAAAACAATTAATTCGTATTAAATTCGGGTTAAAAACGTAATAATAAAATTTAAAACGTTAACATTTAGCCACACAAAGTGAAATCCTCTGCCCGGATTCAAACTGAGGTCTTACGTTAGCAGTTGATCGCGCTAACAACAATGTCAATGACCGTCTCTGTTCTATGACTGATCCTTTCTTTATATAACATTTTCAATGTTTAACACAAAGTTTAACACATCCGATAACAAAATCTAATCCTTCACACACAACTTTTACCTTTTTTACTTTTAAAAAAATTAATAAAATTTGATATTATTTACTTGATTGACTGGATATCTGGGAATAGTTGCTTTGTGTGTCTGGAAAATGTCATCAATGTATGCATGCCAACGGTAGAAAATGGGATCTCTCATTGCCGTATTGGAATCTCCTATAACTCCGAATGATTCCTAAATAAAAAAGTTTATTAGGAAAGTTTGTTATTATTCTTTAAATTAATTGTTCTTACCAAATGTCTATGATCGGGATCGTGAATGTAGGATAAGAATACATGTCCCATATTATGTAAATTTCCGTATAAAGTTCTATTGGGAGACAAAATACTTGATTCCAACATGTTTCCAAGAGTATCTATACCTGAGAACTCATCTAATGTGCTTGTACTTCCATCTTCCTGCAAAAGCAGATATGTATAGATAAAAAATATTTATTAAAGCAACGTTTTTATACATGCATAACATTGCCAGTATTAACTGCCGTATGGATTGCATCCCTCCATCTTTCAAGTGAATCAATATCTACACGCATTTGATCTTGAGCTCGGTTTAAGTCGGATATTGTTTGATTAGCTACACGCGCTGGGTAAGTTCTACTAGCAACCAAGCTGTCCAATTTTGGAAAATATGCTTCTGGAATGGGTTTGCGCCATTCGATAAAACGAGTTACTCTTTTTAAACTGTTGCATAAACGTTCTGCATTGTATCTTGCAAGAATTTGCTGATGCATGTAATAAAACAATTCTCCACGTCTGTTTTTATTTACAAGTTCCATGGGTCCCTCAAATGGATAAACTAAATGCCAGTGCCAATGGTGAAGATTGATTCCTATATCTTCACGGAAATAAGCTAAACGATGTTCCTCTTCCAAATTTGAAGCAGTATAATCGAGTGGAATTTCGATAGGCATCTAAACGATTAACGGATTTAGCAATTAAAAATCAGTTAGGATATGTTTTACCCTTGATCCCTGATCTTGAACAATCCAAGCTTCTTCGCGACCTTCAGTGAAAACTTTGCTGTCAACGAATTTATCAGGAAAAGATAGAAGAAAAGAAGGTACATCGACATCTCGAGTATCTGTTCTATGAAGTAAAGCAACGGATAATGCATAGTTAAACAAATATGGATTGACACGATCGCGAGCATAAATAGCCATTGATTGTAGATCATCTATATTTCGCATTCCTATAAAAAAATATTAAATGACAAACTTTCTTTATGTATAAAGTTATGTTTACTTGCCCATAAAATATTAATAAGACGACCGGCAATTCTGCTATGTTTTGGAATAAACAACGAAAAATTTTCATGTCTACCTAAACTCAAAACCTCGCCTAAATCGGGTAAAGATATTGTCGAAACTGCAATTTTTTCGGAAGCTTCTCCTCCAAAGCGATTGATAAGTTGGGTACCAATTGGTTTGTAGCGATCGGCCTATAAAAATTAGATTGAATCGATCCATCAAAGGTACATAGAATTAAAAATATTAAAATAATTATAAAACATTTTCGTCTTACCAAATATTCACTAGGAATATCAAACACAGCTTTTTGTTCGCCTTTAGCAACAAACGCTGGTTCGAGAGGACGCTCGAAGAGAAGAAGTATATTCTTTTTCGTATCAGTCGACATTTTCGTTATCGGCAATAGACAATTTTTCACTCAGTAGCTGTGAGTACAACAAATTGATTGAACTGATTTTACATAAAAAAAATCCAGCTTATATTCAAAACTGTTATCCATTTGGAACCGCATGTTATTTATGAAAGTGTTTCGATGGATGTTCAAGATTTTTTGTAAACACGGGATGTGGATACCTATCGTGGTCCTGTCTAAATTTGCGGTTTAACCGATAATAAATTTTCGGCAACCAACGCAAGGAAACCGGACCAATGCATAATAGTGTCAATAAAATTGTCTAAAATACAATTTCCACAATTACTTATATTTATATTTATATATAATGCTTAGAGAACGACTAATTTATCGAAAATTACAAGAGATCTTTTTTTAGGAGAAATAAATTTTCTTTAAATTTAATTTATTTTTATACGCTAAAAATTTGCCGATTTATGATTTTTTAAGGGTTTCCAACAAAAAATCGGATGTGGCCATACCCATGACTTTATCATACTTCTATTAAATATTAAAAAATTATTTTTAATAATAAAAAGAAAAATATTTTCCATTAACCAATGTGACCCAAAATCTAATCAGCTCTAAGTCTAAATATAAAGATACAAAATACTAACTTTAGTTTTGAAATTCTCATCAGTTTTAGAAATATTTAATAAAAACTTATATTAAATAAAAGATTTAGAAAAATTGCTTCCATGAACCAATTTTATCCAAAATTTAATCAGTTCTAATTCCTGCCAAAACATAACAAATCTCAACTTTAGTTTTGAAGATCCTGTTAGTTTTAAAATATTAAATAAAGACTAATATTAAATAATAAAATTTTAAATAATAAAACAATAGTTATTGTAAACGAATTTTAACTAAAATTTAATTAGTTCTAAATATCGATTAAAATATGTGACAACCTAAATTTAGTTTTGAAATTCTTATTACTTTTGAAATATTAATTAAAACTAATATTAAATAATAAGATTTAAAAAATTTTAAAAAATAGTTTCCATGAACCAATTTTAACCAAAATTTAAATAACTCAAACTCCTACTATAAAGATAGGAAATATCAAATTTAGTTTTAAAATTTTGTTAGTTTTAAAATATTAAATAAAGACTAATATTGAATAATAAAACTTAAAAATTAAAAAACAATTGATACATAATAAAACTTTTATTGTGTATCAAAATTTTAATTTTTAAATTTTATTATTTTGTCATTTTTTTTATCTTACGTAAGATTTATACTTTCCCCGCCCAATTTGTCAGTAAATGCAAAAAAATTACCTTCCCCCCCTTTCTGACTCTTAAGCCTTATTACTTAAACGTCCCTTAATCAGTAAAAGCATTAAAATTTTACAATCTTTAAAAAACGTCTGTTTGTTTTTATCATGACATGCAACATATTATTTGAAATATTGGGAATAAAATTAAAAACTTGGAAAATTTACAGAAATTTTCTCAAAAAAAAACTAATCTTCAAATATGTGTATTTAAAAACTAAATCGTCTGAAAAAAATCATTGGGATCATGTAGTTGTGACAGTTTTCTAAGTTTTGTTGTGTTAATTTTTTTTATAATAATTGCAAAATTTTGATTATTTTTGTAATAATTTAATAAAATTTTAAATGAATTTCTTCAAAGCTGAAATTACGATAAACGAACGCAGTTAGTTTTATTTGCATAATATTTTAATAAACTAAGTTTAGCAGAAAATTAACAAATTTTATTTGTTTAAAGTTTATTCTTCATAACATATTTTTACATAATTCTTTCATAAAAAATAGATTGCTTAGATTATTAACTTTTTCAAATAAAAATATTAAACACCATTTCATTTAATTTTTCAAAAGCCACAAAAATGGTATGATAATTATTTCTGTCAAAATGAAATTTAACTAACAAAATTTACAATTTTGATTTCAATAAAAGCACACTTTTTAACAACAGATAATAGCCATAATTTGTATTTTTTAAATACAAGCTCTTTGAAGGCAGGATAAACTTAGTCGGACTTGTAATAAAGCCATAATTTAATTTTGAAAATTATAATTTTCCCATAAGAAGTACATGTTAATGTATTATTTCTCAATATTGCGTAATAACTTATGCATTACTGTATTAACGATGCATGCACTGTCCCTGGGTTGACAGTGACTAGCGGTGGAGAGATACCAGTCGCTCCCTGATATCGGTCGGGTCAACATCCACACTTTTCGAGTTGGACCGTTCTAGGGGTGTTTTAGTAAGTAAAGCGCTTGTCAAAACCGTTTGTAGCTCCCGGAGCGGAGCGGAGGCTGTGGAAAGTGGGTTTTGACAAACGCAACTACTTCAAGACTAGGATTCACACTAAAAGTGAATTTTTTCCAACATTTGCTGACCAACCACAAATTTTATTATTTATTTGTTAATTACATCCTCATCTTTCATAATTCGATGTAAAAACCGAGATTATGGTATCTTTACTGTCGCCACAACCTATTTTAATTGTGGTAGACGGGGTTACAGTTCAAAAGAGCCAATGAGAAAATTGCATTCCAAATTAATTTTAAAGCCGTTTTTAACCAAATTTGTCCGCAAATTTTATTTTTTGTGTATATGGTATTATTATCTTTCATAATTCACAAAAAATGGTGAAAATCAAGCAGGGTTAATCGACTCTTCCCCAAAATTTACATTTAAATACAAAGGTTAGCATTTTGTCAAATTCTGAAATGGAAACAGTCCACTAATAAACAGCAATTCGTGCGGACGCAAATTTGCTTTGAAATCATAACAAGTTTCAAAAGATGTTTTTAAAATTTGGATTCGACCAAAGAGTGGATTAAGTTAAATAAATAAAATAATGATTTAAAGAAGTCAAAAGTTTAAAATTGCATGTATTAATAATTAATAATTATAGTTAAGAATTAATGAAGGCGGTGGTATCGGCGATATTCAAAATTGGCTTAAAAAAATAAAAAATTTATGAATGCAACGCGATGAGCGCAATTTAACGTTGAGATAAATGAAAAAAATTTATAATATTTGAAAAATTTTGGGCAACAACAAGAATTGTGTACAAACAGACATGGAATTCAAAAACAACAAAAAGGACAATCAACAGCAACACCTGGAAAACAGAAAACTTACAGTATAAAATTTTAAAACATAATTAAAACAAAAATTTTATTATTAATAACAAATTATCAACAGAAATTTAAAAAACTAATTACGACCAATTTTTAAAACACAGTGATGACACCATGAAATTTCTAAACATTTTATTTTATTTCGTAAAAAAGATTATTATTGTAACAATGTGGGATTTATTAGTTAAAATTTTAATAGGAAATCTAAGAACATTTTCGATCTGATTCGAAGACATTTTAATAAACAACTTAGATTTGCTAACGTTAATTTGAAACACAAATGCAGTTGTAGTTTATTAAGAGGAACTTTTTCGCTTTAGAGATTTTAGTAAAATTTTTACAATTAGTTAGTTCATGTTAAATTGAGTCTACTAGGGTGAGGAGAACTTAAAATATCGATTAGTTACTGAGAAAAGTTGACGATTTTCCTATACAAACTTATGGGGACATTACAATGTATGGCGCGTTTTCCATTCTGTTGACGCGATGTGCACCTACATAGGTCGATTTGCTGTGTGGGCGTGTTCCCAGATGACTCTCTGATGTGGCGGATAAAGATCCAAATTTTCGAGTAATATTATGGTCCAGGGATATTTTTAATAAATTTACACTCTTGCAGGATCCCGCGACTTAAAATTTATTATTTTTAAAATTTTTTTTCTCTCCAAGATATTTTTGGATCTGCCGACGTAATTTAAACAATTTTGAATTTTGCCAGACTCTGGGATATTGCTTTAAATTGTTGCGGAGCCTTTGCTAGCATTCGGAATTACATTATGAATATAAAATTTACTACATTTAAATTATTTTTAGCACATTAATTTCTGATGGTCGGGGCTACGGATACGAATACAACCTATCCAACAATCTGATCACAATTTTTTTATTTTTGGCCGTTAGAACCTGAAATTATTGAACCTTCATTATCTTCTCTTCCATAATCTACCTTTATTTCTTTAAGAAATTTTGTATGTGTTTCCGAATCCCTGTTACTGAACTCTACCACACAATGTTTTTAATTTAATAAGGTGAACAAGATTGCGAAATAAATTAGTTTATAAATTGCATCATATCACAAGGAATTTAATTTTTCCCTGAATAAAAAATCAAAACTACAAATTAAAAGCTCATGCTGCCGAAGAGTGATAAAACCGAAGATGATCATCATCAAAACAAAAGTAATTAAATTTAGTGGTAAAACTATGGTCAATGGCTCCCAAAATTGAATTAAATTGAGCGGTAAATAAATTGAACCATCGCAATATTTATTAAAGAGATTTGGGTGCTAAAAGTGTTGGATATAAATTTATAAAAAGTTTGATTGCTTGAATTTGTATTTATATTGCATTTTCTTGGTTTGAGAGTGTAAAAATAACTTGCAGGAAAGATTCGATGTTAATAGAACTGAAAATTTCTAATAATTCAGGATTGATCACATGTAATCTAAAACCAAAACGAACCCATTTCACCGTTAGATGTTTCTCAATTCTTAAAAATTTCTGAAGAATCAGGAAAATATTTACATAAGTGTTTGTTTATTAGATTCCTGAAGGTGGTAAAATCAATCAAACTTAACCAATTGTTTGCAGCATTTAAGTAATTTTGGTTCTAAGTAGTCCTATCGACCAATAAAATTAAAACATTCTGTTTTTCTAACAGATCTCTGTATGTAAGGTTATTCAAAATTGTGGTTTTTTAAAATCAATCTCAGTGCTACCAAATGGTTTGGATTACTTGAAATAATTTTTGTACACTCAAGTCCTTGACATAAAATTAAATTATTGTAGAATCCAATTGGATCTGATTTTGGAAACCATTTCAATTTATTGGTAGATATCCATAATTGTACACTAATCGACAATACACCGTGAATAGAAACAATTAGACAGATAAATTCGAGCAAGCAGGGACAAATTGTGAAAGAGAAAAATAAAGAATTAAGGCCTTGTGGAGATAATCGCGCCTTAAATGTACGAACTGTGCACGATTGCTATCCAATCCGATACAACCAAGATTTCCGGAAAAGAGATATTCTCTACTATCGATTGGGTAAAAGTTTTTCATCGTGTACCAATTCACCAAAATACTATACACAAAACAATAGTATTGACTCCATTTGGTTTATTCGAATTCACACATCTGCTGTTTGGTTTAATAAACGCTGCACAGACTTTTCAATGCATTAAAAAAATGATTGCACTTAAACATAACATTTATTTAACTTCTGTTTTATTTATATAACTAATTTAAGAAGCAAGTGAAATATTATCTTGTGTAATTACATCAATGTGTTATTTTACCTAATTATGAAACCATTTTACTTTAAGTTAATTAAACTATTTCTAAATTATTGTCTCGTTTTCCAATTTCTTGCGAGTGTCAATCATTAGAACATTTACCAAGTTAATAAAATCAATTTCGACTTTTTGGACGTACGGTACGATTGGTAAACTTGATAGAAACATTTTGGACTCTCATGTTGGGTGTCAAGAATTCTTGTAATGTGTTTACTCCATCACGTGGCATCCTATCAAATGGATATCCCATCGAACGACGATCAGGATATAATTTATCTTTAATGCCACAGAAACTGGCAGCATCGCTACATATTCCAGTGTTATCTTGATTTACCTAAAAATTAAAAAAATTAAATAGCTATAATCCAATTAGGCAAAACTAAGTGCATACGCGATCATCAGCATAGTTAGAAATCATAACAAATAGTTGGCACTTAAATCCATCAGTTGTGCCTTTAGGTATCAACATGTGTTGTGGCCAACCACAACCACAGAAGTTAAACTGTTCCAATACATCGCCACCTGTAGGTCTGTTAGAGTCCAAATTTCTGAAAGAACGTTCGAATGGAATAGTAACACTAGAATCTGTTGACTGGCGTTGAATCGTATTTGAACCAGCTCGTACTTAAAAAGTAAGATTAGTATTTTCTAACACAAAAATAAAATAATCTTACAGGTAACCGAAAATTTGTCCAATTCTATGAAAGAATTCTTTTGATCGCTGAATAATGACCATGGGATGCCGCGTTCATCTTGAGCAGGTGCAATGAAGATTCTGCACGTGCCTTGTCTTTGAGGTCCGGAATTGTTAACAGTTATATTATAAGTAAATTCTTGATGTTGTAAATGAGTAAAACGAACATATACAGCACCGCGAGGTTGGAAATCCATTCCACGTGATAAATCGATATCAGATTGCTGCCAGAAAGTGTTCAATACATTTGTGGCAGATCCTCGGCTTGAAACTTCTACACTTTGAACTGTCACACCTTCATAATTCAACTAAAACAATTAATTCGTATTAAATTAAGGTTAATAACGAAATAATAAAATTATGAATGTTAAAATTTGAAATAAAACAAATATTAACATAAATATAAAATCCACAGTATTTAATAATCAAAAAAAAAGAAAATTGGTCGTGTGATAATTCTTCTTCTTTTATATAACAGTTTTAATGCTTAGCACAAAGCTACAGCAAGGAAAGAGCTAATCCGGTAAGAAAATGGAACCCTTCACACACAATTTTTTAATTTTTTTACTTTTAAAAAATTTAATAAAATTTGGTATTATTTACTTGATTGACTGGATATCTGGGAATAGTTGCTTTGTGTGTCTGGAAAATGTCATCAATGTATGCATGCCAACGGTAGAAAATTGGATCTCTCATTGCCGTATTGGAATCTCCTATAACTCCGAATGATTCCTAAATAAAAAAGTTTATTAGAAAAGTTTGTTGTTATTCTTTAAATTAATTGTTCTTACCAAATGTCTATGATCGGGATCGTGAATGTAGGATAAGAATACATGTCCCATATTATGTAAATTTCCGTATAAAGTTCTATTGGGAGACAAAATACTTGATTCCAACATGTTTCCAAGAGTATCTATACCTGAGAACTCATCTAATGTGCTTGTACTTCCATCTTCCTGCAAAAGCAGATATGTATAGATAAAAAATATTTATTATGGCAACGTTTTTATACATGCATAACATTGCCAGTATTAACTGCCGTATGGATTGCATCCCTCCATCTTTCAAGTGAATCAATATCTACACGCATTTGATCTTGAGCTCGGTTTAAGTCGGATATTGTTTGATTAGCTACACGCGCTGGGTAAGTTCTACTAGCAACCAAGCTGTCCAATTTTGGAAAATATGCTTCTGGAATGGGTTTGCGCCATTCGATAAAACGAGTTACTCTTTTTAAACTGTTGGATAAACGTTCTGCATTATATCTCGCAATAATTTGCTGATGCATGTAATAAAACAATTCTCCACGTCTGTTTTTATTTACTAGTTCCATGGGTCCCTCAAATGGATAAACTAAATGCCAGTGCCAATGATGAAGATTGATTCCTATATCTTCACGGAAATAAGCTAAACGATGTTCCTCTTCCAAATTTGAAGCAGTATAATCGAGTGGAATTTCGATAGGCATCTAAAGGATTAACGGATTTAGCAATTAAAAATCAGTTAGACATGTTTTACCCTTGATCCCTGATCTTGAACAATCCAAGCTTCTTCGCGACCTTCAGTAAAAACTTTGCTGTCCACGAATTTATCAGGAAAAGATAGAAGAAAGAAGGTACATCGACATCTCGAGTATCTGTTCTATGAAGTAAAGCAACGGATAATGCATAGTTAAACAAATATGGATTGACACGATCGCGAGCATAAATGGCCATTGATTGTAGATCATCTATATTTCGCATTCCTGTAAAAATTTAAAATGACAAACTTTGTTTACGTGTAAAGTTATGTATACTTGCCCATGAAAATATTAATAAGACGACCGGCAATTCTGCTATGTTTTGGAATAAACAACGAAAAATTTTCATGTCTACCTAAACTCAAAACCTCGCCTAAATCGGGTAAAGATATTGTCGAAACTGCAATTTTTTCGGAAGCTTCTCCTCCAAAGCGATTGATAAGTTGGGTACCAATTGGTTTGTAGCGATCGGCCTATAAAAATTAGATTGAATCGATCCATCAAAATTAAAAATATTAAAATAATTATAAAACATTTTCGTCTTACCAAATATTCGCTAGGAATATCAAACACAGCTTTTTGTTCGCCTTTAGCAACAAACGCTGGTTCGAGAGGACGCTCGAAGAGAAGAAGTATATTCTTTTTCGTATCAGTCGACATTTTGGTTATCGGCAATAGACAATTTTTCACTCAATAGCTGTGAGTACAACAGATTGATTGAACTGATTTTACATAAAAAAAATCCAGCTTATATTCAAAATTGTTATCAATTAGGAACCGCATGTTATTTATGAATGTGTATTGATGGATGTTGAAGATTTTTTGTAAACATAGGATGTGGATACCTATCGTGGTTAATGTCTTGTCTAAATTTGGGGTTTAACCACAAAAAATATTTTTTGTGTTCATGGTTTTAAAATTTATTAGCAACAATCTTAATTAATCTATTTTCATTATCCAGATTGTCCGGTAAGTTTTGTTTGCTACTTGCAAACAGTAGTCCGCAAAAGCGCATTCTGTTACATTTTCTATTAGTTGCATATTTCTATATCCTATTTTTAGCTTTTTAGTTTTGGTCCTTGTTTCCTTTATTAAATCTCTTATTAGCATCAATGTAGGGCTGAATACGCCACCCTGTTTCAGCCCTTCCCCGTTTTAAAATTTTCTCCGACTTCAAATTACCCGTTCTTACGTAGTTTTTTGTTTTCCTGTAAATACTTGGTACGGCCTAAAATTATATTACGGTATAAAATTTATTTTAACATTTCTCTGTTTTGGTATCTTCAAATTTATTCTCTAAATGTTTTGTCAAATGCCTTTTCAAAGTCTATAAAAACATGTCTTGTTTATTTTGTTTTTTGTGATCCTCGTAAGCTTTGCTGTTACACATAGTAATGGAATACTTATACAGTTTTGCATATCCTATTGTCTCCTTTTATATATCGACAATATTATGGAGACCTCCCAATATTTCGGTATTATTCCTTGTTCCCATAACAAATTAAAGATTTATTTAATAGATAGCAGTACCAAAATTTGAATTAGGAAAAATTAAAAATTAATTAAAACAAATATTTTAAAATAATTTTAAAATTTTTAGAAATGCAAAAAGACAAACATTATAGTCGACCTGAATTATAAATTATTTTTTCATTCGACGATGTTGCTGAATGCGACTCTGCTTTTTGAATATTTACGTTGGTAGAAGTGTTGTGAAAAGGTGTTTACTTGTTAGATTTTCATTGGCCTATCACCTCAACTATATTTTTTTCAATTTATAATTCAGGTCGACTATGTTTGTCTTTTTGTATTTCTAAAATTTCCAAAATTATTTTAAAATTTTGTTTTAATTAATTTTCTAATTTCTTCAAATTCAAATTTTCACGTCTATTATCTTGTCAGAAGTGAAACTATTTTTTTAAATGTGATATCTTATTATAGAACGTTTTAAACTTTCTCGCATACATTTACCACGTAACATTTTAAGGTTAGGGTCATTCGAGCTTCAGAATCGGTTGCAAAAGATAGTAAGTAGATTTTGTATTTTCTTTATCAATGTGGGTCTGAGAAGTTCAATTCCACTTTGTGAATAAGAACGAAACCTAAGTCATTCAGAAAGTTGTAAAATTTATAATTTTGTTTGATATTTTTCCTTCGATGATGTTGCTGAATGCGATTCTTTTTTGAATGTTTACGTTGGTAGTGTGTTCTGAAAAGGTGTCTACTTGTTAGATTTTATTGACCTATCACCTCAACTATATTTTTTCATTTTCTTTGATTCGTTTATTTGTTTTCCGGTTTCGTTCATATATTTTATAAATTTGGGTTTAATTCCATCGTGGCCCGCTGCTTTTCCCAATTTCATTCTTTTTCATTCATAACCATTAATATTTCTTCTAATGTGATTTTGTCTGCTACTCTGTGAATGTTATATGATTCTTTGATATATGCGATAGCCTCAATTCTTAACTTTCAAAAACTTCTTTAATTTTAAAAATCGAGCTATCAGAACCCAACTTACGACTTTTTTTAGTCGGGGAACTTTTTTAGTCAGATGGTCGCCAACCCAAAAAAGAAGCCCTCTCACTAAGTAGGTCATAAGTTGGGTTCTGGTAGCACGATTTTCAAAATTAAAAAAGTTTTTGAAAGCTAAGAGTTAGAGCTATCACATATATCAAAAAGTCAGAAAACATCCTTAATAATTTTTTTTGGCAGCCTAACAAAGGTTATTTTTAGTCACCTAGAAAATTCTGAAGAATGTTATGTGATTCTTAGATAAGTGATAGTGATAGTGATTCGTGATAGCCCCAACTCTTAGCTTTTGAAAACTTCTTTAATTTTAAAAATCGGTTACCAGAACCCAATTTATGACCTTTTAGCCAGGGATCTCCAAAATCCCAGATGGCCGCCAACGCAGAAAAGACCCTTCCACTAAGTAGGTCATAAGTTGGGTTCTGGTAGCCCGATTTTTAAAATTAAAGAAGTTTTTGAAAGTTGACTGTTGGGGCTATCACATAATATATCAAAAAGTCAGAAAATATTCTTCATAATTTTTTTCTCCTTATTGACAATTATTATTATTTATTTCTAATTGTATCTACCGATAATATTTGATTAAAAACTCTTAATTGAAAGTAGGGTGGCCTCCTATTTAATGTGTTGAATCTTAAAATTTTGTACCGTTAAATATTTCTATAAAAATCAGAAAATAAGGTATTCCATCCCCAAACCTTTAATAAAAAATCATTTCGTCCCTCCCCCCCATGTAAATACGTCTCTGACCTCTTCATTCTTATGTAGCCCCGAGCCACATAATATTTCAATCCAGCCGTTATGATGAATAAATGTGAGAGCTCTACTTTTTATAAGCGTAGATGCAAATTTATTCAAATAATATTTTTTTGCAGCATATTTTTTAAGAATTGAAAAATGTATTATTTCAAATTTCGCAGTTGGTAGTAATCATTAGTGACGCTAGAACGCGCGCATACCTTGGTCGCCATTGTGAAAACGAAATTGTTTACGTATAAATTGCTAATTTTCTTTGACAAAAATGTCGCATAGTAGAAATGATTGTAGAATTTACGTTGGAAATTTACCACCAGATATTCGCACAAAAGATATCCAAGATTTATTTTACAAATTTGGAAAAGTAACATTTGTTGATTTAAAAAATCGCAGGGGGCCACCTTTTGCTTTTGTAGAATTTGAAGATCCAAGGTATATTTTTCACCATTTTCGGTTTATTTCTTAAACAGTATGTATTTCTAGAGATGCTGATGATGCTGTTCATGCTCGCGATGGGTACGATTATGACGGTTATCGACTGCGAGTAGAATTTCCCCGAGGTGGTGGACCTAGTTTTAGAGGTCGCGGTGGTGGTGGTGGCGGCGGAGGAGGTGGTGGCGGTGGTCGCAATCGTGGCCCTCCAGCACGTAGATCTCAATTTCGTGTTATGGTTACAGGTAATGTTTTTATTTTGATAAAAGCGTGGAGTTGAAAGTTACTTTTAAGGATTACCTCCTTCTGGTTCATGGCAAGACTTAAAAGATCATATGAGAGAAGCTGGTGATGTGTGCTTTGCCGATGCTTTTAAAGATGGTTCTGGTGTTGTGGAATTTTTACGATACGAAGATATGAAGTATGCAATCAAAAAATTAGACGACTCTAGATTTAGATCTCACGAGGTATGTAGTTATATTTAATTTTTTCAGCCAGGTGGAACTTTTTGTGGCACTTAATCGACATAACGGTGGTAAATATTGAAATGAATGTTACACAACTCGATTTAATTAATTTTATTAACCAAATAATTGTTGCAAGAATCGTTGAAGAAGAATTGTTGTATCCATAGCAATAAACCTTGGGTTAAAAATAACTAGAAATTAAAATACTGGACCTTAGGGAATATTTGTTGTTGTCACGAAATATAAATGTCATAATATATCATTTTAATGTACTGATGCTTAATACTAACCTCAATCATCACAACTCTTTGATTATATCACATATTATGTGAACCTTGTGAGAAGTTTCTGAGGTAGAACCGGATGAAGGAGTGCAACTCTACCCCTACACTGACGTTTGCTCTAAAATAAATTACTCCCCCAGGTTTATGTGAATCAACCAAATCCAGCATCTTCTCATAGCTTATAGAAAAAATTCGTTTTGTTCTTCAATTAAGGCTAACGGATCCGTTTTTGGACGAATTGTTGTGAACAGAAAGTCTGACGGAGACTCATAGATGCGAGTGATCGGTAATAGTGAAGGATAGAATTCTCGTTCATAAGAATTCGTTCAAAAACAAATCCACTGTATGTACAGCTTTAAGCCAGATGTTTTCAAAACTATCATAAGGTTTGTGTGTCAGATAATATTATGTTTATAATCAAAGATGAAACCAACTTACCTAAACACCTACAATTTGCTAACGTGATAAGTTATTCCATATTACAGTTCTCCCACTTTTGCCTAAAATATATCGACATGTGAAAAACCAATAAACGTAACTTTAAAACTTTTGAAAATTGAGTTATATATATTTCTTGGTAAGTTTTAACATTTGGAACCCAAAAAGATTCGGAATGAAAATTTTCTCAAAAAGGTAAAAATTACGTGTCCTAGCCGAAAATGACTCGAAAAATTTTATTTTGACTTTTGTACAGAACGAAAAGAAAAGTTTCTTTTATAATTTTAACAAAATTAAATGCAAAGACTTTTTTTGCAGTAGTGACAGGGTCAGCAAATTTTCTAAATCAAATTCTTCGACTTCTTCTGATTTTTCCTGACTTGTCAAAACTAGATAAACAAAAATCGAATATTAAATAATCAAACCAATAATATTTTACCTGTTGAATCAACGATAATTGAATTGTTGAACCCAAAACTCCAGTTTATTGTTTCTAAACTAAAACAAAGAGTTGAATGTCCCCAACTTACCTTCATGTGTATTTTCTTATATTGCCTAATTAGCATTTTTAGTTAGATATACTCAGTTTTCCTAGAACCCTGGGATCTCGCTTGAGAAGTCCTAGCCTTCATACTATCATTTCGTCGTCGATCTGTGAATAACTCCAATGTGACAATTTTGCAAAATGATGTTT
Source organism: Lycocerus yunnanus (assembly GCA_036346125.1). Lineage (NCBI taxonomy): Eukaryota > Metazoa > Arthropoda > Insecta > Coleoptera > Cantharidae > Lycocerus > Lycocerus yunnanus. The sequence continues at coordinate 3,360,061 of JARFIX010000016.1, read as the reverse complement.
TGGTTGATTGTGATTCTACATTATACGCTGCATAGCTGGTAATAGCCCCAATGTAGAAATCTAAGTAACCAGAATAAATAAACAAAGAAGAAATTGTAAATATAAATTAAATATTTGTTATAAAAGCAGTTTTAGATCTCCTGGAAGATTTCACTTTGTAAATTGAGTTATTACAATTGCGACGTGAGTCCATGAATTGAAAGTCCAGTCTCGTTTTGCTCGCACGATTTGCGCGATTCGATTTGCTAATAACAGAATATAGGACCGAAAATCTTATATGCTAATAATTCATTTGCGTCTTTAAATAATACAAATTCAATTTTTGCTCATGCGTATAAATTCTAACGACTGTAATTTATATTTTTATCTGCAATAGAATTAAATCTGCATAATCGCGCAGCATGAACTTCAAATTTGAAGTCTTGTAATATAATACATATTATCTTATCATAATATTTGATATTTGTACGATGAGTTTTCTACATGCAATTAACATTTTTCATTATGTCAGATTAACATCAAGAGCTTTGAAATAAGTATTCTTTGTAATAAAAATTTTATACATAATATTTATATTGTAATCATCTTTTTAAATAAATTACAATTCTTTTATAGACTTTATAAAATCATTAAATTCTTTTAAAATAGTTTTAAAAAGATTAATAAAAATTTTGTAAAGATCTTTATAAGAATTAGTCATAATCTATAGCTAACTTAATATATGTGATTTTATTACCATTGTGAAAAAGTTTTGATGATTGTAGAACACATCTCGTGAATTACTATGGAATCTTATGGAAAAATGTGATTCGATTTGAGTCTATTCAATTGCGTAGCATTTTACAGAACGTATCCGACGCAAATCGAGACCCTGGTGTATTCACTATAATTGATAAAATTAATAAAAAGTAAGCTGATGTTAAATTTTTCGGTCATTGATTTGTAAGGTGCACCATGTTTTGCAATTTATTAGAATATCTCGGTCTCTATTTTCATCCCAACAACAAAGAGCTTAAACAATTTGTTATCGTAACCTGACTGCAATGCTGCTCCGTAGTCAATAAACTAAAATCAATAGTTTTTAAATAATAGTGATCGTTTTGAAATTTAATATAGAATGTGGTATACTGACTATCTTCTAACTATAATTATATAATTTTAAACCACTTAATAATCGCAGAAGTGTAACATCCATCTCTTTTTTACGTAAATTATTGCATACAAAATTGATTTCTCCGAACTTGAACATCAGCCTGAATCAGAGTGATTTTCTATCTGAACTATTACAGACAATAGCCAAAAACCCTGTATTAATTATACAGTGTACTGCATAACTAACAAGATATCACATCTCTGCGATATTCGTAGGGATGGATTTATGAAAAAAGAAATAGTTACATAACGTTTTTTTAAAAAATAACACTTTTAACTTATAGGGTGAAGTTTCCTACATCCGTGTAAAAGAAGATCGTGGTGGTAGTGATCGTCGTTCGGGTGGACGTTCCAGAAGTCGATCGTACTCTCCAAAAAGACGAGGGTCTCCTACTTACAGTCCTGTGAAACGAAGCTACTCACGTAGCCATTCTCGCTCTTAAAAAATATTTATAGTTTCTCTAACTTGAAGTAATAAAACGCGGAAGTTAGGATTGGCCCATTTATTGAGTGTATGTATAATATTACGATGTTTTAAAATGCTTAGTTTTGTTTTACTTCCTAATTTGGTTATTATGTGTGTTTTTTTAGCCCACATTTATTTGCTTAAACTGTAAATGATAATAAGCAATATTTTCATATTGTTAACCATTGGTCAATTTTAAAATTACCAAAATCGACATTCCTTGTAAAAGATGCTTTTTGTGTTTTGCATGATTGACAAATTCACAACCAATTGAAAATTAATTTGTTACACCTCCCATAACAGTCATCAATTGATTTGATGACTGGAATTAATTGTAAGAATTTGCTGGTGCAAATTTTACAATGCAGTTTTTGTCAAAGTTGATTAATGTTGTAGTAAATACTTTTGTAAAATTTGCATTGCAAAGTACCTAATAAAACAATAAAACGGTAGATAATTAATTGTATGTGCAACATTTAAACTGCTAGTTAAAATTTATAATTTTAGTGATAGGTAATGATGATAAATTTGTAATTTTAATTTTTTGTTGTGAAAGTGATGGAAGTCATTTTTACAACTTTAATTTTTGGAATTAATTTAAATTGTAAAGCTAAATTTGTTTGTTTAAAACGATGCCCGTTTAAATGTGCATCGTTATAAAATTCTATTTATGTGTCTTTACTAATTGTATTTTTTTTGTTGCCGAATATAACTCTGAATGTTTGTACGTCGTGGGATAGGGCAAATAAATGAATCACTTGATCAAACATTTTACTTTTTGGATGCAAGAGGATAGGAATGAATGTTTGGAGGATCACTCTGAGGATTTAATTTTCTGGAGGATCACGTTAAAACTAAATTAAAAATTAGGACACATTTCCAAAATATTCTGAGGAGGAAGATTGGACATAATTGCTGATTTCACTCGTCAGACATTTTGGAACGGATCCTTCCTTATGGTAGTAAATACCAAATTATATGTTAATAGAATTTTGTTTGGAATTTTTTTTGTCCAAATTTTGTTACTTGCTTTTTGCTGTTTTAATTGAAAATGTTAAAATTGCATCTAAATTAAATTTATAAATCTCATGTTTAGAAAAGGAACAAAACACCTCAGTGTGTGTTTTGGACTACGTGGGATTTGCAACAGGATGTCTTTAAAAAAATTGTAACACTTCACAATTAGGATAGGATTCTCGTAGAAAATTTAACACCTTAGGAGGAAACTTGCGATGGTTGTTGGAAATGTTTGGGGTCTTCACAAAATAATCTTGGATGTATGAGAAATAAAAGGATACCTTAAGGATTTTCAGGAACTTTAGGATTTTCTTCTGTCATTTTAAGGAATTGTAGGAAAGGATTATTTTCACACTTGATCGGGATTTAGGATTCAGGATTATCGAAATTTTTGTCTCATTAGGAAAGGATCTCTTTCAGGTATTTTTTTTCACCTAATGTTTTCTCATTGCTTACTTGATTTTAAAACAATCTTGTCACTAAGTTACTATTTCATATCTTTTACATTAATTGCATTAATTAATTTATTTTTCAATTGCATGATGAAACAATTTTGGGTAATTATGATTATTAGAAGATTTGGCTTTTTATGTGTAAGTTTTATTTTAAAAATAAACGATTAAGATAACTTGCTTTTATTTTTGTACATTTTACCACTACATATAAAATATAATTTTAATAAGGTGATTGTTCTTTATTGCAATCTTTTTCGCTTTTCAAGATAAAAAATAATTTTTGATACTTCAGTGCGTATTGAAAATCATCAAAAAGGCTTTTTTATAATAATTTATAGTCTGCGAGTGGTGCGGATTGCTATTCATTCTCTCAGTTAATATCCTGAGACGGCGGATATTTAGTTTAAAATCCATATGATCTTTGTATTTAAACCGGTAGGTATATTATATATTACGAGCAGTACTTTTGGTCACATTCAGTAACTTTGCAATCTTGCTGTAGGATTTACCCTCAGTGGTGATAAATCACAAGCTGCCTTAAATCGTAAGTAGTGTGGGTTTAATTTCAATTTATATTTTGCAATGTTTACAATCAGAAGATTAGAATTTATAGAACAGAATGGAGAGGCATTATAAGAGGCTAAAGCACTAAAAGTGCTTTTGACCATCGGAAGTAAGTAAGTAATGTTTACAATCGGACTGCAATTTTATAACAAATACTACACTACGTTACACTAATTTTATAGTAATGAAATGGCAAATTTGTTACTATTTGCAAGAAATGCAGTCAATTGTCATATATCGGCTTAAAAACGATGATAGAATTGATAACTTATAATCAACAGATTGTTCAAAAACGTTTAGTACCCAAGAAGAAATTAATATTCGAAAAATTTATAAAATACTCTAAAAGTAGCAGCTGAAGTACAACAAGAAATATGAAAGCAGGTAAATCCTCAAACAAGACGTAAAATTTAAAAGAAAATGGTAGTGTAGCAAGAAAAACGCCTTTTATTGATAATGTTAACAGGTTGAAACGATTAAAATGTGCTTGAGAATATAATAACAAGGAATCTACATTGTGGAGCGATGTAATTTTTGTTTTTGAATGATTGTTTTTTAAGAATTACAATAATAAAGTAAATTAAGGATTATCTTGAACTTCATTAGATGATAAGGGTTGACTCGAAGTAACATTTTTCCTGGAGAAGCAAAGCTCAATTTGCCAAAGTGACTTTTGTTAATATGGTAATTCCTCAGACGGTGAGTACCAATTTTGCCGACTTCTCTTTTTGTCAACTACCAGCATTATTAGGGGGTAACCCATCTCCCCAATGGATCCGTTCCTGGAAGTGTTTTAAAGTTAAGATTTGCTTTGAAGGAGGGTGTGACAGCCTCTTTACTTAATCATTTATGGTACTCATAAGAACACATTAAAACTAACTCACTTAAGACCGGTTTCAGTTGAAATTTTAGTTAACTAACCGGGTTTAGCGATTTTCAGTTTAACTGTAAAATGAACTACGCCCACGTTATGATTTATTTATCAGTAAAATTAATTTTATAAATAGAAACGATAAACTACGTGATTAGAATTTTTCTCAAATTACCATATTTTCACTAAATAAAATGCACAATAAATTAAAATAAAAGATTTTTGGTTTAAGTAAAACTTGATGAGACATTGGATTTTAGAGAAAATTTGATGAAATATTTTAAACGTTTAATTTATTTGTTTTGGTTGTAAAACGTGGTTGTCAATACAATAACATGATTGAAAACTTATGATGGATTAGTTTTCAAACCAACGGGTAAAATAAAGGTATCCTTCAAAAAATCGTGAAGATTTTTAATAATATAATTATTTAAATTTCATTGAAGAAAACAATAATTATCCAGGTACAGCAAAAATGATTTGAGAGGAAATATAGGAAGATGGTACTTTCGAAAGTGTTGATGGAAGTCGAAAATGTTAAATTTTCGAAATTACTTTCTGGAGAAATTGGCGGACCCGATCTACTTCTATCCCTGCTAATTTAAATTATCCTTCGTCATTCCCAACCTGTCTGTCTACAGCATACACTCTGTTGTAAATTTGTAATCACACGCGATAATAATTGCATTATTTTTAAACTTGAATGGAGTTTATATTATCTAGAATTTAATTAAATAAATAAAATTTAATTTTTTTTTGTGGAAAATTTGAAAATAAAATAGTTTTGATAAACAAAATTTTTAAATAAATTAATTAAAAAAATTAAATACGTTACTTTTACGTGAGACATTTATCTTATATAATTATTTTGATTGGTTAATTCAAAAAAATTAAATTGTGGCGTATAACCAATGATTTGTACTTACATTATTTATTGTTAGCAACTATAATACCAATGGCATTTCTCTTTTCTTGTGTTTTTAGTGAGGATGTTGAACCTGTTTTTTGTACGATGAGTATTTCATGTATTACGTGAATCATTAAGAATTGCAGTTATTCATAACTATGTAGTAGGTAGAACTCAAAATGAGCAAGCATCGCGAGGCAATGGCGAAACTTTTAAAATTCCACACTATTTTCCAATTACCTGTTGGGCAGTTAAATATTTCGGAACAAATGTTCTTAATTTCGCAGGACTTTCGCCTAAGACAACAAAAATAGTGCGAAACACTAAAATCTCTGAATGAAGTACTTTTTATTTTTATTTTCTTCATTGTAGTATCTGAATATATTTCGGCTATTGATTATTTCAAATCTATAAATATTTTTTTTAAATATGTATCTTTATTTACTCTGCTTATCAACAGAATTTATCTTGACTGTATTTTGCATTAAAGATAAAAAAAATTATTTAATATAATATTAAAATAACTTATTTAGACAAGAGAGTTAATAAAATCTTCGGATAGTTTCAAGAATAAATTATTTCATCCACTTCCATCATTTATTTAGAATAGAACGTGTTTTGCTACGTAAGATTTCAACCAATTTCATAATTTAATGTGAATCTTGTTCAACATCGTGTCAAGCCAATTTCCTACTTACATTGCTAGTATATATTTATTGCCTCCCAAAATATTTTAAACAATACAATTTCTAGTGTAGATAATACAAGTGCTCAATTATTATATAACAAATAGTTACTAGGTAACTAACAATTACATAATTACATGTTATTGTGTTTTAAATTCAAATAAATAATATAATCAGATATTTCTACTACAAAAAAATGTGATATAAAATAATTAGAAGGACTTTGTACCTACATCTACTTATTTAATATACTAAAAAAAAGTTTCGCTAATAGTTAAATAAGGGTAAGTTGTTTTTACCATTGCTACTTTGGTTTCTTTTTATCTTACAGTATACCATATCATATAATTTTATGATTCAAGTTGCCAAAAAATTAATAAATTTTAGACATAGAAATTAGTATTTTAATTTTCATATGTGTGAATTATAATAATAATTAAGTTAAATTAACAATTTTTTAAAGTTATCTTTAGAATTCAATTATTATTAATTTAGTTAGTCGTTTTGTCAGCCTATCTGACGAGAATATGGTGATAATATTATGATACAATAGGATTTCCAATTAAATCCTTATTTAATAAATAAAAATGTTGAAAATAATTTATTATAATTCATTCTCAAACCAAAATGTGCCGGGAGTGATCTAAATTACACTATCAGATTAATAAATAATAATCGAAATTTATTACATTTGTTTTAGCCAATGCAATATGGATTTTACTACTGCTGTTGGTATCCTTAGTGCCTTAATTATAGGATTTATAACATATTACAAATGGTGTTTTAATTTTTGGAAAAAGAGGAATCTAAACACTTTGGAACCATCAATTCCATTTGGTACCTTTGGCAATCTCTTCAATAGGACAGAAGCACCGGGAGAAGTATATCAGCGTATATATCGAACATTAAAATCCAAAGGCAACAAGCATGGTGGAAGTTATCTTTTTACCGTTCCAGAATACATACCTATCGATCCAGAATTAATTAAATGTGTGTTATCGAAAGATTTTCAACAATTTAACGAGCGCGGATTTTACTATAACGAAAAGGATGAGCCTTTATCAGCAAATTTATTTGCAATCGGAGGTGAAAAATGGAGAAATCTCAGATCAAAATTAACCCAAACTTTTACATCCGGAAAGATTAAAACCATGTTTGATATAATACTAGGTTGTTCTGACCAAATGATCGATGCTATACATCACATGAAAGATGATGGAAAAACATCGGTCGATATTCGAGATTTAACCGCCCGTTATACTACCGATGTTATTGGTAATTGTGCATTTGGGTTAGAATGTAACAGTTTTAAAAGTCCAGATGCAGACTTCAGAAAATACGGGAAAAAATTATTTGCACCTTTAGGATATATTCGTAATATAAGTATAGTTCTTGCTGTTACTAAGCCTGAATTAGGGAGAAAACTTGGCATCAAACTTTTCCCGATGATGTTAATGATTTCTTCATGAAAGTAGTGAAAGATGCGGTTGAATATCGAGAAAAGAATAATGTTGTCCGTAACGACATGTTAAAACTTCTGATAGATTTACGAAAGGATCCTAAAAATCATCTCACGATTGAAGAAATAGCCGCGCAAGCTTTAGTTTTCTTTTCGGCCGGTTTTGAAACTTCTTCGACCACGATGTCTTATTGTCTGTATGAAATTTCAAAAAATTTAAATATTCAAGATAAAGTAAGAGAAGAAATCACAAAAGTTTTGTCCGCTCATAACAACCAAATAACTTACGAAGCCATAAAAGAAATGAAATACTTACATCAAGTCGTTAGCGGTAAGGAAATTGCAATTTGAAAACTTAAATAGAACCTAAATGTAATTTTGTTACAGAAACTTTAAGAAAATATCCTCCATTGCCAATTATAACCAGGCAATGTGTTGAAGATTATCAGGTTCCTGGTACTGACGTTATTATTCCCAAAGGAGTACTAGCTAACATTTCCATTTTGGGTATACATCGTGACCCAGAATATTATCCTGATCCTGATAAATTTGATCCTAATCGTTTTTTGCCCGAAGTTGCAGAAATGAGACCACATTTTACTTACATACCTTTTGGCGATGGTCCTAGGATTTGCATAGGTACGTAATTTATGTTTCCTTAATTGCTTAACTAATTAAGCAGATGGATATTACCTCTATCTAATACTTTTATTTACAGGTCTTCGTTTTGGACTGCTTCAAACAAAGATTGGTTTAATAAAACTACTTCAAAATTATAAATTTACATGCAATTCGCAGACAGTTGACTCCATAGTATTTCAACCTTACAATTTATTATTGACTCCTAAGTCTGATATTTTCTTAGAAGCTCTTAAAATTTAGAATAAATATTTTTGTTGTAATCTAATCTCATTGCCACTTAGTACGATTGAAGATAATAAAAATATTAATTACAATCGGATTAGGGTATTTCAATTTTTAATAAAATAAAACAGTTTCCACATCCGCCTCTGTAGTTGGAGTATATGTTATATGTTTAATTTTTAAAGACTTAGGTGATCCAAACCTCCTATTCGTATACTCGTTTTTTCTGCGCGAAGATGGAATGCATGGTAGATACATTATATACACAATAATAAATGTTAAACAAAATTGTTATACAAGCAGTAAAAAAATATTTTAAATTCATCAAAAATCGATTTCGAGTCCATCATCCGAACCACGATACAAAAAAGTAATCTTTTTCAGTCTGAGATTTGAAACCCAATTTCTCAGAGTTTCTATTTTTATAATTTCAGAACTATTGCTTATCTCGAAGTGATTAGAAAATCGATTAAAAAGCAAACATAAACAAAGCGTTTAATAAATAAGTAAAATTCAATAACACATTTACAGTCGCTGATTTCACACTAAAACGGTTTCTCGCCAATTTGAATTCTTAAATAAATTTTAAAATCTTTACCTTCCATAATTTAAATGTATTTATTATATTATAGTTTTTTAAATACTTTCAATTATTTGAAGGATATTTTGGTTATTATATTTTTTTCTCAGATCATCCGTTGATGCAATGTACATGTTGTCCAAGAGTTACCCACTAATAACAGGTAAAATAATATTAACTTCTGGCGCAATTTACTTGAATCCATTTCACCTACAGTGGAATTGAAGGTGTAATTATTGAAAATATTGGCACTGCATTGTAATATTTTCGTCAAAACACTCATAATTATTTCAAGTATTCATAACCATAATTTTAAATATTTTGCCTCTTATCAAATGTTGGTATTTTAATTATGTGTTCAAATAACTAAAAATAATTATTTTAATGGCCGAAAAAGGTACAGGTAAATTGAGTAAACGATTTTCATCATTTACTGTCTTATCTATAATTAAATTAAAACTATGCCAAAAACCACAAATTCTTAATAACATCAATTTATTACAATTATGTATTATGAAAAAGTTATTTGTTATTGATGTAAATTTGAAATTATTAATTGGTACCTATATAGTTTATATTTAATTAATTAATTTTATTTCTCTGATTAATAATTTATATATTTTTTATAACTAATAAAGAATGAAATTTGACATGAAATATGGTTCGCAACCATTTGTGGTTTGCCTTGAAAATGTGACAGCCTCTGGTTACAGCTTCCAAGTTATGTCGCGAGCCGCTCACGCTCCTTGCAAAACACCGGGGGTGTAAATTAGTACGTCATTCACAGCTGTAGAACTAACGTCAGTATTCAATAATTATGGACATTATGATATTATTCACCTCTTCTTCCAATAAAGCTCTTTTTTGTTGTATAAAAATTCGATATTGAGTAGCCAATGCACAGGACATTAAAGACACGTGATTGTTTCAATATTGAAAAAGCAAATTTGTATTCTCTCTCTCTCTGAAAGAATTTTAGACCCATTTAAGAGTTCTTGTGGAATTTGCTCGAAATACGAAATCACTATAAACTCGTCAATAACAGGAACAATCACAAAAGGTTGAATAGTCTTCCCATCTTTCAATTCGTTCTGTGTCTATGTTTCTGCTCGCAGATTTTTGGAATTAAATATACTACCGACTTGGGGATATTATCTTGTTCAGACGCTTAAGACACATTCCTTTAAAGCTGTCTTTGTTGCACCTATGATACTAATAATTAATTTAAGTAACCAGTTGTCGGTGCTTAATTCAGATGGTACTGACGTCAGCTTCATTTTCGTGCAAACAAGTGTAGGTATTCGATTTGAAAAATGGGGGCGCGAATTTCAAATTCAAATGCTACATTTGTTTGGCATTATTTTTATTTATAAACAACTGCTTACTCTAAAACATAAATTCATTACAAAGTAAGTATCCAAAATGAATTTATTGTCTTCAACGCCTAAGTAGTATCAAACAATTTTTTATTTTTTTTGTGTTGAATTTATATTACGTATTTGTACTTTTCTTGTTTCTATTGCATTCAAACACGATTAACAATAAATTTTGCTGTGTAATGGTTAGTCAGTTATAAATCCGATTGGCATTTCGCAATATTTTGAATAAAATATATTAATACCTAAAATTAGGAAGTTCTTGTGGTCTCCAATGATAAAATATATGATGCAAAGAAATGATTAAATGTAAAACACACAACTTCGTAATTTTTGGTTGTTCCAACAAAATTTAAATTTCACTTTTGATTATTTAATTCTAAAATGTCAGAAAAAGGCAAAACATCAAGGTTTACAGGCTGTTCAATAGGGCGTTCGTCAAAACAGAAAAAAATGCTCTTTTGTAAATTTTTAATCGAAAAGCTAAAAAAAATTTAGTTTACCGTTAATTTAGAGTACTTGAATTATAAATTTAATTTTCTGGCTTTTGCTAAATCTAAAAAAATATATCATAATGATTCACTCATTACACAAACGAATTTCTACTGTACTTTAGTCTGATATGATTTACCGAGGGGTTAACCGCTGGTGAAGTTTTTTGTACACATCTAATCAAGTACATGAAGTACTGGGGAGGGGGGGTGTAGAACACCTTCCAGTGCACAAATTTTGGAATGAAGAACATTGCAGAACATGCAGAACCCCAGACCGACTAGTTTACTTTTATCACAAGTAAACTGAAGATCTCCGTTGCAGAAGCACTGGAGGGTGTTCCACACCCCCCAGACCCCCGGTTTAAATAATTTATTTTTTATTAAAAGTGAATTAAATATTTAAGCATATCTCAAGTTTATTAAAATTAGCTATGGCCAAGTAAATGTGTTTAATTCGTAATCTGACAATTAATTATAAACTACCTAATTATAAATTCCGTACTCCCTGGGAGGTAGATCTCTGCAACAGGAGAGTTCAGTTTACTTCTGATAAAAAATAAACTACTTGATCCGGGGGGCTGGGGGGGATTGAGTGAAACACCCTCTAGTGCCTCTGCAACGGGAGATCTTTAGTTTACTTCTGATAAAAATAATCTACTCAATCCGGGGGGTCTGGGGGGTGTGGAACACCCTCCAGTGCTCAAATTTTGGTATTTCTGTAAGTCTCTTCTGTAAGAAGCATGGAGAATTATGATGAAGTACGTGAAGTGTAAAGTTAATTGTACACGATTTCCTCTAGCGGTTGACCCCTTGTGATTTACATAACACTATGATTATATTTTTTACTCAATTAGATTAATTTTTGCACAGGAATTATGAAGTTTTTCTTAAGAAAAATTATGTCAGTTTTAAATAATAAATTTATTAATTTGGTTGGAGTACGCCAACTGGGCCTTTTTCCCTGTGATTATTTTACAAATGTTTTTTTAGAATTAGGTAGAGAACGTTAATACGAGTGGAATGTACTAAGGATGAATTCGATATTTGCAATAATAACGCCAAAAATCGATTTTGAAAATCACGAAATCGGGCAAATTATTCATTTTCATGACAGTACGTGCATTTCAATATGCATGGAAAGGTGCTGGGGCGGGGCCTACTAGAGCAGCGAAAAGTGGGGATTAGTCGCTCCTTGAGATCCGCCGCGTCAACTTGGAAACTTTTCGAGTTGGAGCCGCTTAAGGGATGTTTTTAATGAGTTTAGCACGTGTCAAAACCGTTCGGAGCGCCGTACGAGCCCCGGAGGGCGAGGGCGGTTGCGGAGAGTAGGTTTTGACAGTGCAACCACCTCAGAAACGAATTCACACAAAAAGTGATTTTTTAGAAAATACTCCTTAAATCGATGCAATTCCATGTTTTATTCAAATAACAGTACACATATGTGACGTCTGCATCAAAAATGTGATAAAATACGTAATTTTTTGTAAAATTGCTACAAACAATTCAAAATGGGCGGGGCTTGAAGTTAAAATGTAGCCTATCATGGATACGTATTTCAATTTTTAATGCCTAAACGTGAAAATTTTTAAATTATCCATAGTTTATAATATTTCTAATTATGTTCTTTTTCATAATATTATACCATTTCTATAGGGAATTTGCTATTTTAGAGTCCCAGTTCGCGTACCCTGCCCATTAATTTAATTACATTTAATGACTGATTTATTTTGTATTTATTTTCGAGGGGTTGACCACCTGGTATATTTGGTGTACATAATTTTGTAAATGATTTGCAAATGTTTGCAAATTTTGCAAATGTGTGTACATTTTTGCAAATGCCAATCTTTGTAAATGACTGTAAATCTTTGCAAATGTCTGAAATTGTTTTGCAAATATCTGTGTAAATTTTTGCAAATGCTACAAATTTTGCCAATGTGTATAAATTTTTGCAAATACCTGTAAATTTTTGTAAATGCCTGCAAATGCCTGTAAATCTTTGGAAATGGCTGTAAATGTCTGAAATTGTTTGCAAATATCTGTGTAAATTTTTGCAAATGTTACAAATGTTTGCAAATTTTGGAAATGTGTGTAAATTTTTGCAAATGCTTGTAAATTTTTGTGAATGCCTGTAAATCTTTGCAAATGACTGTAAATGTCTGAAATTGTTTGCAAATATCTGTGTAAATCTTTGCAAATGTCTGAAATCGTTTGCAAATATCTGTGTAAATATTTACAAATGTTTGCAAATTTTGAAATTGTTTTCAAATTTTGAAATTATTTGCAAATTTTTACAATTTTTTGCAAATTATTGTAAATGCAAATTTGGTGTACACATTGTTGGTCAGTGGTTAACCCCCCGTTTATTTTTATTTATTATTCTCAAATATTTCCAATTCATTCCCGGTTATTCTAAAGTATTCCACATTATTCTTCAATATTCTCGTTTATTCTTAGATATTCCCAGACATCTCAAGTATTCCCGAGTATTTTCCAGTATTCTTAGTACATATTTCCGATATTTCTAAATTTTCCATAGTATTCTTACTATTTTGTACAGGTATTCCCGAAGTGGTTAATCTCTCAAGTATAATATTCATATTTAAACCTGGATATCATATAATAATTAATATCAACATATTTAGCTTTCCGATACCGCAAAACAACAAAATATTTGACAGCATTGTTTTTTATTTTCGGCCATATTGGCTGTGAATACAACAGATGTATCTTTAATTTTCATTTTGCTTTACCGGCCGCACTTTTTTTAATTTAATTGCAACAATAGCAACTTCATTTAATTTTTAAAACACAGTTAGAATATCATTTATTAATCGTATAATCAATTAATTTTTTTGTATAAAATCCTTCACTGCGCATAAATCTTAAACGTCGTCATAGTGAAATTTGTTCGAGACAAAGTAATAATTAAATTTAAGTGATGTCGAAAACTATTGATATGATGTTTAAAACTGTTGTTTTATGAATATACTATTATTTAATTCTTTATCTTTCCTATTCTCAGGACCGACACAGACTCATTCACCCTAAATTTTCACAAAAAGATTTTCATCTGCAAAACTAGTTTGTTTGTAATTTGTTGTTTTCTGATTGTCGAAATTGCCGAAAATTCCCCCTATTAATAAAATATTACCTAAAATATGTAGTTCTACAATAATATTTGACAGAAATTCATCAAAGGAAGTTTTTTCTGTTTTTTCTTTCTTGACTGAACACCCTTAAACAAAATATTTCAACTATTTTAAAATTAAACGTAGTATGTATTAGCTACTTATACTTCTTGGTTGGAGAAAAAGTTGCTAGTATAAACTTTTTGCATATTAATTATTCTATTAAGCCTTTAGCAAAAAAGGCCGCAAGCAACTTGAAATAATTGCTACTGGGAACGAGTAATCCAAGATTTATAACAAATTCCCTATTATTCTTAGGTATTCCGCATTATGCTTTGGTATTTCCATGGATTTCCTATTATTATCGATATTGGCGTATATTTTGTATAGGTATTCCCCAAGTGGTTGCCCCGCTCGAAGAACGTGCCATAACGAACGTGGTCACAACCGGTTATAACTCATAATCGTACAGAATAGAATATCATCGGTTTTGATGATTTAATTCAGTTTAATTTTTCGCTATTTTGTGCTATCATATAATACGTACTGTCAGATTAAATACTTAACATGAAGAACAAAATTATGAAACAATGGGGGGTTACTTTATTGTTTTATTTGTGTGTTGCAGTTGTGACAGGTGATTAAAAACAAAAATTGTGTTTTAGTGTACTTAACAGTATTTTACAGGTAGTAATAATTTGAAGATATTCAAAAATGTAGATGGTTCGGTTGCGGAAGTACTTTCCAAGGTCGAGGTACCTAGTGGAGCAAATTTAACGTTGATATGCCAAATGGAAAATTTGAAAAATAAAAGAATTGTTAATAATTATGTTACTTGGCTTATACCATCAAGAATGCATTCCAAATTAAAATTAAGAACTTTTAAAAATTCATCTAATTTAGTATTTAGTAATGTAAATACCGACGACGAGGGGCAGTATGTTTGTACCAGTTTGAAGTTTCATATTGTTAAGATTGTGCATTTATTAGTGAAACAAAGACTTACTAAAAGAGAAGCTTATGGTAATTATCCTTTAAATGGATTTCAGGGTATGTAATTACCTCGGTTATATTTTGTATAAAATTAATTTTTTAACATTTTTAGACTTCAATTTCACTGATCATTTTGATTTCCGTAAGTAATAATATGCTGGATAATAATATCTACATTAAAGTGACAAATTATTTATTTTAGATGATCATAATGAACAGGCAATAAAAAAAATTAGGGAAGGTAAAAATTAATCTGCTTTATGTAATGAAAAAATTAACTAGAACTTTTGTTTCAGATTTATGGGGATCTTTCGGTCCTTTCGATGAAAATACAGACCATATATATAATAATAATAATTTTTATAATGATATGGCTTTCGACAGTATTAATAACCATCACTCACGTGAGTATTATCACAATACATGGTCATTCCATATCAAATAGTTCAAGCTGCATCAGAAATTTTTTTCATTTTTTCAAAATTGAATTTTAGTCATTTCTTTGCAGATTTACTTTTAAAATTAAATTTTAATCGGGGCAGATATTTTATGTACATTATTACAAAAATTCTGATCATATAATTATCATTAAAAAGAGTTTTCATGGGCGAGTCTTTTTTTCTTTAAAGTGCCATATCCGGGGTCCCCAAACGTTGGCGATTCGACTTGGCCGAAGCCAAGACGAACTTAGCAGGGAATATAATTCATGGGGTGATTTCCCGTTGCCTTCCCCATAGTTCACAAATCGATATTGGACTTTAATCGCAGCAGTGTATCTAACGCGAACAGGGTTCGAACCGCGAACTTACGCTTCTTAGTTGACCCGTGTGTGCTTCACGCTATACTACTCATGGGCGAGTAAACACATATAACTTTCAAATTTGCTTCAAAATGAAGATTATTAAAGACCCTCATCTTTCATAATCCACTTCAAAAATGATAAAAATCCAGATTCGGGATTCTTAACCGTCACCGTATTTCATATTATTTCACGAATATTCCAACTTAACAGTTTTATATAAGTTTAAAATATTTTCTTTCTTTTCAGATAAAAAAACATATTCTTTTTTCATGCCATTACCAGTGATCTTAATTTTAGGTAATACAAATTGCAATAAATTAATGACAATAATCTATAAATATTTTTTTAGTAGTGGGTTTTGCTATTCTTGTGATAGTTTTTATAATTCGTTGTTTTAAATCCAATAACCCGAACGTATCCACTAATAGGACTAATACTCAACAACAAAATGTACATATCCCAAGGATTGCAACTCCCTCGAGAAGGAACCAATGTGGGCATATATCTTGTTCAAGAATTATCTTCTAAATCCTGCAGGCGGTTGCAGGTTTTACAATCACATTGCACCAACAGCTCCAACAATATTTGATGTAATGGACTTCAGTCGTAGAAATCCTACCACACAATTAGACTTACCTCCTACCTATTCTTCATCAACGCATAATTCTACTCAAAACTTAAATGATGCTACCAATGGATTTAATGAAAAAGGTGCTACCGACAATAACAATTTAAATTTGCTACCTTCCTACGAGGAAGCTGTTGGTTATAATCACACTGCTAGTCACAATGGAATCCATTATAGCGGTCACCATCATAGCGGAGGCAATAGTCATATGCATCATCACAGTGCAGCAGATGGATTTAGTGGGCATCATGATAGTCATAGTGGGCATCATGATAGTCATAGTGGAGGAGGTGGGGGGGTGACAGCGGAGGAGGTGGGGGAGGGGACAGCGGCGGCTGTGGAGGAGGGATAGCGGTGGCGGTGGGGGCGGTAGCAACGATTAAAAGAAGTTTTAGATTTCATATCTTAAAAAAAGAAGTTAATCTAAGAATTCGCCTCAACTTTCTAGAAATTAATATTTTTACTTCCTTATTTTGTGCTATCGCACTTTATTAGTTATATGTATCAACATTTATTTATAACCAAAGTGAACTAGCAACAACATAACATAGTTAGTTTCCTGTCAAGCATTATAATACATTACAATTTTTAAAATAGTGCCATGCTTAGGATACCACAATCCCGATAGTTACACAATCTGGGGAGTATGGGTTTTGATTTCAACACAAAATTCAAATTTCTGTAAATAGGCTAGTAGTAGGTAGAAGTGTTTCAAGTCATGATTCCTAAAATGAGGCAGGTGGAGCTACAAGGACAAAATTTTGGCTTATTTACGTTTATTTATAACAATTAATAATTTAATACTTAGAGTTTTAAAAGCCATCGTAAAGTTATTGCTCAGACGTTTGAATAACTTTTTTTTTAATTTATCGTAATAAGGGACACTGTGATATAGGTTAAAAAAATGTTTATATGTATGTATCTCAAATTGTTATAATATAATGGTGTAACCATTAACTCCTGAATAGCTTCTAGTTATTTTAAAAATATGTCGGTTTGATGTATCTACCTACTGAATCTGTGGAAATAATAATTTCTAATGTGGAAATAGATGAATAAATCAAATTTCTTGTTATAATTAAGTAATCTATGTGATAATACATTGAAAATGTTAATAATATATTCTTTTTATATTAATCCTGTTAATAACTGCTGTTTTAAAAAATCAAACAACGAATAATTAATTATATTGAAAAAAAATTAAATAATCTTGCATTATTTTAATAATATTTTATAAATTTAATGTGTTTTATTAAAATGTATGGCTGTGTATTTTTTTATTATAAAAGTACGACTTAATAATATGGGTAAAATAAAATCCTCGTTTTGTTTGTAAACATAACAAGATTTATAGTATGTAATTTATTTATTATTATATATTTTTAATAAATTATTATGTTTAATTTTAAATTATTATAATTCAATCTTTGCAACTTAAAGTAAAACCGAACTTCTTCTAAAATTTTTCAGAACTAAAACCGTTTTGCACTAGAGCATCTTCAGACCCAACAAGTCAAATTTCTCAAAATCCTTTAAATATAATTTTTTTTTAATATTCTACGTGAGTGAATTTTCTATAATATATTTGTTTTATAATACTAACTTGTAAAAATATATTTTAAGAATGAATTTATCTGATGAGAATCAAAAAAATCGAAATATGTATGATCATATTCTATATAAAAGTCTAAAAATTTCTGTTAAAATAAGGAAGTATGAAAAAATTACTTTAAATTATTACATTTATTCTTAACAGGTTGACTGTAATAATATACAATACAATTGTACAATATATTGTAATTTTAACATTAAGTGTATATGGGACCCCTATATAAAGAATTACATTAACCCCGGTACAGCGAACTGCTGTTCGTACTAAATTGTGTCGTGCACACGTATTTGAATAACGTAATTTATAAGGACTTGCATTAATATCGCGCCAAAAGACACTAAAGGACTTGAAGAGCCACTTAAGTAATAACCGAAGCGTCTCATAATTTTAATCATACTCCAATATTACAAAGAGTTTATAAATTAATTGAATTTAGTCGAATATTTATTTAAATTATTAATTTAGAGTGTCTATTCCTATTTCAATCCGTTTGGATGTAGGTTTTTTCTAAGAGAAAGAGTAAGCATTAAGACCCCACGGCTGCTTAGTCCAGGTTGGAGAATGTGCCTGAAACCCTTTTTTATTGTTGATGCTGGCAGTCATCAACTCAAGGGGACCGCAGGCTTTACGTGCCCTCCAAAGCACGGGAGACGGCCATAGATAGAAAAAGAGTCAGAAAGAATATTTTCCTTTCTAGACTCCTCCCGGGATCAAACCGGGTGCCTTTGCATCAGTAGTTGATCGCTCTAATTACTGGGCTTTTAATTTTGTGCCGCCATATTAAGTTGTATTTTGTAAATTTATTTTTTTAGATCAAAAGCCATTAATAAACATTTTTATATGTTAGACCAATTTTTTTTTTTTAATCTCCGAGATTGGTCATGAAAGGTGAAATTTAGTGAAAGCAAGGAATTATCAGATTCCCACGTCTTCCAAAATTCTGATTTTCTTTCTCTTAGAGAAAGTGGTGGCAGCATACTCACGCTACTAAACATTAACTTCCCCAAGCTACTATATTCTCTTTCTGGTCGTGCTGACTGTAGAGGTAAAAATATAATAGTTTTCTTTTCAAACTCCCCGTATTACAAAAGCTAAGCGGCGGAATAATTCTTAATATCTCCCCCCCTTTGCTACAATTCAATCGTTTTTGATTCAATAATAACGCTTTTTGCAACTTTTTTATTATTATAAATAATTTAACTGTTTCGTTTAATAATTCAGCTGTTGTGTTCAGTAATTCAACTTTGTTTCTTCGATAATTCAATTATTTTTAGTTTAATAGTTCAATTGTTATTTTATTCAACCATTATTATCATTGATTCAATAATTCAACTGCTTCTTTAACATATTTTTCAACTATTGGACTGTTTTTTCAACAATGCAACTGTTTTAAGCAGGAAAGCTACTGCTTACTTTGTCCAAAAATGCAACTGTTTTGTTCAATAATTTAACTGGTTTGTTTAACAATTCAACTATTTTTGGTATAATAATAATAATTGCTCCATATTTGATTTTTGTTTTGTTTTAAAGTCAACGAAAATTATCAATGTTAATCAGGGATACCTCAAAAAAGTCAGGGAAATTGTTTTGGAAAATTTAGTGGAAACCCTAATGTTGGTGTCATAATTTAAGACAAATAATATTAAGTGTTAAATTAAAAAAAGCAACTGCAATCAAAAATAATATCATTTTTTGTATACCTACAACGTAATGATGTTTGTTGTTTTAATGTTAATTCCGTATTTATAAATTTTTAATATTATTATTTGTGTACACGCACATTTCATGCTTTCAGCAATCGTCGGATGGACTCGGACAAATAAAAAATGCAAATAAATTTTGGAAAAATGTATTTAAACCGAAGTGTTTTTTACGCTTTACAAAAGTATGTTTTATTTTTACAGACTTTGAAAACTTCAATAAATTGCGTGGCCAAATCGTAAAGGTGCGGTCACATTCGATCGATGGTCGGACCCTTAGGGATGTCATAACATAACCAACAATTCACTAACCTTGATTTTGATGATTCATAAAGGTTCGATTCATTTTTACACAAATTTGTGCTACTAACGTATGTACCATATTATGGTGCTATGCAATTAAATGTTTTCTAGGGTGGAGTTAGATTATATTTAATTAAAATTAAAAATTCTTAATATGAAAAACAAAATTATAAAACAATGTTGGGTTACAATATTCTGTTGTTTATGTGTCGCAGTAGTGGCAGGTGACTTGAAGAAAGAAATTGAGTTTTAGTTTCTACGTGATGTTATTTTACAGGTAGTAATAATTTAAAAATATTCAGCAACATAGATGGTTCGGTTGAAGAAGTATTTTCCAAGGTTGAGGTACCAAGTGGTACAAATTTAACGTTAATATGCCAAGTTGAGAACTTAAAAAATAAAAGATCAATTAATGGTTATGTTGCTTGGTTTATACAACCAAGAATACGCTCCGATTTGGAAATAAAAGCTTTAAAAAATTCATCTTATTTAGTGTTTAATAATGTGAACGTCAACGAAGAGGGGTTGTATGTTTGTGCCAGTTTGAAATTCAAAATTTTTAAAATCCTACATTTATTAGTGAAACAAAGTAAATCTGCGAAACCTGGCGATTTAAAATTTTCAAGACTTACTAAAAGAGAAGTTATTCCTGGAAATCGACTTTATGGTTTGTAATTAGCTCGAGATTAGTTAGTTTAGAACTAATTTTTTATTTAAAATTTTTAGATTTGAATTTCACTAACCCTTATTATGATAATCGTAAGTAACAATGTACTGGATAATATTATTTAAAGTGACAAATTATATACTTTAGGTGATCTCACTGAACTGACGAAAAATCTCGATAAAATAAAAGAAGGTAAAAGTTAGTGTGCTTTGTGGAATGAAAAATGAAGTAGAATTTTTGTTTTAGATCTTTATAAAGAAATCCAAAATGTCAATATCAATCTACCCAATTCGGACTATGGATATAATAATAATAATAATTATAAAAGTTATGACAATAATAATAATTATATAAGTTATGACAATATTAACCATGGACGTGAGTATCTAAATACACAATCATTCCATATTGAGTTGTTCAGAAAGAATTGCGACAGCGAAGTAGAACAGTTATATTCATAAAAAAAATGTCAACTTGTAGTTGAAGAATTGATTGCCATAAAGATAAATTTTTTTTAAGAAAAACTTGTGAAAGCAATAAATTGTTTTACTTTACTGTTACCTACAATTTTATTTCACTTTCAGTGCCGTTTGTCAATGGCAGTCAAAATAATGTTAATTAAATATAATAATTAGGAGAGTGAACTAATTTGTGCACAACCATTAAATTAAATGCACTTAAAATATTTTGACTTTCAATAATAACAATTTATAAAAATAGGGAAACTCTTCCGTTATTCGAGTATGATATGCCAATAAAATTTTTCTGGCAGCATTTTGTAAAATATTGCATAAAATCTTATCAAAAATTCTGCTTTGTGGATAGCACAGATTGATTTTCTTACCAAAACTTAGCTGCCGTAGGGCTCACGACAGCACCTTGGCGTGCAGTAATTATAAAAAAGTATTTGATAGTCTTTCACAAATATTTCAAATTTTTACAATTTTGTATATTTTAAATATTTTATTTTCAGATCCAAATACAAATTCTTTTCCAACCAAACCAGTCGCCTTAGTTTTTGGTAAACAAATAGAAAAAATGCTAGTACAAATAGATAAATTTTTAATTTTGAAATTTTTTTAGGAGTACTTTTTGTTGTTTTTGTGGTTTTTCTTATAATTCGGTTTTGCGGATACCTCGGACAGAACGCAGCAACTAATAGAAATAATAATCGTCAACAAAATACAACGTGTAATCCAGAGGTTATTACCCCAGAGCAAACCGTTGTGGACATGCATCTTGTTCAGGAAATTACCTTTTAAATCCTGCAGGTGCTTGCAGATTTCACAATAACACATCACCATCGGCTCCCATAATATTTGATGCAATGGATATCGAAAGGCCCCTAACTCATAATTCAAGAAATCCTACCACACAATTAGACTTGCCTCCTACATATTCTTCATCAACGCATAATTCTACTCAGAACTTAAATGATGCAACTAATGGATTTAATGCAAGAAATACAGGTGCCGCCGACAATAGCAATTTGAATTTGCCTCCTTCTTACGATGAAGCTATTGGTCATAGAAATGATCGTCATAATGACACTGCTAGTCAAAACCATAATGGAGACAGTTCTAGTAATCACAACGGCGATAACAGTCAAACACAACATGGTGCAACAAATGGATTTAGTGGGAATCGTGGTAATAGAGGAGGCAGTGGAAACGGCAATTTAAAACGTTTTTGAAATATTTCAGAATTCATCTCAAGAGATTATCTATGAATTCGCCTAAACTTTTCAAAAATTAATCTTTTTTGTACATTGTTATTTTGCCTATAATTTTTAACATTTATTGATTACCCCAGTGGACTGGCAACAAATTAAAAAGTTTATTTCATATTAAGTATTATAATACTCATCAATCTTTAAAATAGTACTGTGGACAGGGTTGCCAGACGTCCGGATTTCAGCGAGAACATAATTATTTCCACACTAAATTCAAATATTTATTCCTTTTGTAAACAGTAGATAAAAGTGTTTTCTTTAGCAATGATCCTTAAAACACGTGAGGCGGAGCTACAAGGACGAAATCGATACAAATAAATATTAAATAAAAATATTTTTCATTCAGAAAAGAATTCTAGAAAGAAACCAAAAATAAAAACGATTTAAGTGTCCTTTGAAAGGTCCACCACTTCGAGTACCTTGCTCAGTATTATTCTTAGTTAATAATGGAAGTATTTTGTTCTTGCAATCTAACGAAGTAAAAATATATACATTCATATGAATTGATTCTAAAAATGGCTTTATGGGAACTAAAAAAATATTGTTTACCAAGTCCACGTTTATAAAATACTATCTAAATGACAACTTTTATTCATTATTAAAACAAATTTATCTTTTTCTTTCTGCAGAGAAATTTCTTTAACTCTAATGATTCTGTTAGATATATTAATTGACAAATGGTGAACAGTTTCAGAAAAAACTGTTTACGGTAACTTAAATGTGCCTTAAGATTCGAGTATAATGTTACCTATTGACATAGCCTGAAAGATCTTTTTTACATTTTTAAACTTCAACTAGTTTAACTAGTTTCAGGTATTTTTATATTGTTTTTTTATAATTTAAAACTTAGATTAGTACAAAATATTGTTAAGTTTTATTCTATTTTTTAAATTGCTTGTTCTCATCAATTTTACATTTTTTTGTACTTTCTGTATTGATATTTGTGTTGTTAAGTTTATATATATTTTTTATACATGCACAAAATGCCAATTTTATGCAAACTAGCGATTTATAAATTGCTGGAGAGCAGCAGCCTTCATATACAAGAAGTGCACCATTTTTTTTTGAATCTCGGTAGGTAGTCCAGACAGATTTGTTATAATTTTTTGAGATTTGGCCTAATACTTTAAAAAAATTTCTAACGAGGGTCACTGTGATATAATTTATATATATTTATGTATATCAAATTGTTATAATATATTATGGTGTAACCATTAAATCGTGAATAGCTTATAATAAAATCACACTGCATACTGCAGAAGTAATAATTTGGAATGAATCCAATTTTTATATTATAAATTGATACACAATTGAAGCTTTTTGTACACCATTGCACCTATACTGCATATAGTGCATTGAAACTGTTAATAATATATTTTTTTATTGTTAGTACCTACTATTTTAAAAGGAGAAAACAATACTAATATTTTTGTGCTTCCTATAAAATGAAGTTTTAACAGTGTTACTTTGGAAAACACCGCACTGCCAAAAAACACGTTTTAAATCTTGCATTATTTTCCATAATTTTATAACATTTTATAAATTTGATGTGCTTTATTAAAATGTATGGCTGTGTATTTCTTATTCTAAAAATACTTAAAATGGGTAAAATAATCATCTCGTTTTATGGTATAACCAGGTATTGTAAAATTTATATTCTGTATTTTATTTACTCTTGTATTACAATTACATTTTTTAATAAATTAATGTAATTAAACTGCTGTGATTTGAAAGTAATTTCATATTTTTGAAAAACAACGATACACTAAGGTAGTTTAGATAATATTATGGAGTGATAATAAAATTGCTCATTAATAACATTAAAGAATAGAGTTTTTGACACCCAATGGTTTTTGAATTTTTTATTATGTGGAACGTATAAATAATTTTATTTTAAATACAAGCAGCGCAGTACGAAGGTTGATTTTTGTCTAATGCAACAACAATTTTACTTTAAAAATTATATTAATAACATTTAACGCAGTATACCATTTAAAATTGATAACCTTGTTTCCATCGCATAATGCCTTTCTCGATATATTTTAAAATAATGAATAAAAAATTCAACATGGCTATCGCCATGACTTTCAGAACCTTCAAACTTGTAACTTACCTTAAATGATGCAGACGAGAAATAATATAGTTTCTTAAGAGAACATCTCGTTGATCGAATTTTTTAAAATTATTACCAGTATTTTAAGTCGCTGCTACTCGAAAGTGATGTGTTAAAATAGAAAAATGTATATAAACAAAAATAAAAGCAACGAAGTATACATTGCTGTAAAAGCGATTTTTGTATGAAAAAGTTTTCGAAAAATTGTTTGAAAAGAAAGCGTTTTATAATTAAAATTCTTTATTTTGATGTAATTGGCAAAACTCATAAAGTTTTACCTCTCCCACGACGTCGACGCCTATTTATGCGATGTAGAAAATTGGTTTTTTGTTTATATCTCCTTTTCTCTTCGTTTTCTGGTGAAAATAGTGGTATACTAAATTTGAACTGATGAAACTCTTTTCATATTTGATCAATACTTTCAGAGCAGTTGCTCAACAAATTGGCAATTTTTCTATTATCCAAAATCTATCAATTATTATTAAAGACATGGAATTTATAGAAATTTTCTATTATACCATTTGTTCAATTTTATGTTCGGAAGGAGCTTTTCAGTTTTGTTATTTTCGCTGGTTTCCGTTTGGCATTATATATTATGAACACGTCATTATGAGCTAAAACGGTTAATTTCTATGGGAAAGCAGCATACTTCATAATAAGATCAGGTGATCTCCTCGTAAGTGTCTTGACTAACTCGTTATTACCCAGCCCGAACCGCTGCACCTAGAATGCGGAAATTTCTAAAAGATATTCCTGCTATGGCGTAAGGATACCGCTCAAAGTTGATGATAATTGAAGGTTTTACTACTTAGAAATAGTACATTTTATTTTTAAAATTTTAAGACTGTACCAAAATAGTTGTATGTTTAAACTAATTAAATTTTTTAATCAATTAAAAATATTAATTATTAACAGAGCAATTTTGACTTAAGTTAAGGCACTAGATTTCAAGCTAGAATAGAGGCGCCTTAAATGCAGTTGTAGTGTTTTATAAAAAAGGAAAATAGGTATTGGATAGGCGCTCGATAATTCCTTTCCAGGCTTAACAGTCTAAAAAATCAAAATAAAATTTGAATGGATAATGGGAAAATTTTAAAACGGGGAATACCAAATGGCAAAGAAAAAAGTATTATTTTATTTTTTACCGCCTAAATTCAAAAATACAGCCCCGAACATAACCTAACAAAAATTTGCATGACCTTGAATAGTTATTTAGGATTTTCCATTATGTATTTTATCAGTAGTTAAGATTCCAATAAATTAAATGAAGAATAAAATTATAAACCACCTGGTGGTTATATTATTTTACTGTTTATATGTGGTAGTTATAAGAGGTAACCTAAAAATGTTTTGTTTTAGTTTCTACTTAATCTTATTTTATAGGTAGTAGCATTTTAAAGATATACAGCAATGTAAACGGATCCCTTGTGGAAGTGCCTTCCAAATTAGAAGTACCTACCAGTGCAAATTTTACGTTAATCTGTCGACTCAAAACTATCAAACAAGATGAATCTCTTAATGACATCGTTTGGTTTGTGCCACCAAAAAAAGGTTTTAAAACCAAGTTAAACGAATTAAGAAAGTCGTCTAATTTAGAGTTAAGCAATGTAAATGTAAACAATGAGGGGCTTTATGTATGTGTCAGTTTGAAGTTCAAAATTCTTAAAAGTCTGCGGTTATTTGTAAAAAACCAAAACGAAACACTTGAATCAGAATATTTAAAACCTTCAAGATGGAAAAGAGACATTATATATGGAAACGATCCCTACGGTTGGTACTTAGTACAGTTTTATGTATTACAATTAATTTTTAAAATTTTTAGACTTCAATTTCACCAATACACGTGAGTAACAATTGCTAACGTAACAGGCAAGTGATTAATATTTTACTTTAGGGGAATGGGAAGATATTCAAAAAACGATTAAGGAAATGAGAGAAGGTAAAATAAGACAATTTTGTTTTATAATAATTAAAGTAAACACAGCCGATAAACACTTCAAATAAAATTTTCAGCCAATTGGGTGTTCATTCGGTTTTGTAAGATTGAAAGTGGTTCAATTTGGTTTATAGTTTTTATACAAATAAATTTGATTTTTTTTTATAGAACTTGATCTAGCCGACGTAAAATTTAATGGGAATAATGATCTTTATGATTCAAATAATAACTATGATTTGAATTACAATATTAATCAACATGAAAGTGAGTATTAGTTTAGTTGCAGGTTTTCTTAGGGTCTATACGCACTAGGCAGGTATACAATGCGGCCAGCAGGCTGGCGCAGGATACGGTTGATTCTGCGGGTTGCCGTGTGGTTAATCGTTCGAGCCAACCGCAATATACGGTTGAATTTGAGGTTTTATAGAATTGTCATTGTCAAGTACAATCATGTATACGTTAAAATAGGAACATCCTAAAATAAATAATTTCTAAAATGGTTTAGGTAACACGGCGAGCCGTCAAACCGGAACAGTTTGGGCAACCGCCACTAGTGTGTATACAAATTTTTATTTATACGTAATTTACATTAAGCTCATCGGTTGCAAGCAGCTGCACGGTAGCCGCCTAGTGCGTAGAGACCTTTAAATAGGCCTTCTCATGCTTGGCATAAAATTAATAATTTTCATTAATTAAGTAATACAATCTTGGCCTCAAGTATTAGGTCACCCCACTTTTTGGTACCGTCCTGAATTGTTAAAATTCTCTCACTTAAATATCAACCTTGAAGAGGATTTTAATTCAAATTTGCAATTCTTACATTTAAAAAAAAAGTGTTTTTATTTAAATTTAATTTTTTTGTCCCTCCCCCTCCCGTAAATCGACTCAAGTAATTTTAAAAGTTTGTTTAAATTAAATCTATTGAAGACTTTTCAAAATCTTGTCTACATGAGATTTATCGAACGCATTCTTTTTAAAATATCAAATATCTTTTTCAGGTACGGATTCTTTTCCAGGAAAATCAATTGCTTTAATATTTGGTAAAAAAATTAAATCAAAAGCAATTTAATAAATTAATAACATTTTTTGTAGGAGTATTTTTTGTTGTTTTTATAATATGGGTAATGATTCGCTATTGTGGAAATTCTGATGATGACTCTTCTAATAATAGAAATAATTATCAGCAAAATGGAAGTGTTAGCCCAAGAATAAATGTTAATCGGTGTGGTCTTGTAATTTATCTGAAAAGATTTTTAAATATTACAAATGCTTGTAGGTATCACGAAACTTTGGCAACAGATCCTGAAGTGTTTGATGCAATGGATATACAGATGCCTTTAACTTATAATATAAGCATTGATACCACAGAATTAGATTTACCTCCTACATATTTATCGTCGACACATAATTCAACTCATAATTTACATACTACTACCGATGGAATTGGTACAGAACATTTGAATGCTGGTGACAATAACAATTTTATTTTACCACCTTCTTATGATGAAGCTGTTGGTCGCAAACATGATGATAATAATTTTTGTTCGGTGAATAACTATAGTAGAAACCATGGCGTAGGTAATAGCAGTGGTGGAAACGATAATGTAGGAGGTAGCGACTGCAATGATGTAGCAGCAGAGGATTCTGGGTTAGGTGATAGTGGTGGAGGCGGAGATTCCGGAAGTGGTGATAATGGCGGAGGTGGAGATAGTGGAGTTGGTGGAGATAGTGGGGTGGTGGAGATTCAGGGGGTGCGGGAAGTGATGATTAATATAGGGGAAATTGAGTCTGAATAGCAAGATACTCCCAAGAGTCTTTCTAAGGGCCAGTTGTATAACCAAAATTAATCCTTGGATCAATGTGATCCAATCACCGCACTTGGATTAACTTTGGTAATACAACTGGCTCTAAGGGGTATTGCTCTTCTTCTGTCAATTTTAGATCGCCATATTTTCGGTACAATATACAAAAAATGAGTAAAAAATTAAGGCATATGGGGTAATTTATCTAAACAGATGTACCAACCAACATCGTTTACGCAAAAAGCTGATATTTTTTAAATTACTGCATGAAGTAAATAGTGACCATGGATGTACAATTTGAGAGATGTACTTACAACGCTTACAAAGTAGTTTGCGAATTTTGACATATTGTGAGACGGAAATAGCAGAACAACTTATTGTGTGTGATGTAAATATCGCAATGGCGCGCAATGCACATTTTTGCACCTTAAAAAATATGTCATGTTTCTTTAATATTATTTTTATTAATCTAAGAATAATAATTAAATAATTAAATTCATATTATATTACACCTAACGTACATAATATATAATTAATTATCAGTTTGAAGAAATGACTTAATTACAACTTATTCTCATTAATATCACAAGTAAAACAATATTTTAACTCTTTATTTCATAATTTTAATTTTTTTGATGTAATTTTGTCGAGCATTCAGATCGAAGCTGTTTACACTGATTTTACAAAAGCATTTGATAAGGTCTCTCAGAAAGCTTTTATATCGAAACTGGCTGCAATTGGTTTCGGTCTGTTGGTGGTTTCGTGGCTAAACAGCTTTTTGACCGGTAGATTGCTACAAGTACGTATTAAGAATCTTCTGATATTGCAGTTACATCAGGAGTTTCTCAAGGTTCGCATTGTGGTTCGATTCTTTTCTTGTTATTTGTAAACGACATCGGGGCAGGTTTGAAGTGCCTTTACATGTTGTTCGCGGATGATTTAATTAAACAGCCTTTTGTTGAATTTGGATAAATGTTCTGTTATTTCGTGTAGAAAGAGTAAGAAAATTCTAGAATATCGATATTACTTGAACGTTGCGGAATTGAATCGAGTTAGTGTAATTAATGATTTAAAGGCGCATCGTGCACTGCATCCCGTGACTGCGATATTTGCATCATGTGCAATAAGTTGTTCTACTATCTCTGTCGGGACTTCTCTTACGCACATGCCAACACTTTCGGAACATTTATAAGCGCTATAAACATAACTTGCCAGTTCGCCTCTTTAATTATACATCCGTGGCAGTGACTATATTTTGATCATAAGACAGGATGAGTCCTAGAGGCTTAGCCGTTCTTGTACTAGCGATAAGGATATACTTATGGGCATACGAGTCCAAATCGGCTTAGTTCTAACCATTTTTTTTTCATGCAACATAAAAATGGGGTACATTAATTTTCAAATTTTATTTTCTAAAAGTTATACCTAATCAAAAAACGGCGAAGGTCGTTGTTGATTTTTTTGTTTGATATTTTTGGCCGCCCCAAGTATACCTTTGTGCAAGCTGCACACTTCTAGGACAACTCCACCTATTTATGCTGCCTTGCATGTTATTTTTTATAAAACTATTTACAAGGATAATGTTATTAATAAGGCACTATGTAAAGTGTGAATAATATAATCCAATCTACAAAAAAAATTGTATAGGGTGCTATAAGGAGAACTGACTCCCCATTTATATAGTGCAGCGGAAAATATTATATGTATTTTCTTGGTTATTTCTATATTTATATAAAATTATTCCAAAATAGATTTTATTTTAAATTTAATGTTACTAAATTTTTAACTTAAAAGCACGTTTAACTTGATATTGTTTTTATATTTATTTTTAAGTGTTATAAAATTTTAAACTTATCTTGTTATTTATTATAATAATATAATATAAAATGGACCACCTTTAAATTAAATAATTCAATAATTGATTTAAATTATTAAAAAATTGTACTATAAAATTGCATACCTACTATAATTATGTGTATGACTATATTACTGAAGACGGATGCTTCACTTAAATTTTTCAATATTCAGCGTTATACAGAGCGATTAACTGAAACTTTACAATTTTTGATTTGCAAATTTTAAAATTATTAATATTTGTATTTAAATAATTATTAATCTATTGATAAGAAATTTATTAATTTAATGCATTGCTGGAAGAATTTACTTTTAACCAAAAAAATTAATTATCCTTAGATCGGAGCTTATTAATATTAATAAAATAACATTAAAAAACAAATAAAATAATTTTGCTATTGTAAACGAGATATAATAAAATTTAAATTATTCAGTTTAAAGCACAATACTTGGAAATTAACTTAAAGGTAGGTTCCATGAGTCTTCTCTATTTTTCTTTAAAATTGATGTATGTAGCCTGAAATTAAAAAAAACAACTTTTGAAAAATAGCAGGTGCTTTTCTAAATAACTTCAAAAATATTACCTCTAAATTTGATAGGGGTTCCTTAGATAACTCCAGTGTATTCTTATTTTTCAATGTCATATAATAAACCTCTTAAGATATTACTATGAAATTTAGAGGTAATATTTTTGAAGTTATTTAGAATAGCACCTGCTATTTTTTTTTAATTTTTAGATATTATAATATCAATTTTAAAGAAAGATGTGGGAGTCATGAAGCCTACCCTTAACTAATTACTTCAATTTTTTATCTACATAAAGAACATTTCATTGTTGTAGCATCAATGCATTAGTTTAGTAAATCACTCTGTATACATTTTGATGCTGTTCATCTCGATTAGTTTCACTGCCATATTAAAAAAATTTCATTCCCACATTAACCTGAATGATTTAAACCTCTTTACCTATTGATTAAAAAATTTTATTTTTATAACGTAGATATTAGAGGTCAAAAATGCTATTCGTTCAGGTTTAAATAATATATTTATCATGTTTCTTAAATGTTTAAATTAAGGCTGTGTATTTTCATGTAATAGTGAATACGATTATAATAATCTTGCATAGTGTAACTATAGACTTAATTTTCACATTGTAAAATTAATTTTTATTTAAATTGGTTATGTATTTTAAGTTATTAAACTATAATATACTTAAATTTTTTTATTTTTCAATCGCAGTTTTTTCTTTTAATTCTCCTTTTCTCTTTGTCTTTAGTTTTAGTATTCTATTTTTGAGAATATATTAATATAGATACAATTGATATACCAGGCTGGACAAAATAGATTATATTAAATCAAAATTGATTTATTTTAATATCGCGGTAATTTGAATATCCCTAAATAAATATAGTTAGGATTTGTTACGTTTTTACGAGAAGCTCAACGTTTAAATATAAATTTGCATTTTACTTATACAATTATTTAATAATAATATATTATTTCCCATATATGTATGTCTCTAATATATTGTCTTTTTAAAAATAAAACAAATCGCTTTTTAATAAAATATTTATTGTACACCACTGGTTGTATGGGGTCCTTTAGCAATTATTTAAGGCCTGAAACTAACTAAGATTTATGGCTATGTGGACATGGGTGTTATCTCAGGTAAAAATTCAACATGTTTTAGTTTACTCTCCAATCACTTTGGCGCTGTGTGCGCTAATTTTAAAGTACGCCCTTTTAAGTTGGCAGTTACTTAACCTATAAATTTTTACACTGTAATTTTCAAGTACGCGTTATTTTAATTTGTGATTTCTTAATCTGTAAATTTTACACACTGCTTTATTTTTACTTATTTTGTTGGTGGTGTTGATTATTAACACATCAAAATGAAGAATCATTTTTATTTATTCGTACATATTATGGTCTGAATTTACTTTGTTTATTAATCTATTACATCAGGTCCGCTAGGTAAAAAACTTATATGTTGTTGTTTTGCAGTAATTTGTCAAGGTACCAAAATTTCATACGCCCTTTTAATTGATTTTTACAACGCTTGATATACAAGACATTGTTTTACGGTATTTATTTGCAAAATTTAATTGTATTCTTACAACGCTTTTTTACATATGAAAGTTTTTTTGATTACACAAACTAATAATCTCTAATTTATTCGTATTATAACGTGCAATATATAACAATTTGCTTGAATTCATATTAAGCTATACGATTCTAAATAAATTTTAGACTTAGTATAGGAGGATTTTTCGTTTCATATTTTCAATTTATGTTGTTATAAGTGTATTGATACAGTCATTAAATGAATTGTTAACAGTCCCTTGAGCAAATTTTGACAATAGCAACAACATCAAACTCGAATTCATACAAAAGTGAATTTTTCCGAAATTTGTTGATTAATCAATCACAAAATTTTATTTTTTATTGTTAATTCAACTTATTTGTTCATATAATTTTTGTTTAAAACGATAGTTCTGTGTTATACTGTTACTGTCAGCAAACTATTTTCAAATTTTCGATGGGCGAGTTACAGTTCAAAAGAGCCAATGATAAATTGCATTGTAAATAAATTTTTAAAGTCCGTTTTTTTCCAAAATTTGTGAACGTACCGCAAATTTTATTTTTTTATATGCTAATTAGACCTTCATCTTTCATAATCCACTTTAAAATGGTCAAAATCGAGTTGGTGTCTTACCGTCTCCCATATCTGTTATATAGAATTGAATGATTTTCAAAATAATATCATGGACAAGTTTAATTTTGTTTAAAAATTTAATTTGAAAATTAAATGGAAAAATTTAATTTTAAATAAAACTGCAACCCAAAAGATTACAGACTTTTAAAGTGTTTTAATTTATATGTATACGCGCATTTTTCAATTTGTTTAATTATTAATGTTTTATGTTTTCTATATTGAATAAATCATAATATATTAAATATGTAGTATGTATCTACAATATTATTTCTTAGTATTAACAAGGTGAAAGTTTATTGTAATCGGTTTTATTAAAATCGTTTAAGCGAGCGTTCGCATATAGCGAGTACATTTTGTTTGCACCGACGTGCTCGTTATAAGGGGACCCGACTGTATATATTATTAGATTAAACAGAAAAGTGCAAAATTGTTTATTGTTGTGTGATAAATTGAATTATAATACTAGTAAAGTTGCAACTTTTCATCGATTGCCATATTTGGACGAAGAGGTAATTAATTGAATGAATATGAATTGAATCATTAATAACTCACTAACAATGTTGCTAATATTTTAGACAATGTAAATTTTTTGAATAAAATTTTACAGTCGGGTCCGCTTATAACGAGCACGTCGGTGCAAAGCAAATGTACTGTTTTATTGCGAAGTCGCGAAAAATTTTTAATAAAACCGATTACAATAAACTTTCACCTTTAATACTAAGAAATAATATTGTAGATACATATACATATTTAATATATTATGATTTATTCAATATAGAAACATAAAACATTAATAATTAAACAAATTGAAAAATTCGTATACAAACATTTAAAATGTACATACCTACATCACTTGTATGTAGTAGTCTGTAATCTTTTTGGGTTGCAGTTTTATTTAAAATTAAATTTTCACATTTCATTTTCAAATTAAATTTTTAAACAAAATTAAACTTGTCCATGATATTATTTTGAAAATCATTCAATTCTATATAACAGATATGGGAGACAGGTAAGACACCTGAACTCCGTTATAATCAAAGCTAACCCTTTGGCGAATTATTGAGTTCTAGTTGTAATCGCAGCAGTAAAATGTTCGTCACTATTGAAAACTGCTCGTTGTAAGTGAAGCATTTCATCAATTTTGCAAATCAAATGTACTCGTTAAAACAGATGTGCTTGTTATATCCAAGCTCGTTGTAAGCAAACTCAAAATGTATTGAGCGTAATGGATAATTTTGGTACCTTGAAAAATTACTCGCTAAAACCGAACGCTCGCTATAAGTTGTACTCGTTATAAGCGGACCTGACTGTATTTTAAAATCTGTAATTTCAGATTTTTCTTAAAATATGGATAAGAAAAATTAATATGACTCTAAAAGGTTTGGGATCAGTCAACTTTTGCAAACAATACAGATCCAGTCCGAACAATGGCCAATCGGCGCTTTTTGAAGTATAAGAAGAAAATGGAAAAAATTAAAGATATGAAGAAGCTCATTTAATTGTTATATTTTTATAATATTAAATCTAAATAATATAATAAAATTAAGTTAATTTATTTTTTGTGTTTGTTTTAATCTGTTGGATTTCTTTAATTGTGGATATTGAAATTACATGTATTATTTTTAAGTTTTACTATATGCAAATGTCAAGTTTCATAGTAACATTTGAAAATTTTCAAATATGCTAAAATTCGCGCTTAAATTTTAGTTCACTCTCCACTCGTTTTGGCGCTGCAATACGTCCCCAAAAATATACGGGGAGTTGCCCATCTATATTACTCTTTCTTATCTATGGTGTGGGAAGCCGGCACTACAACGTGTGCGTCAGCCTTTATTACAAAGTGCCAAAATTTATAGATGACCTTGATTTATTTGATCATGCTTTTTGGATTTTGTTTATCAGTTCTGGTTGGTGTAATTTATCATCCCGTATGACGTAATTAGAATACAGGAAAATGACTTGAAAACAAAATTTCACATTTTGTTGCAAAAATGTTTAAAGGGACAATTTTGACTTTCATTTGTTGTATTTTATTTGTCACAGGTACGAATTCAAAATTTCAGTAATTTACAAACACATCTTTTGTTTTTTTATATTCTAACCTATTTATTTGTTGTTTTTAGGAAAACCCAACTTAATTTTTTTGGAAGGTACCGAAAAGTTGGTGTCTTCCATTAAGATTATAAGAAATGGAACGAATTTTACTGTGACTTGTCTAATCGAAGGCTTAAAAAGTAAAAGGAAATCTTTAGATTTAATTTTTTGGACAAACGGTGATTTAAGGTGGGTTAGTTGTGGTTAAATTTCCATGCAATAATTTCGTGACACTTTATAGTAGACAACGTAGAGAGGTTAATTCGATAACTTTATATATACCTGGAACTTACTATTGCATCTGTGATAAGTACAAATTAATTAAACGTTTGCAATTAATTGTACGTGATGAACATGATTTTATGCGAAGAAAACGTTCTCAATATAGATTTGGTAAACATTGCTAAAATTATTAATTTAGCATAATATTTTAAAAATTTTAGGTATTCCTGTAGAGTCGTCTACACACAAATACCACCTATAAAATATCCAGATCCAATTCAAGACCTTCTTGATGGTATTGGTCAAACTAATTTTGCAGATGTCTCTAAGACAAGTTCAAACAAAAATAATAACAATAATCAGAATAGTTACATTGATAGATATCTGTCAAATTTGGGTGGAAACTTTCTTACTAATAATGGTAATTACGAACCAAATTATAAAGATAATGTGCAGACACGCTATCCAGGTACGAAAATTTTTGTATAATATTTTTTTTTTTATTGTCTCCATGATTAATTACAATCCGTCCAGTGGACGATAAGTAACACTATCTGAATTAATGAGTGCATGACATAGTAGAGAGCTTGCCCATCGGCAAGCCTCCTTAAAAATTATTTATTAAAGTTTTGACATTAGACGGTGCTTAGTTGCGTCGGTGTAGGTCCGTTGGGTCGTATCTTTTCAGTCTTCTTATCGGTGGATCAACGAGAAGATCGCTCACCAGTATGTTGGGATGGTCTGTTAGTCGAAGCTGATATTTTCTACTAACCGCTGTGATTTCTTCCTTTATGCTGCTGAACTGCAGGTCAGAGGCAATAGCATGATTTGTAACATACCAGGGAGCGCTGCAGATGCTACGCAGCACTTTGTTTTGAAAGCGTTGGATTCTCGCAGTATTGGAATCACTGGCAGCACCCCACAACTGAATGCCGTACGTCCATACAGGCTTTAAGACGGTCTTATACAGCAAAGCTTTATTTTCCATTGATAGAGAATTATGACCCATGAGCCAGTACATCTTTCGATGTTCGAGTCCCAATTGCAGGCGTTTGCACCAAATATGCTTAGCCCACGTCAATCGTCGGTCGAGGTGGAAACCTAGATATTTTATCGATTGTTCTACTGGAAGGATGTTGTCATATAGCATCACACTTGGGCAGCTGCCTCTTCTGAGGGTGAAGGTGATGTGAACAGACTTTGCGGGTTGGCTTTAATTCGCCAGGTCTTTAGCCAGACCTCAACTCTACTTAGGTGAGCCTGTAGGTGACAGGATGCATGCTTAGGATCTTCGTCAGATGCCATTATCCCTGTATCATCTGCATATGTTGCTGTCACGATACCCTCACCCACCGGTAAGTCCGATGTGTATAGGAGATACAGAAGCGGTCCAAGGACGCTACCCTGGGGCACACCCGACTGAATGGGCAGTAGAGTAGTATAGGCCTCTCCATATTTGATCAGGAAGAACCTGTCTGTTAGATATGATTCCAGTAGGCGGCTGTGTGGATGAGGCAGCTCTTTTTGATTTTGTATAGAAGTCCACTGTGCCACACTCTATCGAATGCCTGTGAGATGTCGAGGAAAGCAGCCGAACAGTATCTCTTATTTTCTAGGTCGCTTCTGATATTTTTTACAACTGCATGCACCTGCTCCATAGTTCCATGACCCCGACGAAATCCAAATTGGTGGTCCGGAATTAGATTTTTATCTTCAAGGATGGGTTGTAATCTCTCCAGTAAGAGCTTTTCAAATACTTTGGATAGAATGGGCAAAAGACTAATGGGTCTGTAAGATGAAGTTTCAGTTGCATCTTTACCTGGCTTCTGAATCATGATAACCTGTGCAACTTTCCACTGGGCTGGGAAGTAGCCTTGTCTGAGAATTGCATTGAAAATTATTCTTAGTAGTTTAGAGCCCTTTTCTGGTAGGTTTTGCAGAATTTTACCAGTTATCAAATCGTATCCGGGAGCTTTTTGGATTAATCCCTTTAAGAATGGTGTATTTGATGTCGTTCATATTAAATTTTTCGATTGGTAGACTCATCTGATACGGTGCCTCAAGTAACTGATATACAGGACATTCATCTTCGGGGGGAATTTCTCTTGGTGGGGTTGAAATACTTTGACGAGGTGTTCAGCAAAGCTTTTGGCCTTTTCTCGTCTTTCCCGAGCCCAGGTGCCAGTGTTTCTTCTGATAGGTTGGTTTATTTTTTGTTGTTTCCTTGTTTTACGAGTGACTTTCCACAGCGAGTAGTCCGCTGTTTTGTTAGCTGAAAGGTTCTCAAGGAAGTCTTTTATGCCTTGATTTTTTTGTTCAACTAGTAGTTTTTTTAACTTTATATAAACCTGGAACTTACTATTGCATATGTGATAAGTACAAATTAATTAAACGTTTGCAATTAATTGTACGTGATGAACATGATTTTATGTGAAGAACACGTTCTCAATATAGATTTGATAAACATTGCTAAAATTATTAATTTTGCATAATATTTTAAAAATTTTAGGTATCCCTTTAGAGTCGTCTACAAGTACCACCTATAAAATATCCAGATCCAATTCAAGACCTTTTTGATGGTATTGGTAAAACTAATTTTGCAGATGTCTCTAAGACAAGTTCAAACAGAAATAATAACAATAATCAAAATAGTTACATTGATGGATATCTGTCAAATTCGGGTGGAAACTTTCTTACTAATAATGATAATTACGAACCAAATTATAAAGATAATGTGCGGACACGCTATCCAGGTACGAAAATTTTTGTATAATATGTAATTATTTATCGAATGGTAGGGAAAAGTCTGAAGCTGTAACCAACTTTATATAAAATTAGAGCATTGCTATCTTTCATCTTTGTAGTAAGGATTGTTTAAACATTTTTGAGAAGTTTGCAGTGGCTGTGTTTTTAAAATTAGCAGACTAGGTGGCTTTTCATCTGCCGTGAGTGATTTGGAAACCATTTTTGGCTGCATTTTCCCTCCCCTTTTAGCATATTGCAATGGAATAGAGAGACCAAATTATAATATTAGTATTATAAATTCAAGAATAGGAACAATTAAAGCAGAAATAGAAGTATTATAAAATATACAAAATATTAGGTATATTTAAACTTTTACACAGTAGTGTACGTTTGAAAGCATTAATATTAAAAAGTTGACCTATTTAAATTACTTTCATTCTAAGAAAATTTGTTTTATGCTCATTAGAAACACATTTACTACAATTTTCTCACTTCAATTTAATAATAATTATTTTAAACCTTCGATATCAGTTTTCTGTTCTCTCCTGATACATATCATTTTGTGAAGGAGTCGATCTTTATAATTGGTGACTGATTTGATTATCTTGACATTTGTAAAATCAGCATTATGTCCATCGATTAAGATATGTTTAGCAATTGCATACAATCGATTATATACATCTTATATTATTATTTTCATAATATTCCCATATCGAAGGTCCCAAAAATCAGACAAAAATCATCGGTCGTAGAGGAATTATCTGATAATAATCAGATTATATTTTTTATAGCCATGAAATTCTACTGTCTATTAATTTTGGATTTTTACAGCAACTTTTTGTTTTTATTTTGTGCATATTAAAAAAATTATTTTAATGTTGTTTAGTTAATCCATTAATTTTTTTAAATTTCAATTTAACATTTTTATAGCAACTGATATTTTCTTTTGTGAAAATTGTTGAAAATGTAATTAACAGCTGTGATCAAGAAGTATGCATGATTCTATTTGGGAATTACTGTTTTTCCTCAATTTTTATTTCATATTTGTAATAATAAAAATAAATTTTTCAGATACTGTCGTAAACTATGGTAAGTGAAACACATTTTATTTACTCAAACTAAAAACCTGCCTGTTAAAATAATTTTAGGTTGCCCCTAATTGTAGTTAATAATAAATTATTTTTAAGATTTACTTACTCCTTTAGTTGTACCCATCTAATAAATTAAAAATATTTGGTTTTATTTAGTATAAATTTATAATACACATTTAAGTTTTTCAAGAATATCACACATTTTGAATGGGATTTGAGTTTCTGATTTTTTTGCTAGTAAGGGGTCTTCCACCTTGTCGTTTTTAATAAATCATCATCCCTTAGGCTCAATTATTTCTCTTGGCCACCTTTTTGTATTGATGTTATCATTCATTCCCCAGACCCTGTGAATTATGACAAACCCTTTCCTTCCGTAAATTAAGCTGGAAAAATATTGTTTATGTAGTGGTAAATATTTTTTTCAAATTTTTCGTTCTACAAAAATCATCGCCCACCTTTTTATATTAATACAATCGGGGAAGGGGATTCTTCATTTGTTCTCTTGTCATGAGGGGGGGAGCAGAATTTATAGATTACTATTTAATATGTTCTTGGGTTTTTATAATTGCTGGCGAGGAGGGGCATCAGATTCCATAATCTTGTCCTGGTTATTATTTTCGTGGCTGTACTTCAAAAACAAGTTTATTTTGGAAGTGGCATGTGCCCCCTAGTGCCCACCTTGCTACAAGGGTGTTATTAAATGATTAGATTCAAATTAGTCGGGTAAACGTAGCAGTCTTCCGAGCTGGGACGGGAAAGACATTCATGGAAATGCAAATGTGTATATTCAAATGAATTTTTTTAAATAAATTAATGTTGAAATCCCTTGCATAAAATACGAATTTTTCAGTATGTATTAGGCTCTTAACAAATTTTATTTACTATTTCTATTACGTTTTTTTCACAGAAAGTGATCACTCGCCTCCTATATACGGTAAGTACAATAATTATTATCACAGATAATTACTACTATTAATTTATTTAAAATTTCAGTATCCGAACATAAAGATGGATTTAACGTAATATATTTTTTTGGTATGATCAAGAAAAGCTTTTTAATTATTTAAATTATACTCTATTGTATTATTTTAGCTATTGTGTTAGCCTTTGTCATAATCAGTTTACTGATATATTGCATGTCCAGAAAACGCAATGAACAAGTTACCAATGCTACAATGAACAACAATGGTAATATAAGTAACACCAACAATCATATAGAATATTGTACTCACGTCACTTGTGCTCGCCATCGAAACAGTAATCCAGAAGTTACTTGCTACTTAGCCACGCTTAATTCCAGTGGTCATGTACCTTTATCGACAATTCATCATAATGATGGCGGAGTCACAATTTTAACTAGTTTAATTGCAAATAATGATAGTACTGACAGCACCCCAGCTATACCATACTCAGACTCGCCTCCTGCATATGGCATTTCAAGTAGAAATCCTCCATTACATTCAACCAGAGAAGATGTACCGAATGAAAATGATTTACCACCACCATCATATAATCAAGCAGTAGCCAACATGAATTTAGGCCCACCACCAGATTTTAATTCCAGTGTAAATCAAACAAGTTTACCTAATGTTGACCGTGCTAGAGCGCCTTTAATAAGAGCTCATGCAATGGATCCTGAGGTCTAAATATTATGTACTTAATAATGAACATTAATTTATTGTAATAACCTTTGACTTAATCAAGTCAATTTATTGTTTTATAGAACCCTTAAATTTTGTTACCGTTGACGAATAACGAAAAAATATTGAGCTACAAATTTAGAATTCCAAAAGAGACAGTTCTAGTTTGCTCAATTTTTACAATAAATTAGATTTTTGCTGAATAATAGTTCTCAGGAGAATGACACAATGTGTAGTTTTTCAAAAATGTTGGCGACAAATTTGAAAAACAAATATTTCAGCTTTGCAGATGCGAGTAGAGCTTTATTTCAGATGAACGAGAAAAATAATGTTAAATGTACCACTGCTCTCTTTTATGTCCAATCATGTTTGAGAAAGAAGTAGCTGTTTGAGAATTAATAGACTGGTTTGAATCTCCTCTGAAGTGACAAATTTAACAATTAGAATAATCAAATTACACGTAAATTATATTAATGACGATATTTTAATACGTTCATGAGACTGTCTTTTTTAGTCTTATGTGCTTTTCGGCTTGATATTTTGAAAATAAACTTCTATTTATTAAAACTGTTTGTTCTTAAAATGACGAACAGTGCCTAAAATGATACTTATTAACAATTTAAAAAAACTAGTAATTTTTTTATTATTATAAGTACATATAATTATTTATTGTGTGTTTATAACTCGTAATCTGATATTATTTAAAATTTTGGAAACATCGAAATAAAAAATTAGAAAAATTTTGAAAATTAAAAATACAGTAAAACCTGTTTTTATATGAGGAATTGTTTATACGAGCGATTTTTGTGCGATGATGATATCATAAAATTTCATGAATAAAAATGAAATATTTTTGTGAAAGGATTCGTTTTATGCGGTCCCTATCCCCCGCACAAAAACAGGTTTAAATTATGTACCTTCTTCAAAAGTTTTAAAAATTTATTACAAGTTAAGATAGGAAATATTATAAACTTGCGTTTTCTTGAATTAATGACTTACTCGTGACATGTTTTACTTTTATAGAAGCTCATCAAATAGCTGTAGGATTCTATAAAATTAAACATGTTTATCTTGTATTGAATTAATTTTATATGTTAATTTTTGAAAAAACCGCAAATATAAATTATGTACTAACTTAACAAATTTTGAAAACTTCGATTATAATAATTTCAGCAGAATTGGGAATTTGGCGCTCCAAGTTCTGAGTATAAAGGAGCTGAAGCTTTTTTTAATTGATAAATAAACAGTTTGGTGCATATTTTTAATAACATTAATATCTACAAATTATTAAATAATAATATTTAATTTTTTTAATTTTATTTGACAAATTTGCTGCCCCTTAAAATGTTTAGGTGCAAGCGGTTGGTTGCTTTACTTGCCATTGATGTCGGTTCTGTTCAAAGAGTTCAAAACAGATTATTTTATTTAAGTTTACATTATCTGTGATGCCTGATAAAAAAAATGACCATAAAGTCCAGGTCCTGGGGCTTGTTGCACAACAATAGGGAATCTACAAGTTACAAATTAAAAGTTAGTAGTCTATTATTATTAGTAATTTGAAATTGTTATAATTTGGAAATTATTAGTTTAATATACATTGTGTATCAGGCCCCTTAACTACTTAAACGATGTTGACAATATAATATAGGATTTTATTAATATGTCTCTGAAAATGTATTAATATTTTACAGAAAAGTTTTGTTAATACTTAAGCGGTTTCTACACTATCAAGTCTGCTAAAACTTTTGCCGATTCATTACTTTTATAAGGTGTAAATATGAAACGGTAGTGTATGTGCAAATATAAAAGTACGACCTTATAAAAGTAAGGAATCGGCAAATGTTCAAGCAGACTTTATGATAGTGTAGAAACAGCTTTAGAAATTGGTGCTCAAATTTGAATTATTTTTCTACCGACTTAATTATGATACTTAACGATGATAAGTACTTTTTACGATAAGCTCTCTTAACGGCTATAGTTACCACCACTCGATGCGATTAAATAAAATTTTAAGTCACCACAAAATATCAAGAGAACGATTTTGTAGGAAATTAAATTTCCATTAAACTAATCTTCGGCTTTTAATTA
Source organism: Lycocerus yunnanus (assembly GCA_036346125.1). Taxonomy (NCBI): domain Eukaryota; kingdom Metazoa; phylum Arthropoda; class Insecta; order Coleoptera; family Cantharidae; genus Lycocerus; species Lycocerus yunnanus. The sequence goes on along the minus strand of JARFIX010000016.1, from coordinate 3,317,304 downwards.
TATGATAAATAGTTCTCGAGATATTCAAAATTTTCAGCTTTCAAGTTGTTTAATTCTGCGTATGTTACATATAATATCTCTATAGTCATTTTATTATGTTTTTTATGACTGTCTATGGTAGGTGGTGGTGGATGGTGACGGTTGCAGTAAAACTAGAACCGCAGATACAAAGTTAGGATATGTCATTGATTTTATAGGTACTAGATGTAGAATGTGCATACTAAATTTAGGTATAACTGTCGAAACTACATGTCGTGCCAATTGTGAGTGTTTTTTTTAAGACAAATGGCTTTTATAACTTGAAAATTCATAATTTATAAGCAGTGGTGTCCTCCGTAACACTAACACCTAACAAGATCTCGAAATTTTTTTTGTTAACGTAAATTTATTTTTCAGCAAAATCTTAGTTAGGCTAAAAACGATTTTTTGGATATTTCAGTATTGAGCATCCCGTACTGAGGAGTTTCTTCACAATTGGTACAGCAATGTTTTAAATCGGCAAGCCAAGTACGATTAATTTTAACTAAAAAAAGAATTGCCAAAGACATTTGATTTTAATATTGATAACCATTTATCACGACTCAATTTAATTTTCATTTTGCAAATTTGACCAAAAGTGTCTATTTCGATATAAAGAAAACTAATTTAGTTTATTTCTCAAACAACCCCCGTACCTAGTCAGGTCAGTTTTTTGAATTTGTCTCATTGATGAATTAAAATGCTTATCCTTAAACTTTCAAGTTGAAGAAAATGAAATGCATTTTTGTAACAATTTAAAGCCATTTTAAAATTTATTATTAATTAAAAATTAATATTTTGTGTTGTCATTTAACTTTTGTTAAATTAAAATATATTAATAATTTACAACAATGGCAGAATCTTCCCATTTTCACTGCTAATATAAATATAAAATTTAAAATGTGATAAATCATGCCTAGTAATTGTAGTAATTTGACGAATTGATGGTAATTTTCACATTTTCATCTTTTATTTTTTTATTAAATAAATTTCTTAATGACAAAGTGCCAATTTTTGAAAATAAATTATTAGTGTATAGCCTGGATGTGAAATTTTGTGTATTCCTTTTTAATGTATTAAGTACTTCTATGTGATATTATTTAATTATAAAAATTATTGTAATTAAACAATTAACTCTGCAATTTAATTGCACTTATTTATATGTATAAAAAATTTACGATATACGTGCTTTATGTATGTTATGTGCCTTATCGACATATTTTTAATATTTTGTGTATATTAATAAAATTATTAAAGCAATTTGCGCAATTTTAATCAATAGTTTCCTAGAAAGTGAGTCATAGGTGAGAAAGTAGGGTGTTTTATTTTTAGCATTTTTATGAAGTTTGTTAAGAAGGGTTGAATTTTACCGGCGTGTATAAATTATTAACTTTTACAAAAAAAATAATTCGGGTATTTTGTTAAATTATCCGTAAACGTGATTTTAGAGGATGACTTAAGACTCGATAAGTTTTTAGTGCACTTATTTATGGATTTAAGTTGGTCCTTTGGAGGTACAAAGAATTTTATGAAGGGTAACATTTTTGTTCTACTTGATTTGTGTTGTAGTTATTGGGGGAGTTATACTAATAGTGTGTTATCTACTCTACCGTTTAGTAAAGAAGATGAGCATATTTGGGGAATCAATTGAAAGAATTTCTTCGATAGCTGAACCTTCATGCCAACATCGAATCTGTGGTCAATATTGTACCATGGTTGTAACTCATGATCGAAATGATTTGTCAAGACCATCTACAAGTGATACTATTTCAACTTCCATTTATCCAGTTTCTTCCAATTTCTCGTATACTGAGACTAATTCAAACCGAGATCCTCTGGATTTGCCGCCATCTTACATAAGTACGATAAGTAATTCAGCTCATCAGTTGAATTCACTTCATTTGTTAAACGATAATTTAAACAGCAAACCGCCGGCGTATAGCGAAGTTGTACACAATGAAGTACAAAACAGATAATAATAAAATGTCATGGGCAAATAGGTACTTACCTGATTAATTTTGCAATAGTATTAGTATCACGCACAGGTAATCTAAGTGCTACTTAGCGTTTGTATTTTTTTAAATTTTTGCAAACAAATACTATTCTTAAATTTTTATCCTATAATTGACCAACAATGGACCCCGCTTTATGGTAACTTCCAATTTTTAACTAATTATAATGTAACAAAGGAGGAGTATGATAGATATTTAGAACTAAACCGGACAAAATTGCTATTTATGCAACAAGTTGCGAATTAGGGATCTTTTATGCACGAGTGAAGTTTGTCAGGTGCTGTCTTGGTTGGTATAGATAATTTTGAACTCGAAACAGTCTTGAAAACCTAGTGGTTACCAGTAGCGGGTTTCCCATGTGATAAATATTTAACTGCTGTAAAGTAAATTGTACCTATACTGTGATAAATAATTATATTCTTAGATAAAGTAAATATAACTTTTTTTGAACAGTAAATTTGTCTCTAATTTTTTACCTTTCCTCCTAAAGTAAAGCTTTGTTTGGATACATAAAATTTAGTTACCAAATCTTGATGCATTGAAATATTCTTAGAAAACCTACAAATGCTGGCATTAGAAATATATTGGCGTGACAATTTTCTTCAAATTTTGGAAGAATATAAGACAAAACAATGCAGAAAACACAATAAACTATTTTATATTTTCCAATACTTGTTTTATGTCGTAATAATATGTAATTTTCAGAAACCTTAATCCAAAAACTAACTTAGTTGGACAATAAAAAAACGTAAATTTTATATTTGCTTTTTTTCAAGGACGAAATAGTGTTTGGACATCAAATACAAAAATTATTGTCCTGCTTTTAAAAAGACACCTTTATTTTAGGCAAATTTCTGCAAAAATTTGCTAGCTAATTTGCTTAAAATTGCTAATTTGTTATTATTCTGACTATTTTGGCCAATATTCATACAGCATTGGATTGGGGAATCTTTAAAATTTCCAAAAGAGAACTCGTTTTTCTTCTATTAAAATTTTATTTGTTCAATTAAAAACTTTTAAAATATGATTAACATTTTTATAACTTTTCGTATTTCATAAAATTACTTTCTGAGTTTCACATAAATTCGATCACCTACTGCAATCTTCGCATCTTTTCCTGGCTTGAGTTCCATGTTAATTCCAAACACAGGCGAACGTGAATCGGATAAATCGGGACGTAAAATATTTAGGGATCGAGTTCTGTTCAAAAATATATTAAACTATTGGGTGGGATGGCTGTAAAAATATATTACCTTTTTAACGCTCCATAAGGTTCGAAATGGTCAGGACCTTCAAGGTTAACTGAATTTATAAATAAAGTATGAGTGCAAGGAAGGATGTCTTTAAATTGAGCCTTTCCTATTTTCATGCTTGTATAATTATCTTCGCAATAAGGTTGATCTACATCAATTACCAGGTGTGGCCGAAAAGTTGCCGTACATATACGTGGTACGCCAGTACGTTTTCGTATCGCTTCAACGCTTTTTGTATTTATTAAAGTGTAAGGTGAAAAATTTTGGGAAAACCCCTAAAATGAATTTGAAGAGAACTTAAGTTAAAAATCAGGGCACACTTACATCATAATATCCAGTAGTTTCTATACGTTTCAGCGTGTATCTAACGTTTTCCATGAACTGCCTTCTAATCGCTGGTGGAAAATAACAAATTTTTAATAGGTCTCCTAGATTTTCTTTAATACATTTAACGATAGAGTCTCCAACGGCTTCATATTGTAGCTCGTGCATTATTACGTCATGACCTAAATAATTACTAAAGCCAGCATTAAACGATGTTTACGTATTTCGAGTGACTCACATTTTCCTCCGTTTGATATGTCTGGAATTTTTACGTGCATTGGAAAGAAATCTCTCAACATCGTACTAAAATCTCGTGTAGCCATTCCAAAGGTACACAAATCCGGTATGGCCACTTCATTCAGTGTTGCTACAAAGCATCTAAAATATACATTTAATTCTACGAAAAGAAAATCTATGGAAAACTTATTACCTGTCTTCGAAGTCATCAACACTTTTAAGACCATTTTCCGAGCATATGGCTTCTTGTAACTTTTTTGCAGGACCTCCTTCGACAGGATAAATCAAGATCTCTTTTAATTCTCCGATATACACCCATGCTGGACTTCGTGAACGAAGTCTTTTAATATAGCTATATAAAAATTGATAGAACAGTTGCACACAAATTACAATAATTAAAAAAATAAAAAACCAGTAATACAGATTCATCATCTTTAACAGGAATCTGGTCACAAATTCTTAAACTAGACAACTTTTAGGTAGGAATGAAAATTAAATAAATGTAACGTCGTTGATCAAGTTGAAAGCAAAAGATTGATAAATATAAATTCTAAAATGGACAATGTGCACAATACGATAATGATAAGTATAATTGCACAGGATGTACAAAAATATATTGAAATATACTTATATTATTATATTTTTGTCATTAAGAGTTACTTATATCGTTTAAACCAAGCTTATTTTTTAAATTTTGCTTAATTTGAGTTTAAGTATTAAACACCTCTACATGGAAATGTTAAAGGTGGACCAGTTCTGTTAAAATGTAGAATTGCATAAATCCGATTAACCCAAAACCCCTAAGGGCCAGTTGTATATAGCTTCAGTTAAAGTCAACTCACTGTTCATCCAATCAGAGAGGCTGAAAATAAATTTAATTTTGTAAATAAGCAAACACTTCCCTTTTGAACATGGATTGGCAAAATGTCTTGGGCATCAAACTTCTGTTCTGTTCCTCTTCAAGGTTCTGTTTATATAGTAATTATTTATTTCATCTATATTTGTCGCATCCTGTACATATTTATAATAACTTACGTCTTGCACATTTTGCTCGTTATCACTTCAAGTTTATTTAAAGTATTACTGCAAAATTCTATTTAAAATTTTAAATGTTAATGTTTTTATAAAAATGGGGATCGAAAAGTGTTTAATGAAGAAAATGAACTGCTCTTTTTTTATTTCGGTTACTGCAGTTATTGCGAGTCTCTATGCTTTAAAAAGGTACTTCTACAAAAACAGATGGATCCCAATTGGAACATTAAAACAAATTTTTATTTATCCGCTTGATGGTGGTATTGGCCAAGAAATACACGAAGCTCACTGTTGGAAAAATGGCTTCAAAAGTGCTAACATGATAGATAGGTATATCCAGTTCTAAATGATCGAGAATTTTATTAAATTTGTATTTTTTAGGTCTCTGATAATTTGTTCCGAAGAGAACAATTCGGCTATCCTACACTTGAAAGCTCCCGAGTTGGCTTCAAAAAATATTGAAGGAATATTACAGCACTTCAATTCCGACAGTTTTAAAATACTCCCATACAATCCAAGAGAGATGTAAGTTGAAATATAAAAAATAAAAAAAAGATAATGTTGGTTGTAGTAATTACTTAGGTGATCCAATCAAAATTCGCTACTATGCCAATCGCAACTTGCTTCAAAATTTTTTGCAGAATATAATGGGGCAGTTGAATATTTGTTATGTTCCGCCAACAAATAGGAAGGAATTTAATAATAGAGTTAAATCTGAAATTGTAACTAAACGAGACAAAGTTGTTGATGTAAGTCTTTTTTACTTTTTCTCAATAATTTTCCGTCAGAGAAGAATAATGAATATTGTTATTATTTTTTAGAAATTTTCTTCTAATTATTCATCTTATACATTAATAAATACTACAAGTCTTGAATCACTGAAAAATCATACTGGCATAGAGGATATTCGCCTCGATAATTTTCGTCCACATTTTGTCATTGAAGGAATATACCCGTATTGTGAAGATCAAGTTAAATCTCTGAAAATAGGATCAGTTGAATTTGATAGCATCATTCCTTGTTCTCATACTGATTTTATAAACTATAGGGTTTGCAAAGGTGAAAAGCCTTATTCGGTATTACAAAGGTAAAGATATATTTTTAGAATTTTACATACCATACGAGATTACTTATTAGTATTTTTTTAACAGAATTCGTGCTTTAAAAAAATTACATCCCAAATTGTCTAGTTCAAATTCGCCAGTATTTGGAATCAACATGGAATTAGCTAAACAAGGAGGCATTGCTGTTGGTGATCAAATTTACGCAAAATTTTAAAATTGCATTGTTGCATCAATTTTATGTAGATTTAGAAATAGAAAAGTAAAAAATAACTTTTAGCAAAAGTAAAAAAAATTTATAATGTAAATAAAAATTTATATTTCAAAAATTTCTCAATGTTTTTTTATTCTTTTTTTTTATTTATAAATTTTGAAGTATTGGCTCATTCAGAATAAATTACAAAAGAAATTGTTCGAATTACATAAAATTCAGATAAAATCAGAAAAATATTATATTGTATTATTCGCGCATGGGATAACCCATGAAGTATATCTCCTACCTAACAACATAATTATTAGCTATATAAAATGCAGAAGAAAATATTAAGTAATATCCACAAAAAATAAACTTTTGAAATCAGGGGCGTATTTAAAAAATGCCTTTGGGAGGGGCAAACCAGATAATTTTTTAGATTCTCGATTATCAAACGTGAAGCAAATGTTAAATATAAGAAGCCGGCTTTGCATGAATTTAATCTTTCAACGCTCCATGGTTTTTGTCATTTTGATGTTTTGAAGAGCTCTGCTGTTGCAGATATCAGCTCCTCAAGGTTTTTATAAGACGTCGGAATAGGTCTAAAGGCCTAATCCCCAACGTGAAGAAAAATAATTAATTATTTTTGACTTTTCAGTGCATTTTGTTTGTTTTTGAATAAAAACGTTTTCAAAAAAGGTTTATATTTATTTTTCCTTTTTTCTTCTTGGTTTTTTAAAAAAAACTCGTGATAATCATGATAATGGATACGTTATAAATTTTTGCGTTATCTCAAAGAGGGCTTCCTTGCAGACAACTCTTTCTAATTCATCTTTCATTATTACTCTTAGTAGTATTATAAAATTGATTAAATCAGTGGAAGTTCTGTATTTGGTATAAAATCAGGTATAAAAAGAATAAAATGTAGTTGGTATTACCTGAAATCGAAAACCTTTCTTCGGATTTTACTTTTCGAAAATCTTTTTGTTACATCCAAAAATAACCGGCGAAACATTTGTTTAAATAGTTTTCTAATAGGTTTTCCTTGATATACATAAATAGTAGAAGTCTTAACGTTTTCACAAAATTATGCATATATGAAAATATATGAAAATTTATTAAAATAAATTTTTTGAATTTATTTAGGTTATTTAACCTACACCTTGTTCATTATTTTCGTAATTTATGTGAAAACGGTTGGTTTTCCAAAAAAAATTGTTAGACCAACTTGTAGCTCGTTAAATTTCCTATCCGGTTTGGGCTGTTAGTTTTTTCTAAGACGTTTCGTTTAAAAGATACGGGGTTGGCAAGAAAAGTAAAAAAAATAAAACTCGGAATTTTTTGACATTTTTTCTCTTAATTTAATTCATAACTCGAAATCTGTTGATTCTAGGCGATAAGGGGTTATAACATAATTTGTAGATATTCAAATGCTCTATAGAAAAGCTTTAATCCATTAAACCCAAAAAATCAAAAATATCGGTGCAATGGCCGCTTGAAATCATAAATTGAAAAAATTGCTTTAAAGTGAGGTACCCCCCAAGGGTTTGGACTTGGACAAAAATTTTATTTAAAAATATGTCTTAGAAAAGTGTTCTCTATCACCACCTAAGAGGTTCTCCACGGTCACGGGGACACCCTGTATGTATTGCTATGGTTCAAAATGATTCTACCACTGCATTTGTAATAAAATGGGCGCCGTAAATCATTTACATACCATTAAACTTAATCTTCTGTTGTTTTTTAATTTTCTCGGCTTCTAATTCTCACGTGGCATGAGCTCTTAATTAAAAATGTGATATTGTGGGAATACTCAAAATTCTTTTTATTAACAAAAATCTAACAATTTAATTTTTGAAGTTATATCTAGGTTTCAATTTTAAATTTAAATATCGTGTCTTTGAAATAATTATAAGGGCAGTTTTTTGTAATGAAATTTGTTGTTAACATCAAACGGAAAATGTCTTTAGATTTTTCATATTAAAATACTACGAAATACTACCCCAAATGTTCACAATGGCGAAATTTTCAAAATAAATCTTCTGACCACTGCTGTTTTTATTTTTAAAAACCGTTGCAATTAAGTTTTTTAAATTCTGTTCAGTTTCCAAATTAAGTTTTTATTTAACATTTTTACTGTTAAATGTGTTGTTTTCTTTATTTTTCGGTTGCGGTTGTTGTTTTGAGTCTCACTCGCGCTTGCTTCTCCAAATTGTTGTTGAGTTTTTTCGAATTTCAAGGGACCGAAAAAAATTCGGGAAAACGAATCCCCTGCTCCTGCCGCTACGGGCCGCTCTGACAAACGCTTTTCTAATTAAAAATATTCCCCTAGACCAGTCCTACTTGGCAAAATGTGGAAGTTGAGCGACAAGCAAGAAACTAACCTTTATTGTACTTTCTTCTTATGAGACTTTTGACCCCACAACTTTAGTTTACCATTGATGGAAATTACATGTCGCATTAAAAGCGATTTGATCCACCGACCGGTGGAACTTATAATCTCCCTTTTATTTGACTGAGCAATATTTTTTGAGAACAAAAAGAAATAGATCACTGGATAGTCAAAAAAGGTAATCGTCAAAAAATTACTAGACCATGGTGGTACGCAATTACTAAATATTCAATTATTTGGAATATTTCAGTACAGAAACATGAATAATATATTTTTTTACATTTGGATTATTTTACCTTGATTTTTTTCGTGGATTATTTTACCTGGATTTTTACCGTGGATTATTTTATCGTGGATTTTTTACCGTGGATTATTTTACCTTAATTATTTTATTATAAATTTTTTTCTGGGATTATTTTTCTGATTACCATCAATAAGGCCTCAACTCCTCCGAACCATCCATATTTGCCGTAAGAAGTAGTGTGACTCACTCCTTACTAAGTTTTGAACACCTTCACCAGTTTTGATAACTTGAACACCAAGTTATGACATTTTAAAATTAGACAACCATAGAAATGATAAAATTATTTGACTGCGTTCAAAAAATTCGTTATATTGAGGAGACCAAAACCCATTTAAAATTTCGTTATAACACGAGAATTTCAAAGGACCGCAGTTTGTTTCTTTATATTGAGATTTTCGTTACATCGAACTTCGTTACAACGCGAGTTGACTGTAATATAATAATGTGAAAGTAATTCAAGTATCAATTACCAAGTACTTCTTAATGTGGAAAGTATTTGAAATACCAAATACTAAGTTTTTTTAAAAGTATTTGACATATCAATTACTTAACTATTTCATTAAGAAAAAGTATTTCAATTATCAAATATTTATAAAAGTAATTCAATTACCCTCAAATTACTTCAAGTACTTCAATTACCCAAAGTATTTCAATTACTTAAAAGTACTTGAAATACTTTTAAAATACTTAGTGTACTTGAAATACTTTTAAAGTACTTAGTGTACTTGAAATACTTTAAAGTACTTCAGGGTACTTAAAGTACTTGAATCACTTCAAATAGGTACTTTGATAGTACTTCAAGTACTGAAATTTTTTAAAATCCAATTATCAAATACACAAATTCTACAATAAAATACTATTTCAAATATCAAATACTTATATTTTTATTTATTTATATAAAAACTAAATACTAATTTTTTTTTTCGCTCGTGATCACACTCAAATTTTCTTCTGTATATTAATACGGTAAGGGTTAGGAATATAGGGTATACTTTTCCACTTGACGATTGGTAATGGTAATTTGAAAATCAAAGAAAAATGGTATATTTTAAATTAAAATTTTTTTTTCAAATTTTTGAAATATTATGATATTTTGACATTTATGAAATTTCCCATTTTTATTGTAATTATTTGGTTAATATTTGTTCTACAACATTATTATATAAGTTGGAGCTATCAGTAGTATGCAGACAATATCAAATTTTAACTAATTTTGACCAATTGAATTTTCGGCGACAAAATTATAAAAAAAGGAAAAAATTTAACAAGGTGTGTGTGAAATGAGTGGAAAATTAGTCTATTATATTGAATTGAAGAATTACCTATGGATTTGAATTCCAAAAAATTAGTTCAAATACTGAAAACGTATTTCAATTGCTAAAAAACACTTCAATTACTAATGGATTATTTTTCTATGGATTATTTTACCTGGGGATTTTTTTTTTGGATTATTTTATTGTGGATTTTTTCTTTCGATTATTTTTCCGATTACCATTTTATGTAGCTTCAACTTTCGTCAAGGAACATATTATCATCCGATGAGTAATCGGACAGAACAGAACATGAAAAACCAGAACAGTGAAAAAACAGAACAATGAAAAAACAGAACAACAAAAAAACAGAACAACGAAAAAACAGACCAACGATAAAACAAAACAAGGAAAAAACAGAACGTAGAAAATAGAAATAACAGAACCTTTACAAAAGAGAATACTGAAAAATGAGAATAACGGAATAAAGTTTTTTCGACTTTTTTTTAGTCTTCGCCTTAGATTTTATTATTTAGTTATGACTTTGTTATGATTTTTGATTATTTAATTGGTGCCCAATATCGCACTCTAGAAGATTTTTATGGATTTAGAGAAGGCATGAATTTCTGCTGTTTAGGCTGTTTTGTTGGTAGCGGAAATTTAAGATTCCGACTTCTATTTGTGTCAAAGTTAGTTAAGAAAAATCACCAGATTTGAAAATTTTTGACAATTTTTGAAAACAGTTTGAAAACCGTATATGAGTCTGACATTGATGTCAAATTGAAACTGAAGTTTAGCACTTAAAGTGCGATCCATATTTGACGACATTGAGATTTCCCCGGCGATGATGAAAACCCTAACCTTAGGTATTTCCTAACACCTTAAGGAATTCCTAGCGCTTGCTGGAAACCAAATTTGACATAAGAGTTTCTTATCTCAAAGTTAGGGAACTCCTAACGTTAGGAATTGGTTGGTAAAAACGGGCATTAGTTTCACAACAGAAATTAAACAAAGGTTTAAGAATCTTTTTCATAAAATATTGTGGTGATATTTTGAAGTTAGACTTCAAAATACAACAAAATGGTTTTTACTAGTTTCTTACCAGTAGTGTTGGGTTTCTCGTCACTGCGAGAAAGAATAAATGTTTTTTTAAGAATTTCGATTTGTTGATCAATTTGAAGATCAACAAAATTAATTTGCTTTATTTTGCCAACAAGAATGCCAAAAATTGTTACTTTCAACACCTTTTACACAAAATCATGATTTGTTTTGATGAATTTGACAGTGTGATTATTTGACATTAGTGTGTTTTGTGCGCCGTTTGTTTATGGCAGGATAAAATTTAAAATTTGGAAACGAAAAGAATGTTTTTGAATGTTGGCAATTTTAAAAAAGAAAGAAAAAGGAGAGAGTTGGTCTGAGAACTGAAGACCGAATGCACGTCAGCTGGAGGACGTGAATTTTGAGATTTTTGATTTGCGTTGCCGTGAAAGCGGTAAATTTTTGAGTTTGTGATAGTGCCTTCTGAAGACGGGGTCGTCTGTTTTATTTTGCGAATTGATCAAAGTTTTTGGTTGGATTTATCGAATCTGCAAAGATAGCAAATGAATAATTTTGATAGAGGAGCCATTTTGGAGTTATTCAAGTTTGATTTGTGCAGCGAGTCATTAAGTTTGTATTGGAGTCGAAAAGAAGAGCCAATTTGGAATTATTAAAGTTTTACTTGTACGAGTCAACGAGTTTTGGATTTGAATTGGATAATTGAAGGCAGCATTAGGCCAACACCTGGAGTGTTAATAAGGTCAGTCGTTGAACATTTGTGCGCTAATTTAATAAAATTTTATTTGTGTTAAAACATTTTGAATAATTATTTTAAAAAATTATTACCATTGTAAAGATTTACACAAGACACAGAATTGTTTGGTGGTTTAAATTTCAGCAAATGATTTCAAATTTTAAATTTAAATTTCAATTACCAAGCAAAAACACAATTACACCACCTGGCATATTTGGAATTTTGTCCCAAAATCGGTTTGACAATAAAGCAAATTTTGAAATCACGTTTCAATATTCGAGTTTTAATTGCGCTGTGGTCGCCGAACATTTATTCATTTTCAGAGCTGCGAACCTTAGAACTCACTACTGGGTAAGTCTCATAGCTCTCCGCTGATTAATCCTAGACAACTGGGTTAAATTTTTTATGGTGTTGCAACGGAATTTCGGAAAGGGTCCTTTCACGAAAAACCACAATAATATATTCGAAAAAAACGGATTTCGCAGGTTTTACACTTTTTTCTTAATAAAAATAATAAATATCGTAGTACTATATGAATTATTTCTGTCAAAATGCAATTTAACTAACAAAATGAACAATTTTGATTTCAATAAAAACACACCTTCTTAACAACAAATAGCCATAACTTGGTCAGTTTTTGTCGTAAAGGGTAAAATAAAACATAAAATTACAGGGGTTTAAAATGCTTTGGAACTTTGTATTTAATATTTTTTTATTGGACCTTTCCTTATTTCGAGCAAATCACAACCAAACATTTGTTGAAATTTGAGTTTTATACGGGAGTTGAAAAAAACCATAAAAAATCAAAAGTCGGTAAGTTTTTACGTGCTAAAAATTAAATTTAAGGATAATTTACTATTTATCTACAAAAAAGATCTCTTGTAATTTTTCACTCCTACAACGATGAGTGCCCCTAAATCCGGGGTAGACTCATCGGTTCCTGAAAGCGTAAGTTTTTGACTACATCTATGCCGAGTTTCCTTGATCTTCTAATTTCTGCTCTTGAATGGCCAAAATCGAGCTATTTTTACTTTACTAGTATTGAATTAATTATAGGTATTGTGTAAATTTCATTTAAAAGAATTTAAAAACACCTATCAGATTTTTTTATTAATTACAGATAAATCTATAATTTCGAAGAAGATGAATCAATTGCATCATATGATGTAAATTGGTGAAATTAACTTCTTTCTATTACAGGGAACTGGCAGCATTATCAGTTTGCGTTAATTATCAGGGCCGGCGCAAGAAGTAGCTCTTCTCTTCTTTGCCCCTCGGCAAAATCAATCATGAATTAAAAAAAAAAAAAAATGTTCGTCATAAAAAAGGCTTTTTATGGTTGGGTAGAATTAATAAAAGGAAAAATATTCCTAATTAAAAACCTAAAACTGTCCTTAAAACAAGTGAACTTTTGCTCATGACATTTCAATAACAGGACATTTTTATTTAATTTTGAAAACATTTGTTGTAAATGTTGTTTATTTCAGTTACATCACTTGTTTTTAATTTTTATTTGATTTTTTGAACATTAAAATTGCATCCTCGTGCATATAATTTTGTCTTTTTACAGCCCTCATGCTAACAATCAAAAAGCTCCCGGTTACGCCCTTAGTACATAAATAACTATTACTTCATTTGTTTATATTTTTAATTTTTTAATGTACTGATTTTGAGTTTATGCGTAATTACCCAGTCCGCTCCTGAATAATTTATTATTAAAAACTTGAAAACTATGTGTATCTACATCTATTATGGGAATTCACATGAATTACGTGCCAAGGTCATTGTAAAACAACCTTAATTTCTGTTTATTTCTTGTTTGGTTGACATTTCTTTGAGTTACTTTCGTTTTATTATTTACCAGTTAAGTGAGGTGCAAATAATGTTAAAAAATGCACTCAATATGTCCGAGTTGTGTTTTATAATACTAATTTTAAGTGTAATTTCAGTGTGCAAAGGTGAACTTTAATTTACCTCAATTAAAAATGTAAGGTTAAGTTAATAAAATTGTGTAATTTTTGTTGATTTTAGCAAATTATCAGCTTATTGTTACACAAAATAATAAAAATATCGAATGGAATGCTCATTATTCTGTAATAGAAGGCGTCAATGTAAATTTCACCTGCAGAGTGAGTGGTTACGATAATAAGAAGTTGGCTTGGGGACGAAGATCCAAGTCGTTTAGGTAAGCTTTGCATTTGTGAATATCGCAGCTAATTTGACCTTATTTATTAGGTTTGAAAATGAAGAGGATTTAAGAAACCATATAAGAGAACAATCGGATTATTTGTACAACTTACACAATAATGCACACATCGGTGAAGTCTATAAATCGTTTACGCCGATTCGTATAAGTGACAGGGCGTTTATTTTTGTATGAGTTACGAAGATTCGTTATTTAAAATAGTGCATATCAAAGTTTCAGAATTAACATGTACTAATAGGTTTAAGTGTGCTCAAGATAATATTTGTATTAATTCACATTACGTCTGCGATGGTATACCTGATTGTTTTGATGGATCGGATGAGGATTATAATAATTGTTCTGAAAATCCTTGTGAAGGTAAGGCTTATCCTTATGTGATTGATAGTCTAGTCATTCCACACATTTGGGTGGAAATGAAATTTTTCTGCTTAAATCCTTCAGTTTGGCATCGGAAAGAGCCCTTAAATTCTCTATATCAAGACTTGAATTTGCAATTGGAGATCTCAAAAGCAACAAAGTTATGCGTTGCTATTAATCCCCATTTTTTTAAAATTTTGTCCCATAAACCATAGTTTTCAATTGAACCCAATTTTGCATTAATCTAGAAACTGTTTTTGCGTCAAAACGGAAGTAAAACTTAATGTCTTACCCCTAAATCTAGCTGCTCTAGCCGGTTGTATATGGAAAACTATTTAAGAACTAGAACATTTACTTAGTTTCTATTCAAAATCAATCCCCATGTTCTGGTCAGAACTTATGGCCTCGAAACCTAAAGGGTCGAAGTAAAAACATGACATTTTTCTCTTTTTCACGACGTTTTGGTTTGTCAATGTTATTTCCTTTTAGGTAAAGTTATGTGCTCTGATGGAAGGTGTATTCCTCAGTTATGGTGCTGCGATAAGAGAACTGATAGAAATTGTACCGTTAATGTGAGGCATTCGTGTTGCTCAACAATACTTGATCGTAAGTTTTTGGAAATACTATTTTCTCAACTATAAAACGTTTTTTTAGCATATGATCCAACACATTATTATGAAATAACAAAAAATGATAGAGAAGAAAAGGAAACCCATAGGGGAGGTTCATCTCGTTACGTTTTTATTATTATTTGTAAGTACAAAATTAATTAATTTAACCTGGTTCATCCTTGTATTTTATTTGCAGGTGTGATAAGTGGGATTTTCTCTTTTATTATATTTTTGTGTATAATTTCAAGAATGTGTAGTTTGGATTCAAGTCGACGTCCATCTAGGAATGGTCACAATCAAACAATGTGTGAACACTCAGATTGCGCAATACGAAGACAATTAACCCCTAATACAACTTGTATTTATTCGAGAGCTTCTCATAATATACAAACTGCCAATTTAGATAATAATAATGATGTAGATGATCCGTTAATATCGATTTCCTTGTCGAATATACTTGCCAGACGTACCTCCGATCTACCTCCCTCTTATTCAGAAATTGTTGGTTCTTCTATTAGCATATCAAAGCCTGCTTTGGATGACGATGAAATTGCTCCACCTCCGCCTTATTCTAGTACAAAATATTTTAATGACACTGAAATAAGCAATACAACTACTGATAATAGTGCTTCCGAAAGTAATGGAAATACAAACTGTGATATTGGTAATAATGTTTATACAAATTAAATAGGTAATTGAAATGTATGTAAGGCTGAATCGTTAGATATTATTTTAGTTTTTTATGCGATTATATTTTTATTAAATTATTTTAATTTCTGCTGTTAACATTGAAGCTCAAATGTTTATAACTTGAAAAATCAAAAATGTGTTGTTTTGACTGGGCGTTACAGTTTTCTTTGGATGCTGGCTTTTGTATTAAATGTTTTAGTGAATTGTGTATTTTCAAAAAACATTATTGCTTTTGGTTTAATTTACCTGAGAAATGTATTTGGACCGAGTTCGATAAGTGCCTTTGTAAATACAATTTTTTCTATAGAAATGAAAGCAAATGATGAAAAAGCACAAAATTAGGATTATAGGGTGAGGATGAATCAAAAATTTTGACGTTGGAAGTATTATTACAAAAATATAATGCAACGTATATTTTTAAATTTTTAGGGCTTAAAGTATAGTCAAATCTGTTTTTATGCCACATTTTTATGTACGTTTTTTGTCTGCGCTTTTTCCGTGGGAAGTGCGGTATAAGTCTGAGCTGTAAACAAGTACGAAGTAGCTTTTTTAAGTGACAGAAGTGATTTTGAACCAGTTTTCTGTAACAAAATGCTTGCTAGTTTTAAATGCACATTTTGGAATCTAAATAAGTAAATAAAACATTTAAAATTGTGTTACGTACAAGGAATAGCTCACCTGATATTACATCACATTACTAAAAATTTCACTACGTTATACATATTACATTACCTATCATCACATTACATAGTTTATAATAATCGTCCTATATTTTCACCACTATGCTGAGTTTTCGCATCGAATTTCAAGGCAATTTGAAATATTTTCTATGTGGGAATGTGTTTATGCGATCCTATTTGTGGCATAAGAAAACTTTTAAATGTGTTGTAAACAATAATTGTTTTAGCCGCTTTTGAAGTTGCAGCATATTTTTTTATGTCATTGCATTTATGCAGTTTCTTTCCTCCAAAAAAACAGGTTTGACTGTAATTTTACATCGAGTATTTTATATTCGTTATAACTTGTAATATTGCAAATTTTATTCTTCAATTATATTTTCACAAGTTAATAACCATTTTCATAGATATTTTATATTTATAATATAATTACTAAAAGGGCGAAGGCTTTGGCTTTGTTACAATTGGAAAAATATTCCAGAGTGTGATCCAATTCAATGTTTTGTAAGCCAAGTTAGGAACTCGCCCACGGTCTGCATAGCCCCACCTATTGATTGATTAAATCGGGATGCAAGTAAACCGGGAATTTTTCACCCGTTTTTATGAACTTTAAAATCGGATTTTAGCGATATTATTAGAAATATTGAGTTCATCCTCACCTAATAGACTCATTTTAATGTTCTCAAAAAAATTTTATAAAATCTCAGACAAAAAGTGGCACTTACCAACTCCATGTATTCTAGTGAAGTTTTTTATGCTTTATTTTTTTTATTAATTGTTAGTTAGGTAAACTTGACGCATATCTTGACAAGAGAAATTTAAACATTAACTTGATTATTATTAGAAGTGCCTTAAATGTGGTTATATATTTTGTATCTAGTTTTTTTAGTATGTAGGTGTTATCACAGAGTAGCGTTTTATGTACTCTATGATTAACTAATGTACTTCTTATAAAATTGGAAAAATTGCTATTTACTTTTGTAAAGTTAATTGTTAGTTAATCAAAAAATAAAATTCATATAAAAATTTAATGATGGTTATTGTAAAAGTATATTTCCCCTTTACCTAGATCATATTTTCCAACTTTTGCTTGTTTGGCAGAAATATTTAAATGAAACATCAGAATTTTTGAATATACATTGCTTCAAGTGTTCAAATTTTAAAATTTTGGTGAGTTTATTTGTAGCCGCCATTTATATGTACTTATTACGTTTATGTATACCAAATATTTACTACTCATCTAAGCTACAAATAACGTGTTGGGGTTAAGTTTTTCTTATTTAATGAGTTCTTAAGTAGGTTGTTCCTTAACTCGCTCTTCCCTAATCTTTCAAACTTTATGGATTAAGAAATCGTATCAAATGGCAATACGTTATATTCCGTTTCCATGTAATTGCATTATTATTATTAAACGTCTGATGACGGCAGTAACCATTGCTGAAAGCTTACGAATAATATTTCGTTTTATTGTTTATTTAACCTTTGAATTTTAAACTTTTAACCAAATATTTACAGTAATTATCGATTTTTTTTTAATTATTTCATAAATTTTCAGCACTTTACTCATGTGTGTACATCTAAGATTGCTATAAATCCTATAGTTAATATAAAATTTTAATATTATAGGATTTTAAAAGGATTTAATAGGAGTTAATATTTTGCAATATTTAATTTTAAATGTCAGTTGGCGTTTTCAGGTTGGTGTGGTTATTAAAATCGGTATTTATAGTTTTACAAAATTAACATTGTTTTTAATAAACTATTTCGGTGACAGTTCGAATTCCTGATTGCGATTTTTACCATTTTCGAAGTGGATTATGAAAGATGAGGGTCTAATTAGCGTATAAAAAAAATAAAATTTGCCGATTATTCACACAATTTTGAAAAAAAACGGCTTCAAAAATTTATTAACAATGCAATTTACTCATTGGCTCTTTGAACTGTAACCCCCTCTCCTCTCAAATTAAAATAGATTGTTGCGACAGTAAATATATCAGAATCTCGGTTTTTACAACGAATTATGATAGATAATGGTGTGATTAGCTAATAAAATAGTTCAATTTGTGATCGGACAACAAATTTCGAAGAAAAATCACTTTTTGTGTGAATCCGTTTCTGATGTAGTTGCGCTGTCAAAACCGCTCGTAGCCCCCGAAGTGACCTGGAAAAAATTAATTTGGAATGCAATTTTATTATTGGCTCTTTTGAACTGTAACCCCGCCCCCCAATTTAAAATAGGTTGTGGCGACAGTAAATATACCAGAATCTCGGTTTTTACAACAAATTATGAAAGATAATAGTGTAATTGGCTATTCGAACTCTCACCAACCATTTCTTCTATTTTCTAAAACTTCATTTTAGACGATCTGATTCAAAAAGTGAAAAACTATTGGACAAGTCAGTTAGTTCGAAATCCAAGAGAGTTAAGTTATGAAGAGAAGCCTTTGGGTCGCACAACCTTTGCAATCTAGTTATGTATAGCTTATTTTCTGATTAAATAATACACTCGGTCTAGTTACTACATATTGTTAGAAAAAATAATTGAAGTAATAAATAAAACTTAAATATGATGAAATTTAATTGTAATTATTAATTTTAATTATGGAGAGTATTAAATTGTAGTAAAGATATTATTATTGTTACACATAAGTATTGAAGTTATTAATTTCAGTTTAATGTTGACTGGACTTCAAAATGTTATTAATATTTATTAATTTTTTACTAATAGGTTTAATTTGTAGTAATCAAGTACTGAAACTTCAAGTGCTACAAATTCCGTAAAAAAGCTTTTCAACATTTTCAAGAGCTATGTCACCATTAAGTGTGGTAAGTATAATAAATTATTTCGTTTCCGAATTATCTGATTATTTATATTTCCTAAGATGACAAAATAATGGATTGGAATTGCAAAAAACAATAATACATTATTTAACAGTTTTGATAAAAAATCGAAATATTATATCAACAGTAAAAACAAAATCGGGTTTCTGAAACAAGTTAGTAATAAAGAATGGTTGATGGAAAATGGCAGCAGTAAGAATCTGAGAAAGAAACGTAGTTCGGATTATGATTATTTGATTCCTGGAAAAACGGGAGAGATGGAATCCATAAAATTTAGAAACCTCTGGCAACGTGTGGGTGGAAGATTTAGGTATGGTACTGGAAGATTTGAGAACGATAACAAAGAAGTAATAGACGATATTGATGACAATGAAGCGGAAATTCCAGCAGTAACAACGATAGAACCGCCGAAACCACCACAAGTATATAGAAATCCGAAAGAAACCAGATGGATACCGGGAGGAATACCAACAGTGATACCGCAATATACCGCCAAGTTTGTATTCAATGCAAATTATGGAGGAAATTTCGGATTTACATTTGGAGGTGGGTTTGAATCTGGGGATGCAAATAAATTTGGATTAGGTTGGATGAAAAATTTCCTAGGATTTGGTCAACAGAATAAAGCTTTAGCAACAAACGTTGACCAGGTACCACCATATAATAAATATAAAAATTCATGGAGTGATTACTATTGGTCAGGGTAGAATTGTGTTCGAAAGAGTATGCAACAATAATTTTATTATTAAAATAATTCTATAGTTTTTTTTTATGGAAAATTCATATTTTCTTTATTACAGTTCATGTAATACAATGGAAAAATTTAAATTTTTTGGCCCATCTTTTTATGACTGGAAACTAAGAAAATTTGAATATTTAGGTTGTATTTCATTCAAAAAAAAATGTTTTAGCTATTTTTTGACTCGTAAGCGCTTTTTCTCTTTTTCAAAATATTGTAAACATTATTGTAGTCGATCACTGATGACAGATTTTAATTTGACACAACCATAACAATTTTATACTTGGAAAATCTATAAAATTTCAAATAAAAAAATTATTACATATTTAATAAGTTTCTTATTGTGTTTTAATTTTCATTTAACATTCAATTGGATGAAAAGTCATTTGATATACCTGGCATGAAAAATAAGATGTTGTAGCAAAGAAAATAATTGTAATAAAGATTAAATTTTAGATCAGGATGAAGAGGACAAAGAAGATAAATTTGGAAAAATTCTGCAAATACAAAGTGAAATAAAAATATTTAAAAGCATTAAGAGTGAAAAGCTTCCATCAGCTATGATGTAAAGCTGGGAAAACTATTAAAGTAGTTATAGAAAAAGAGTGAAACGTTATGAAGGATTAAAACAAAACAATAACAATCGAGATTATTATTTACCTAAAAGTAGATTCAAAAAGAGTAGCGTGGATTTGAATTCGCCCTGGATATGGGACTAGAGCATTGGTGTCCGTTTATTGGTAGGATTTCATGTAGAAAAATTTCCTACCAAAAGATGTAATTACGGCGGTGTTAGTAACAGAACAATTAGAAGACGAAAAATTAGTGCATTGGGAAAAACCCAATTATAATTATTCAAAATATTTTTTTTACTTCGAAATCATACAATCTGTCTTCACAGTGACAATAAGTCCTTAATAGGACGATAGCAATAATTTTATATAAATTGTTTATGTACTTATTTAACATAGATTTCCCTTTTAGGTTATTTTCTTCAAAAAAAGGCGGGAAAAAAACAATTATGTCTTTAAAGTTCAATACGTAGTATGAAAATATGTTGTTGTTATGGGTAGCTAAAATTTAGTTATTTTTAATTGAGGCTCTGAAGAAGTACTTTTTATATCGCGTCCATTTTGAAACCTTATATTGATGATATTTATAATTACGGTTATTCCTAACGGCAATGAACACGATGTTCGTACGACAGTCAATTGTTTTAAGATAAAAATCGTAATTGTTTAAACTTCTATGCTCACCTGTCTGAAATTCTCTTTCACTTTATTTTTTATTGGTTTATTGGTCTCCCTGTTTGTTTTAATCCACGAACTTTGGCTTTCCAAACTTTACAGGGCATTTTCTCCGTGTGCAATAAATTGTACAACTTTAACTACCTATTGTTGCCAACCATGACATCATACATGATATTCTTCAAATTAACTGATAACTTCATGGCATTAATGTGAATTCCAATTATTCACAAACTAGTAGATTAGGGCATCGAAAAGCAAATTTTAAAAATTTTTATGATTAAAGCGTGGCAAACTTGATAATTACTTACAGTGACGTATAATTTGTGCATTTGAATTGAATACAATGTAATCAAAACTAAATAAATTGAAAAAAAATAGTTGTTTTCAATTTATAATTCAGGTCGACTATGTTTGTCTTTTTTTGCATTTCTAAAAATTTCCAAAATTATTTTAAAATGTTTTGTTTTAATTAATTTTTTTAATTTCTCCAAATTCAAATTTGTTGCTATTTACTAAAACAAATAACCTCAACCTATCATTATGCATTAGTCGATATTTGTTTATTAAAAATTATAATAATTTGTGTTTGCTTGAGTAAATTAGTCTTTTAGCATTGTGAAAAGACTCCATTCATTTTAGGAAACCTTAACTGAAAGCATCTTGAGAGATTCTGCTGTCAGCGCAAGCGAAACTATTCCCGACGAGCAAATTATGTCGTGATCTACGATAGAACAGTGGGAAAAACAAAGTTAAAATTTTTTTTATCTACTTCATTTTGATATTTATGATTGCACTGACTTTCCCGCGTCAATATACAAGCTATTATATGTATATCCTTGCGACTGCCAGACGACAAACTTTTTCAAATCTGAGGTATAAATAACGAAAAGTCTTGAAATCTTAAAATTCTTACACTAAATAAGAAAGCGCGAGAATGTGTATAGAACTATTTGAATTATATTGTTTTAATCATAATTATTGTTTACAAAAACTTATTACATTTTTTTAAAATAGAAATTCTATTCCGCAGCATTATAGTCATAATTATCAGGAAATCCAGATCGGCCTTTCCATATCCAGTTACCATTAATATCAATACAGTCTTTGCCATTACCATTTCCACCTCCATTGCCACCTGCACCTCCATTACCATTTCCACCTCCATTGCAATTTCCACACCCATTGCCATTTCCACCTCCATTTCCACCTCCACCTCCATTGCCATTTCCGCCTCCATTACCATTTCCATTGCAATTTGTATTTCCACTACCTACTCCTCCGTTATTTCCGTTTCCAGGTTTTCCTCCACCGTTTCCAAATCCACCTCCACCTCCAAATCCACCTCCACCTCCAAATCCACCCCCGCCTCCGCCTCCACCTCCAAATCCACCTCCACCTCCAAATCCACCTCCACCTCCACCTAAATTTCCTAGCCCACCTCCATTTCCTGGTCCACCTCCATTTCCTGGCCCACCAGCACTTCCAAACCAGTCTCCTGGTCTAAATCCATTGAAACCTGGGCCAGATCCGAATTGGTTATTTCTGGAAGATCTAGAGCCTTGTCCAAATCCGACACCAAGTCCTGTACCACCACTTCCTGAGCCTATCCCAAGTCCAAATCCAATACCTCGTCTATCATTGTTATAATTACGCCTAAGCCTTAAATCATAATCGTCCGAATCATACGAATCATACGAATAATCCTGTTCTGGACTACGTTTTTTTCTTTGATTTTTATTTGTATCCTTTTCTGTTAACGATTTTGTTTTAATTTTTTCAGAAAATTTGAAATCTGGTGTAGTGGCACCATAATATTTCAATTTTTTAGTAATTCTATATATTGCATTATCGTGGACATTGACATAAAAATTTTTACAATTCCGAATACATAGAGATCCACAACTCCAACCCATTACTCCTTCGCCTTAGTAAAAACGAATAAAAAGTTAACTCAAAATTAAAAAATTATTAAATACTTACCACACTTAATCATTGCGTAGCTCATGAATTTACTCGAATTTAATTTTTCGACATTTTTTAGGTTTGAAGTTTCGGCACTTTCATCACCACTAATGTAAACTATCAGTAAAACATTGGTAAGCACTACTACCAGTTTATTCATTTTTCTGCTAAGCTGTATTGAAATTAACAGCAATCTTGCCAGCTTAAATACTCTTGATGCCAATAAAACTTTCAAATAAAATTATGGCACAACAATGGCTTCATGAAAATTTAATAATTTTATCAAAATTACATCATTGTTAATTTAAGGTTCCTTTATGATTCCAATTAACTTCTTCTAATAAAGTTTATGATAATTTAATGCTCTTTTTAATTATAATCAATACTTGGAATTAAATTTAAAATAATTGGTCGTAATCAATTTACGAAGCAATTTAGTAATAATTTTCTTTTTGTTTTCAGTTAGTTGCTAATTAAAAGTTACAACTAATGCACGCGAGGAAATTTTATAATCAATTATTTTTATTATTCCCACTGCAAATCAGATATAAAATTTGTTATATTAATGTTAAAAACGAACTTTTTCTTTATTCTTGCCAAGATGCTCTTGTCTTTTCTTGACTCTTGTTACCAAAAATCTATCAACTCCCTTTTGTTCTTTCTGTCTATTTTTATGACTGATGGTGTTTTTTTTTTTCTGATGGCCACTGTTTTAATATTCACAGTTAAGTCATTTTTGGCTTTTCTGATTCTTCCTATCCAGGAGCGTCTGTAAGTATTATCGGCGCATTGTATGTTGTAAATAATTGTGCCATTTAATACTGTTCTACGGAAAAGAGAGAGAGAGAGAGAGCAATACTTGGAGAAAAATTACCAAACCAAAGCATATTTTTTTGCATTTCTGTAGAGGCACTTAAATTAATTTCGTTTTGCTTGCCATTATTTTGAATAACGCGGCCGATATTTCCAAAAAAAAATGTTGCCGATCACTGTGTAAGGATAATAAATTCAAGTTCGGCTCTTATTTATTTACAAATTGCGTTTTCTGATCAGAAGCTGACGGTAATTTCGATTAATAAATTTGAAACTCATAGTGGCTTTAGCCTGCGGAGCAAGTATGGCTCCTGGAGAACATCTGCTTGTGAGAAGCTTTTGAATTATCTATTCTCCAGGGGGTCGCACAACCACGAAGAAATTTGGTTTTTGTTTACTGCTTGGGGAGAATCACCTTCCCTGCGAGTTTACCCAAGGAAGAAGTAGACTAGATTTGGTGAGCTTGGTGACGTCGCCCATCGACAAGGAAGGGCAGTCTAAATATTGCCAAAATCATCTTGGGTGTCAGAGGACACGGCCTTTCTTTTGTTAAAATGTTTGATCAGATGAGAGGTTCATAGGAAAATACTGTTAAAACATTCCCATCTTGAGGAATGTGTTCATGACTTCTGCTTCTACTAGAGAATGCAATTCCTAAAAAGACCGCCGCGTTTCGTCTTTTTATTCTTTTTGGGGAGCATCGAATCGGATTTTATAGTAGATGCAATATATCGAAACACGAACACCCTGTACCCTTAATATTTATTTTAAAAATAAAGTAATAAAATTTTGTATTCTCTAATAATGAACATCGGGCAATTGGGAATACTGTCATGAAAGCTTTTTTGTCTTTTCGTTGGATTTGCAAATTTAGGTCAGGAAAGCTTAGTGGATTATAAACCTATTCTAATTATTATAGAAATATCTTCACGTTTTCATTTTTAATAGGAATTCAACTTTTAATAAAATTTAATTACTCATTTATTATGCAGTAATAGTTTAAAAAATAAAATGAAATTGCAATTAACCAATAATGATTGACCAATTAATTACAATTGCGTTGCTAATATAAAATTTATTTTCATTGTTTTAATTTTTAATTATAAATTTTGATTTCGTAAATTTTACTTCACATTGAGAGAAGAAAACTTATTATTTTGAAGAAAACAGTCACATCTAATATGAAAACTCTAACAGTATTAATTACATTTTATTTCCTGATGGCAACGATTTGCAGTGAAAAAAATTCCTGATGATAATTTCGACAAAACAGAACAAACTAGCAGTGATGTGAAAGTTTATGGAAATAAAAGCGCAGTTCTACAAATTAGTGATAAATCTAATAAAGCTGCAATCACCAATTCAATATCCAGATTATATCGTACTAAACGAAATTTACAATCAGTAAATTATGGAATAAGAAATTACGGGGGCTATAGAGGTTATAATGGAGCCTATTCAGGTTACACAAGACCTGCGCAAGGAATGTCGAAAGATTATAGCAATTTTAATAGACAAAACTTTAAAAACAATCGCTTCAGAGGACATAATGTCAGGCCAAATTATGGTATGGGTAGTCAGGGAATTGGATCGAATACTGGAATTCCTCCCGCAAATCGAAAGTTAAAAGGTGGTGTAGGAATAGGACTATTAGGAAATATTAAGAGAATTCCTGTTCAATTTTGCAAAGAAAATGACAGCAATGAAATATGTACTTCCCAAAATGATAGAAAAAATATGGAAGAAGAAGTGATTAAAGAAGAAGAATCGATTAAGGAAGAAGAATCAATTAAAGAAGAAGAATCGATTAAGGAAGAAGAATCGGAACACATGGACAATAGAAAAAATATTGTATTAAACAAAATGAAATATTTTAATAAACAAAAACCTTATGGCAACGATCAAAGAAAAGTAGAAAATAAGATTTTTAATTGTTCATGTACAAATCACGAAGAAAATCATGAAGAAAAATTGGAGAGAAAAATTAAAACACTAAACCCGCAAAATTTTTTGTATCAAGAAGATGAAAGAAATGAAAGTAAAGATGGAGAAAAAAATCGGACACTCACTAAGGAGAGAGTACATCCGCACCGTTTAGTAGCACCCGAATCAGGCGAAGTTAAAAGAACTGAACATACTAACAACGATACTTTTGTTAATGTTACTACTACAACAACATCGCCATTGCAAAACACTGAAGTCAATAAATACATTTTTACATAATAAATATTAAATTTATTTTAAATAAAACAATCTAATTTTTTCCAAAAATTCGTTACTTATGAATCATTGCACAAATTTTTGTGACAGCACCTTGTATGTATACTTCAGTTTTGCGAAAATACATTTTCAAGCTTCAAATCCGTATTATATTATACCATGTTTCTAAAACCAAACAGTTTACGTTACAGGGTGAACCAAAATAAAACGAGAATTGATTCATTTACCTTCAATCGTGCCAAACCTGTAAACAACTGTTCTTCAAAATTACTCTTCAAGCTTTAAAGAATTTCTTGCACATAATCAAATAACCTTTTCCGAAGCCTTTTTTTGTCAATTTCGTAGATTGCCCACAAATTTTGTTTTTTTTTATGCGTCTATTCTATTATTAACTTTAAAAAATAAAAAAATCATGTCCTCAATGCGAGGGTTCGAATCTCAGGTTAAGTGGTAGGTCCATTCAGGCCTGACGAGAAGAGGATTTCCCGGATCGGAATTTTGAAGAGGTACCGAAATATTGGACTCCTAAATTTTTGCTTTTAATCTAAATAAATAAGGGAAAATTTATGAACTTTCTAAAAGCAATAATTACAAATTGTAAGCGGTGGAATATGAACATCATAATTTCGAGTATTTATTTTACTTATTTAAAAAAAAATAATGGGCCTCCCTAAGTACGGGTTTCACTTTCCTCGGACCTGGGTCTATTACAGACATCTTGGTCTAACTACCGAGTTGAGCATGTAATCCCTACCGTGAAATTTTTTGGTAGCGACGCCAGGCTTCTGTACTACGTTCATTTTGTCTTATTCGGCAAGAATGCAGTTCAACTTTTACACTTTCCGTCGGATTTACCGGTACAGTTCTAGGTCAGATGGCCAACTGAGATGAAGTTGTGGGTCTAAAAGTCAGTAATAGTCAGCTATCAATTGAATGTATCGAATTTCAATGCAATTTCATGCAAATGTAACGTTTCAAACAATTAGCATTGAAATTGCATTAAAATTCGATACACTCAATTGTCATAACCACTGACTAATATAAACCCAGCAAAGGATGACATTAACGCAATTTTGTTACGTTTTCTAATGTATTTTTATGTCTTTAAAAAAGTTTTTAAATTTTTGCAAGCTACGTGAAATTTAAGTAAACATTTTTATGAAATTGTTAAATTTTTCCACTTACAATTTTAGCTAAGACATAGTTGGGTGTTTCTGAAACTACCATAAAGTCTTGGTGGTGCTTTCAGGTTCTTTTAGTTGAATCGGCCCTGATTGCGGTTTTCTACCAAAAATGTCAAGAAAAAGTTATTAAAATAGAAAATCAGGGTTCCCACTTGGCTGGAAAACCTGGAAAAGTCAAGGAATTTTTGATTTTTAAGCAAGTCAGGGAGATTAACACTTTGGACATAAAATATTTTTTCAAGTATCACAAAAATAAAAATTTTATTTCAAAAAATTACGATTATTACATTGTTCATTTATTTGTTTTTTTAAATTTGTATTTTTTGTTTATAATATAATTGCGAATGGTTAGCAAAGGTTTCGATTTCGGCAGAATTCGACCCAGTAGATCCGAGGCTAAATGGTAAAATTCTTAAAAATATCTTCGAGCCAAAACTAATCTAGAAAATAATTAATCTTAGAGCCACGGAGTCCTAAAAGAGGTCAAACTTAAAAAAATGTCCCTGATGCGCGATGCAATTCAAAATTATAGATGTTTATTCTGACAGATGCAAGATCAATTTGCTTTGACACGTTTCTTATGGAAATTTCGCGAATTTCAAAATTAAATTATTTACAAAATTAATATGGGATCTACCAAATTCATCCTCACCTTAAAAGTGTTGTATTCCTCTTTTCCTCGTATTGTTCTCTTTCGTTAGGTAAAGCTATTTTTATAAGAAAAAGTGTACTTTCGAATCCGCGTTAGTTAATTCTTGCCCGAAAAGTTTGGAAAAATTATTAATTTTAATCCTGTTGCATTTTGGTTTAACAATTCAATTGTTTTTGGTTCAACAATATAACGTGTTTTTCTAAATGCAACTATTCAGTTAAATAATTCAACTGGTTTATTCAACAATTCAAATATCTTTGGTTTGATAATTTAATTGGTTTCAACAATTCAATTCAATGATTCAACAATCACATATTTTTTAACAATTTTACTGTTTACTAAATTTTACTATTATGTAGAAAGCTACTACTTCGTCTAAACATATAATTGTTTTGATCAACAGTTTAACAATGCAATTGTCTTGCCAGAAAATTCAACTGCTTTGTTCAATAATTTAACAGTTTGATTCAATAATTCAACAGCTTGGTTTAACAGTTTAATTATTTTTAGTTTAATAATCCAATTGTTTTTGGTGTAACAATTGAATTACCCTTGATTCAACAATTCAATTTTCTGTGATTCAACAATTCACATATTTTTTAACAATTTTAATGTTTACTAAAATTGTTTTTGGTGTAACAATTGAATGATCCCCGATTCAAAAATTCAATTTTCTGTTATTCAACAATTCACATATTTTTTAACACTTTTACTGTTTACTAAATTTTACTGTTATGTAAAAAGCTATGTACTACTTTGTCTAAAGATATAATTATATTGTTTAGTAGTTCAACAATGCAATTGTTTTGTCTAAAAATGTAACTGCTTTGTTCAATAATTTAACTGTTTGAGTCAATAATTCAACAGCTTGGTTTAACATTTTAATTATTTTTAGTTTAATAATTCAATTGTTTTTTTGGTGCAACAATTGAATTATCCCTGATTCAACAATTCAATTTTCTGTGATTCAACAATTCACATATTTTTAACAATTTTACTGGTTACTAAAATTGTTTTGGTGTAACAATTGAATGATCCCCAATTCAAAATTCAATTTTCTGTTATTCAACAATTCACATATTTTTAACACTTTTACTGTTTACTAAATTTTACTGTTATGTAAAAGCTATGTACTACTTTGTCTAAAGATATAATTGTTTTGTTTAGTAGTTCAACAATGCAATTGTTTTGTCTAAAATGCAACTGCTTTGTTCAATAATTTAACTGTTTGATTCAATAATTTAACTGTTTGATTCAATAATTCAACAGCTGGGTTTAACAGTTTAATTATTTCTAGTTTAATAAATCAATTGTTTTTTTGGTGCAACAATTGAATTATCCCTGATTCAACAATTCAATTTTCTGTGATTCAACAATTCACATTTTTTAACAATTTTACTGGTTACTAAAATTGTTTTTGGTGTAACAATTGAATGATCCCCGATTCAAAAATTCAATTTTCTGTTATTCAACAATTCACATATTTTTTAACACTTTTACTGTTTACTAAATTTTACTGTTATGTAAAAAGCTATGTACTACTTTGTCTAAAGATATAATTGTTTTGTTTAGTAGTTCAACAATGCAATTGTTTTGTCTAAAATGCAACTGCTTTGTTCAATAATTTAACTGTTTGATTCAATAATTTAACTGTTTGATTCAATAATTCAACAGCTGGGTTTAACAGTTTAATTATTTCTAGTTTAATAATTCAATTTTTTGGTGCAACAATTGAATTATCCCTGATTCAACAATTCAATTTTCTGTGATTCAACAATTCACATATTTTTTAACAATTTTACTGGTTACTAAAATTGGTTTTGGTGTAACAATTGAATGATCCCCGATTCAAAAATTCAATTTTCTGTTATTCAACAATTCACATATTTTTAACACTTTTACTGTTTACTAAATTTTACTGTTATGTAAAAGCTATGTACTACTTTGTCTAAAGATATAATTGTTTTGTTTAGTAGTTCAACAATGCAATTTTTTGTCTAAAATGCAACTGCTTTGTTCAATAATTTAACTGTTTGATTCAATAATTTAACTGTTTGATTCAATAATTCAACAGCTTGGTTTAACATTTTAATTATTTTTAGTTTAATAATTCAATTGTTTTTGGTGCAACAATTGAATTATCTCTGATTCAACAATTCAATCTTCTGTGATTCAACAATTCACATATTTTTTAACAATTTTACTGGTTACTAAAATTGTTTTTCGTGCAACAATTGAATTATCCTTGATTCAACAATTCAATTTTCTGTTATTCAACAATTCACATATATTTTTACAATTTTACTGTTTGCTAAATTTTACTGTTATGTAAAACGCTACTACTTTGTCTAAAAATATAACTGTTTTGTTTAATAGTTCAACAATGCAATTGTTTGTCTAAAAATGCAACTGCTTTGTTCAATAATTTAACTGTTTGATTCAATAATTCAACAGCTTGGTTTAACAGTTTAATTATTTTTAGTTTAATAATTCAATTGTTTTTTGGTGCAACAATTGAATTATCTCTGATTCAACAATTCAATTTTCTGTGATTCAACAATTCACATATTTTTTAACAATTTTACTGGTTACTAAAATTGTTTTTGGTGCAACAATTGAATTATCCTTGATTCAACAATTCAATTTTCTGTTATTCAACAATTCACATATATTTTTTCAATTTTACTGTTTGCTAAATTTTACTGTTATGTAAAACGCTACTACTTTGTCTAAAGATATAATTGTTTTGTTTAGTAGTTCAACAATGCAATTGTTTTGTCTAAAATGCAACTGCTTTGTTCAATAATTTAACTGTTTGATTCAATAATTTAACTGTTTGATTCAATAATTCAACAGCTTGGTTTAACATTTTAATTATTTTTAGTTTAATAATTCAATTGTTTTTTGGTGCAACAATTGAATTATCTCTGATTCAACAATTCAATCTTCTGTGATTCAACAATTTACATATTTTTTAACAATTTTACTGGTTACTAAAATTGTTTTTCGTGCAACAATTGAATTATCCTTGATTCAACAATTCAATTTTCTGTTATTCAACAATTCACATATATTTTTTCAATTTTACTGTTTGCTAAATTTTACTGTTATGTAAAACGCTACTACTTTGTCTAAAGATATAATTGTTTTGTTTAGTAGTTCAACAATGCAATTGTTTTGTCTAAAATGCAACTACTTTGTTCAATAATTTAACTGTTTGATTCAATAATTTAACTGTTTGATTCAATAATTCAATAGCTGGGTTTAACAGTTTAATTATTTCTAGTTTAATAATTCAATTGTTTTGGTGCAACAATTGAATTATCCCTGATTCAACATTCAATTTTCTGTGATTCAACAATTCACATATTTTTTAACAATTTTACTGGTTACTAAAATTGTTTTTGGTGTAACAATTGAATGATCCCCGATTCAAAAATTCAATTTTCTGTTATTCAACAATTCACATATTTTTTAACACTTTTACTGTTTACTAAATTTTACTGTTATGTAAAAAGCTATGTACTACTTTGTCTAAAGATATAATTGTTTTGTTTAGTAGTTCAACAATGCAATTGTTTTGTCTAAAAATGCAACTGCTTTGTTCAATAATTTAACTGTTTGATTCAATAATTTAACTGTTTGATTCAATAATTCAACAGCTGGGTTTAACAGTTTAATTATTTCTAGTTTAATAACTCAATTGTTTTTTTGGTGCAACAATTGAATTATCCCTGATTCAACAATTCAATTTTCTGTGATTCAACAATTCACATATTTTTTAACAATTTTACTGGTTACTAAAATTGTTTTTGGTAAAATTGAATGATCCCCGATTCAAAATTCAATTTTCTGTTATTCAACAATTCACATATT
Source organism: Lycocerus yunnanus (assembly GCA_036346125.1). NCBI lineage: Eukaryota > Metazoa > Arthropoda > Insecta > Coleoptera > Cantharidae > Lycocerus > Lycocerus yunnanus. The sequence goes on along the minus strand of JARFIX010000016.1, from coordinate 3,285,355 downwards.
TTTAACACTTTTACTGTTTACTAAATTTTACTGTTATGTAAAAGCTATGTACTACTTTGTCTAAAGATATAATTGTTTTGTTTAGTACTTCAACAATGCAATTATTTTGTCTAAAATGCAACTGCTTTGTTCAATAATTTAACTGTTTGATTCAATAATTTAACTGTTTGATTCAATAATTCAACAGCTGGGTTTAACAGTTTAATTATTTCTAGTTTAATAACTCAATTGTTTTTGGTGCAACAATTGAATTATCCTGATTCAACAATTCAATTTTCTGTGATTCAACAATTCACATATTTTTAACAATTTTACTGGTTACTAAAATTGTTTTGGTGTAACAATTAAATGATCCCCGATTCAAAATTCAATTTTCTGTTATTCAACAATTCACATATTTTTAACACTTTTACTGTTTACTAAATTTTACTGTTATGTAAAAAGCTATGTACTACTTTGTCTAAAGATATAATTGTTTTGTTTAGTACTTCAACAATGCAATTATTTTGTCTAAAATGCAACTGCTTTGTTCAATAATTTAACTGTTTGATTCAATAATTTAACTGTTTGATTCAATAATTCAACAGCTGGGTTTAACAGTTTAATTATTTCTAGTTTAATAACTCAATTGTTTTTTTGGTGCAACAATTGAATTATCCCTGATTCAACAATTCAATTTTCTGTGATTCAACAATTCACATATTTTTTAACAATTTTACTGGTTACTAAAATTGGTTTTGGTGTAACAATTGAATGATCCCCGATTCAAAAATTCAATTTTCTGTTATTCAACAATTCACATATTTTTTAACACTTTTACTGTTTACTAAATTTTACTGTTATGTAAAAAGCTATGTACTACTTTGTCTAAAGATATAATTGTTTTGTTTAGTAGTTCAACAATGCAATTGTTTTGTCTAAAAATGCAACTGCTTTGTTCAATAATTTAACTGTTTGATTCAATAATTTAACTGTTTGATTCAATAATTCAACAGCTGGGTTTAACAGTTTAATTATTTCTAGTTTAATAACTCAATTGTTTTTTTGGTGCAACAATTGAATTATCCCTGATTCAACAATTCAATTTTCTGTGATTCAACAATTCACATATTTTTTAACAATTTTACTGGTTACTAAAATTGGTTTTGGTGTAACAATTGAATGATCCCCGATTCAAAAATTCAATTTTCTGTTATTCAACAATTCACATATTTTTTAACACTTTTACTGTTTACTCAATTTTACTGTTATGTAAAAGCTATGTACTACTTTGTCTAAAGATATAATTGTTTTGTTTAGTAGTTCAACAATGCAATTGTTTTGTCTAAAATGCAACTACTTTGTTCAATAATTTAACTGTTTGATTCAATAATTTAACTGTTTGATTCAATAATTCAACTAGCTGGGTTTAACAGTTTAATTATTTCTAGTTTAATAATTCAATTGTTTTGGTGCAACAATTGAATTATCCTGATTCAACATTCAATTTTCTGTGATTCAACAATTCAATATTTTTAACAATTTTACTGGTTACTAAAATTGTTTTTGGTGTAACAATTGAATGATCTCCAATTCAAAATTCAATTTTCTGTTATTCAACAATTCACATATTTTTAACACTTTTACTGTTTACTAAATTTTACTGTTATGTAAAAGCTATGTACTACTTTGTCTAAAGATATAATTGTTTTGTTTAGTAGTTCAACAATGCAATTGTTTTGTCTAAAAATGCAACTGCTTTGTTCAATAATTTAACTGTTTGATTCAATAATTTAACTGTTTGATTCAATAATTCAACAGCTGGGTTTAACAGTTTAATTATTTCTAGTTTAATAACTCAATTTTTTGGTGCAACAATTGAATTATCCCTGATTTAACAATTCAATTTTCTGTGATTCAACAATTCACATATTTTTAACAATTTTACTGGTTACTAAAATTGTTTTTGGTGTAACAATTGAATGATCCCGATTCAAAATTCAATTTTCTGTTATTCAACAATTCACATATTTTTAACACTTTTACTGTTTACTAAATTTTACTGTTATGTAAAAGCTATGTACTACTTTGTCTAAAGATATAATTGTTTTGTTTAGTACTTCAACAATGCAATTATTTTGTCTAAAATGCAACTGCTTTGTTCAATAATTTAACTGTTTGATTCAATAATTTAACTGTTTGATTCAATAATTCAACAGCTGGGTTTAACAGTTTAATTATTTCTAGTTTAATAACTCAATTGTTTTTGGTGCAACAATTGAATTATCCTGATTCAACAATTCAATTTTCTGTGATTCAACAATTCACATATTTTTAACAATTTTACTGGTTACTAAAATTGTTTTTGGTGTAACAATTAAATGATCCCCGATTCAAAATTCAATTTTCTGTTATTCAACAATTTACATATTTTTAACACTTTTACTGTTTACTAAATTTTACTGTTATGTAAAAAGCTATGTACTACTTTGTCTAAAGATATAATTGTTTTGTTTAGTACTTCAACAATGCAATTATTTTGTCTAAAATGCAACTGCTTTGTTCAATAATTTAACTGTTTGATTCAATAATTTAACTGTTTGATTCAATAATTCAACAGCTGGGTTTAACAGTTTAATTATTTCTAGTTTAATAACTCAATTGTTTTTGGTGCAACAATTGAATTATCCCTGATTCAACAATTCAATTTTCTGTGATTCAACAATTCACATATTTTTAACAATTTTAACTGGTTACTAAAATTGTTTTGGTGCAACAATTAAATGATCCCGATTCAAAATTCAATTTTCTGTGATTCACCAATTTACATATTTTTTAACAATTTTACTGTTTACTAAATTTTACTGTTATGTAAAAAGCTATTTACTACTTTCTCTAAAGATATAATTATATTGTTTAGTAGTTCAACAATGCAATTGTTTTGTCTAAAATGCAACTGCTTTGTTCAATAATTTAACTGTTTGATTCAATAATTTAACTGTTTGATTCAATAATTCAACAGCTGGGTTTAACAGTTTAATTATTTCTAGTTTAATAACTCAATTGTTTTTTTGGTGCAACAATTGAATTATCTCTGATTCAACAATTCAATCTTCTGTGATTCAACAATTTACATATTTTTTAACAATTTTACTGTTTACTAAAATTGTTTTTGTGTAACAATTGAATGATCCCGATTCAAAATTCAATTTTCTGTTATTCAACAATTCACATATTTTTTAACACTTTTACTGTTTACTAAATTTTACTGTTATGTAAAAAGCTATGTACTACTTTGTCTAAAGATATAATTGTTTTGTTTAGTAGTTCAACAATGCAATTGTTTTGTCTAAAAATGCAACTGCTTTGTTCAATAATTTAACTGTTTGATTCAATAATTTAACTGTTCGATTCAATAATTCAATAGCTGGGTTTAACAGTTTAATTATTTTTAAATTAATAATTCAATTGTTTTTTGTGCAACAATTGAATTATCTCTGATTCAACAATTCAATTTTCTGTGATTCAACAATTCACATATTTTTTAATAATTTTACTGTTTACTAAAATTGTTTTTGGTGCAACAATTGAATTATCCCTGATTGAACAATTCAATTTTCTGTTATTTAACAATTCGCATATTTATTAAAAATTTTCCTGTTTACCATATTTAACTGTTATGTAAATATCTATGTACTACTTTATCTAAAAATATAACTATTTTCTTTAATATTTCATCAAAAGTTCTACTGTTATGAAGCTACTACTTTGTCTAAAAATGCAACTGTTTTGAAAATAAATCAATTCTTTTGTTTAATAATTCTACTGTTTTGTACAATGATTTCACTAGTTTGTTAACAATTAAATTATTTTTTGTATAATTGATTCATATTTGATTTCAAACTTTAAAAACTCAGAAAATAATTTAATTTTACTCTGGAAATTTGTTGTAGAAAATTTTGTGGCAACCATGAAATTCCAAATTTACCACAGTTTCAAACAGTCCGGAAAAATTATGAATTTTAATGAGGAAAAATCTGAAAAATTCAGAGAATTTGATTTAGAAAATGGTTTCATTAAACTTAACTCAACCATTTTTTCGTCAAATATAGATCATGAAAGACATAAAAACAAAATAATAATTTTATTATTTTAAACAAAAATTTGATTTTTAAATTCAAATCTTTGTTTTCGTCGTACAGGAAATATAAAAGAATGTCAGTATAAATGTCAGATAAGCCTTGTTAATATTAACAGTTTTATGAAATCTGAAATTAATTGGAAAACTTTTAAACAATGATCATGAAAACTAGTAAAATATAAAATTTATGTTGAGTTGTAATAGGTTGAGGTTAAAAAAGTAAAAAAGCATCACCACTTTTATTGCGAGTTTCAGCTTTCAGGAAAGGTGTGGTAAATAGTATTATAGTTGCGTGTTAAAACGCCCTACTGAGATTTCCATTAACTAATAGAAAACCAACAGGGCAATGACATTTTTTTATTTAATTTAAATCTTACATAAGAGAAACGGGAAAAAGACATAACTCCATTTGTACATTAAAGTTTTAATTAGTGAGTTGTAATTGTTGATGCCAGTTTTTTTTTCTAGATAATTTGTGATGTTTAGTTTATCGCCAATAGAATACCCATTTCATAGAACAATGAAGTTTTATTTCTTCTTAATTAGATTAAACTACACAATTAGAAATTAAATCAACAAAATTGTCTATAAATAATAGTAAACTTTCGTCACTATTGATTAAACGTGATATGAGTAAGACTTAATCAGTCCATAAAAGAAAATAGCTATCCCAGCATGGTTTCTGCATTACTTAATGGGAAACTCAACCCCGAAGGTTCTCGACAACCACGGGATAGAGTTTGTGCACGCAACCGAAGCTACTTTTATCATAATCTATTTCCCTAATTTTCAAAATTAAACTTGATTAATTTAATTTTCGTTGAATGCTTTAAGTTTTAATAAATTCAAATGTGTACGAAAAAATCGTTCGCATCACCGAGAAAACAAATAATTTTATTTGTATGCTTTGCTAAAATTGCTTAATTAAGTTTATTATCACAATGTACTACATAAAAGTTGGAACGTAATAGGTGGTAATAGTCTTATTAAGGTATTTATTAGATTGGCCAACGTGATAAACCAACCTATAAAAATAAAAACAATTAGCGTTGGAATAATCAAATATTAATACTTTGCCCACCCGTTAAATAACGATAACTGTTAATTAAATTTAAAATTTGAATCATAATTTTGTTATGTATTATATATTTCAGCAACCCTTAAAAAAACGAGTCCCGATTTACTAATCTAACATGCTTGTTCTTAGCAGCGCCGTATTTTTGAAAATTATTACACGTTCAAACAGTAATAAATGATTTTAATTAAATTGTAATTACTTTTCATAACAAATTGGATATGGAAATGCCTGGGAACTATACATAAGCTTTAGTATCATCATATAAAACACGAGTGTGTCGGTCAATCACGTTTTGTTATTATGTTATGTAATACTTTATTTAATTATAATTAAATATATGTTACAATTATTATGTATTTTAACTAATAAGTCATAATCATTTGTCGGGTTATGGGGTCCATACTAATAAATTAAAAAATTATTCAATGCGTGCAATCAATTATTGTAAATTGAAAAATTCTGGTTAATCGGAATAAATACGATAACATGGCTAACATTTGGCGTGTCGAAAAAAAATACGATACATGGAAGATACAGATGAAAGACTTGGACATATGTAACAGTCAAAGTGGATCTAACAGCGAATGAACCACCAAAGGATCAGGAAAATATGGCAAAAACGTGACAGTAAGGATCTAGTCAAAAGATTGCAAAACATTTGTTGTATTGCAAATAAAGATTATTGAGGAAAGTGATGCTAGAAAGAATGACACGAACACTACCGTGCAAAATTTCAAATTCCGTTGTCATCGGTATTGGAATTTGGTTACAAATCGGCGGATTACAGAACTAAGGGTAATAAAACGTGAGAGAATTGCTCACAGAAATCATTTACTACCCGGGAAGCTTACCACGCAGATTACAAGACCAGAAATCAAATTGGAGTTTGACTGTGGTGCAATGTTGCATTTGTACAAGAACTTAAAAAATTTCGTTAGAATTATTAACTTAAAATGCGAAAATTTGAATTTCGGAATAACTCATCGACAGAAATAGTGGGAAAAGATTATTTATTAACCGAGGATGTCTCGGGAAAAACTTGTAACATAAAATGGGGTGTCACTTTGCATGTACCTGATTGGCGTACGAATTTAATGTCAGTTAAAAATAACTGAAAACTGCTTTGTTGATAATCACGTGGAAAACTCATCTAAAAATACTGCCCATAACTTCGCGAAAAGTCAAAAACAATCCAATATTGCCCACAAAACATTATCCGTATGATAATCCAGTACGACGAAAGGTTTGCAATAAGAAGTTAGCAGTAAAGATAAAATGACAAGAAGTTTTCTTCCTAAAACATCGGAAGGAAAGTGAGATCTCTTGGATATTATACACACAGACGTTTGTGCCCTTTTAGACTAGAATCGCATAGCAAATCAAGGTACAACATCAAATTCACCGATGATCACTCTCGATGATGTGAAGTGCGATTTACAAGTCAAAAAGCAAAGTCCTGCAAGTACCCAAACGAGGAGTTAACCGCTGGTGAAGTTTTTGTACACATCTCATGAAGTACATGAAATATCATGTTAAGTACATGAAGTACTTGTAAAATACATAAGTTTGAAGTACATGAAGTACTTGTAAGTACATAAAATACGCAAGTACATGAAGTATTGATAAAAACATAAAGTACGTGTAAAGTAGATAAAATACGTATTAAGTATATTGAAGTACAAGTAAGTATCATGAAATTAGTAAATTTTGGTGAATTACATGAAGTTGAACCTAGCTTATGCGGATGCGCTACGGTCAATGCGTATTATAGATAAGACACTTGCGAGGGTGCTCATCACTTTGGCATAGGTCAAAAAACATTCACGTCCGACTAAAACGCAAAATGCCAAGTGATATTACTACTAATAAAAATAAAATTATTATCACGGTTCAGATCGAAAGAGGAAAAATTATTTACTTCCATATCAGAATAATTACTTTTCTTTTTTTAACTGCCTTAACACTCTGTGCATAACAATTGTATTGTTGAACCGGCAATAAATATTCAATAAAAAAGATAAGACACGTGTATTCAATAATAATTACTTGATAGCAAATTAACTTACATCAGTGGATTTTCTTAACATTTTTTTATTTTAAACGTTGAATAAACCTTTGGCGGTCGTTATTTTACTAATTAAAAGTTTTGGTCATTTTTAGTTTAAATAGCAATCAATTAATTAAATTGAACTTAGATTTCTTAGTTAATTTTGTAATTTTTTAGCTCATTTGTTTGAATATCATGGAGGTTTGGTAGCTCAATAAAAAGCTCTGGAAACCTGCTTGTTCCCCCCTCCCAATTTTGAAAATGTTATCCTAAATTTTCAAACCTTTAATATTTTTGCCTGTATTGTAATATTTGGGTCCGGATCGAGTTTATTTTTTATTAGAAAATGTAGCAGAGGCACTGGAAGGTGTTCCACCCCCAGAATTAAATAGTTTATTTTTATCAGAATTAAACTGAAGATCTCCCGTTCAAAGGCACTGGAGGGTGTTCCACACTCCCAGACCCCCGTTTAACTAATTTATTTTATTAAAGTGAATTAAATACTTAGATATCTCAAGCTTATTAAAATTAGCTATGGCCAAGTAAATGTATTTAATTTATAATCTGACAATTAACTATAAACTGTGTAATTATAAATTCGTACCCCTGGGAGGTAGATCTCTGCATCGGAGATCTTTAGTGTACTTATGATAAAAATAAACTACTCAATCCGGGGTCTGGGGTGTGGAACACCCTCCAGTGCCAAATTTTAGAATGAAGAACATTGCAGAACATGCAGATCCCCTTCCCACCAGACTCCCGGATTAAGTAGTTTATTTTTATCAGAATTAAACTGAAGATCTCCCGTTCCAAAGGCACTGGAGGGTGTTCCACACACTCCAGACCCCCCGGTTTAAGTATTTATTTTTATTAAAAGTGAATTAAATACTTAAGCATATCCTAAGTTTCTTAAAATTAGCTATGGCCAAATAAATGTGTTTAATTTATAATCTGACAATTAATCATAAACTGCATAATTATAAATTCCGTACGCACTGGGGGTAGATCTCTGCATCGGAGATTCTCAATTTACCTTTCTTCAGTTTACCCCCGGATCGAGTAGTTTATTTTTTATCAGAAGTAAACTGAAGATCTCCCGTTTCAGAAGCACTGGAGGGTGTTCCATCTCCCTCCCAGATTCCTCAGATTGAATAGTTTATTTTTTATCAGAAGTAAACTAAAGATCTCCCGTTCAAAGCACTGGAGGTGTTCCACACCCCAGACTCCCAGTTTAAGTAATTTATTTTATTAAAAGGATTTAAATATTTAAGCATATTTCAAATTTAATAAAGTAAATGTATTTTATACAAACGTCAAAAAGACGACATTTATGCATCACTATCGATACGCGAAGTGTATCTTTTTAATATAACAAAAAAGTGGTGGAAATCATTTTTCACCGTGAAAAAATATTTTTCACGCGTTAAAAAACTTGACGATTCAGATACGAAAATAGGAATCTAATATTGTATTCAAAATTTAATCAAATTTAATAAAATCTTACAAATAAAAATTAATCGAACAATTGGAACAATCTTGTATATTAATTCTAGAGTGTCCCAGAGAAGTATTTATAGATGATTGGTTGCCGTAGGTTTTCTCACACACCTCATCACACACGTTTTCTTCTCCCCAGAAGTGCAGATCTTGTTGTCAAGAACTTCGTCAGTGGCGTTCCTTTGAGAAGTGGAGGGTTGACAGTTTGCAATCTTATTCGAAATGCTAATTTTGTTGTTCAAACTGTCTTCTAAATAACTCTCGGCTACAGCAGTACTTTTCCACCCTCCGTGGCGCTTAATAGATGTCATATTACCTCCCGCATTGGCCAAAAGAGTGGCAGAGGTTCGCCTAAAACAATGGCCAGTGTATTGCTTAAACAATTCCTTTCCAAGCCATTTAGCGATCAAACTGGGAATTTCTCCAATTGTATTGATTCCAACATGTTGATTAACACACTTGCCGTTATTATATTTCAAGAATAATCGATGACTTGAAGTATGAGTCGGTCGCAAAGCCCTGTACTTCCGATATATCTCAATATGTTGTCCATTTGATACGGTAAAAGTACGTTCAGAATGAGTTTTTGTATCTGGAATTTTCACAATTAACACAGAGCCTACATCTTCTATGTCATCGATTGTTAATTTTACTAACTCTTCTCGACGACAAGCCCCACTTATGCCCAAAATAAGCACAACCTGCAATACATTAAATTTAGCTTCATATAAAATGAATATAATTAAATACCAGTACCTTCTTAAATAAATTTGTTTCATCGTCGGCTTCTACTATAAATTTAGCAATATCTTCTTCTGTTAAAACTCTTGATTTCTTCCCTCTATAACCAACTGATTTATTTTTGAGATAAGGCACCAATTTTGGAAATTTTCGGACGTCGATGTTTTCCTTTACATTCAGTGTTGCTTTCAGCATTGAAAAAGTAGACCACAATGTGGGCGGTTTCATTTTTGTAGACTTTTCTTCTAAATAAGCTAAAAGCACTTTCTCCGATATCTTTACCACATTCTTTGTTGCACACCATTCGCGAAATTTAATATACGTATTCTCATACTGCACTTTTGATTTGGCAGGTAACAGATTTGAAATTGCGGCATTTGCAGTTTCTATTACCTCTGGCGGAGTATCGCTTTCACTGCTATAGTCCATCACTTCGAAAAGTGTGAATTATGTAAATTATGTAATGCGTGGAATTATTACAAAATTATAAATTGTAACTGAATTAATAACAAACAATTGCGCGTTTCCTAAGTTACAATGTTATCATAAAAACCGATAATTTGATTTTATTTTTATAATAATAATCAAAATTTACTTCAATTAAATCAATTCAATTAATTAATTTTTGACGTTGTATAAAAATATTGTTTATTTGGGCAAAATAGTGTTAATGGCACTTCGAATGAATTTTTGTCTCGACCTGACGGTCTCGCCAAAAATTTACATTCTCAAGTGCCATTCAAAACACTAATTTTGCGCCCTAAATCACAAAAAAATAACTATAAATTACTTCATTAAATCAATTCAATTAATATAAGACGTTGTATAATATAAATTGTTTGCACTGGGCATAGATTTATGCAAATGAATTTGTTACCTGACGGTCTCCCAAAAATTACATTCTCAAGTGCCATTCAAAACACTAATTTTGCGCCCTACATTAACTATTAATCCGGTCTCAAAATTAATCAATTAAATACGATAAGTATAAATAGGTGAATCGTGATGATTATATGCGGAAATGGAAGTATGTCCGGTTATACTGAATATGAATAAAGAAATGAAATGATCAAGTACGTGAAGTGTGAAAATTGTAGATTTTCTCAGCCGTTGACCCTCGTACCCAAAGAACCCATTGCCATGGGAAAAACAAATGGAGGAAAATCAAACTCATGCAATATAATAAGTACTGAATCCAATGTTTTATAAATTTTTAAAACGTGAAATTCGATGTTAACGGCCGGAATGAACAAATTCAATAACGAGATTCAGTTAGTACTGTTTTGACTGGAAATTATCAAGATTGGATGAACTCCGATGTATACTTAGAATTTGGTAAGTACGCTTGAAAATCTGGAAAAGGAAATTTATAAAAGATCAAGTATGCATGGATATAATAATTAAAGATAAAAATTAGTTACCAACCTAGAGGACGCGAATACCAGGATAAAAATTTTGGAAGGCAACAGAAGGCAAAAACGGATTTTATAAATTTTTAAAAGGAACCAAAGCTAGAATTCCCAATATTTGGAGGTAATGTCGCTGGCCCTCCCAAATTGAATTTTTATTGAAATTGGTGTCAAACGTTTGAGCTTCGTTTGAGCCTCAATGAGCTTCCATTCCCGTCGTTTGAGCTTCAACGGTTGCGGAGATATTCGCGAAAACTTTTGGGGGCTGTGGACACGTTAGCCCCAAGTCGAATTTTTGAGTAAAATTGGTGTCAAACGTTTGAGCTTCGTTTGAGCCTCAATGAGCTTCGCTTCCCGTCGTTTGAGCTTCAACGGTCGCAGAGATATTCGCGAAATCTTTGGGGGCTGTGGACATGTTTTTTAGTTTTCTCCTATTCAAAATTTTGGTAAAATTTGATATCAATTGATAGAGCTTCGTTTGAGCTTCAATGAGCTCATATGTACATAATTGTAATTTCACTTGTTACATAGTTATAGGCATCTGAATGTTTACACCTCCGAGCAAGTTGCGTGTGAAAAGCTGTAATTTAAATTATGTAAACAATTTTTATTGAGTTTGTAAACAAATGATTGAACTGTAAAAGTATTTAAGTAATAAAATAAAGTTTATTAATAATAATAAAAGTAACAAATACGTTAGTTATTACTTTCAAAATTTATGTATTAGAATCAGGCAAGCTATTGACCACAATACCTCCTAGAATGACATAGTCGTATTTTAAAAATGGAGTCTCCAACCTAATTTTTTTTTAATAAATTCCTAAGTGGGTCCCCCCCCTAATTTTTTTTTATAATTATTTAAATAGATTTTTTTAATAAAGAAATTCCCTGGCGTTTTTTTAAAAAAAAGGGGGGTTACAATTTAAATTAACCCTCGCCCCCTCCCCCCATATTTTTTTAAATTTTTTTGTTATCATGAATTAACTAAATCTCCTCCAAAACACTGAGGTGTTCCAAAACCCAACCCCCAATTTAATTTATTTTATAAAATTATATACTAACATATTTAAGTTTAAAATTGTTGCAAATAATGGTTTAAATTATAATCTCAATTAATCTGATAAAACTAATTTAATCCCATACCAAGTTATTTTGAGCTAAACCAATTTTGCTTTTTCGTTACCCCCGTATATTATTTCTTTTTTGATCAGAATTAAATAACATATGATTATTGTAACTTTTCTTTAATAACTAAAAACTTTCTCCGAAATCTTTAAATATTTGTTCAAATTTAAAAATAAATCAATTTCATAATGGACAATAATTGGAGTCAGATTATAAATTCGTCATCGGGGTTTCTATACCTCGGGAGATGCTTCATTTATTCATATAAAAAATGAACTATTAATTGAACGCTGAATTTACAAATTTAAATTGTACGACTAAAATATGTCGTTACTAAATCAATATATGTAGTAGAAGTTAATTGTTATAATAAGTCGGAATTATGATATTGAAATCGTCAATTATAATTATCATATACGAATTAATATTTTATATCAATACGTGAATTAATTAATTGTACACGAAATATTTCTCTAGCACGTTGACCGCCTACGTACCCAAAGAACTCATTCCATAGTGGCATTAAAACACTAATTGGCAGTAAAAAATAACTTAACTATATGAATACTAATAAGTAGGGGAAATTTATACAAGCGTAAATTTTTGAATTTAATTTTAAACGATTTTATGTCCCGGGAATGTTAAAGAAGTCTTGTAAATAAATTACAAATGGAAAAATTAAAATCATGCAATATCAATAAGTACTGAATACACAAGGATGATTTTTATAAATTTTTAAAACTGAAAATTCCGATTTTTAAGGGCTCGGAATAGAACGAAATTAAATACTATCTGTTAGTACGTTTGTTGGAACTGGAAGACTTTATACAAGTTTTGGAAGAAAACCTCCTGTTTAATACTTATAAAAATTTGGATGAATTTATGCTTAAGAAACCTGAAAGGATAATTTGATAAAAATGCAAGTAATGGTTTTTTTGGATATCCCAATCAAATTAAGGGAAAAGAATATAGTTCCCAAACCCTAGAGGAGGCTAAGACCACATAAAAAATTTTTGGGAAGGCAACAGGGAAAAAACGTTTTAAAAATTTTTTAAAAAGGAACAAAGAGTAATTCCCTATTTGGGGGCCCCCCCCAAATTTGTTTTAGAAATTGGTGAAATTTACTTTTTTGGGCCCTCTGCCCCACCCGTTTTACCCCAAAAATTTTCCGGGGGGGGAAAAAAATTTGAGTAAATTGGTGTCAAACGTTTGAGCTTCGTTTGAGCCTCAATGAGCTTGTTCCCGTCGTTTGAGCTTCAACGGTCGCAGAGATATTCGCGAAATCTTTGGGGGTGTGGACATGTTTTTTAGTTTTCTCCTATTCAAAATTTTTGGTAAAATTTGATATCAATTGATAGATTCGTTTGAGCTTCAATGAGCTCATATGTACATAATTGTAATTTCACTTGTTACATAGTTATAGGCATCTGAATGTTTACACCTCCGAGCAAGTTGCGTGTGACAAGCTGTAATTTAAATTATGTAAACAATTTTTTATTGAGGTTGTAAACAAGTGTATTGAACTGTAAAAGTATTTAAGTAATAAAATAAAGTTTATTAATAATAATAAAAGTAACAAATACGTTAGTTATTGAACAATTTAAAAAAATTTTTATATGTATTGAATCAGGAAAGCTATTGCCCACAATACCTCCTAGTGAGCTTGGAAGTCGATTAATGTGCAACTCGATTGGTGAGGAATTTGATTGGTTTAAAAGAATTCCCAAAAATTTTTTAAATTTTTGAAATTGTTTAAATAAGTTGGGACCCTGCCCAATTTAAATTTTCGGAATTTTGAATGAAATTTTGGGCATAATAATTTTAATATTTTCAATATAAATTCAGGACCATGCACTTTGTATTTTTATTAATATTTAATAAACAGATTTGTCTGTCAATTTTCCAACAAAAATATTTTATAATGAACTCTAACAGCCAATTCACTGGTTCAATGTTTAAGTTTATTCCAAAGTAAATGGGGGACAATGTATTTAAATAATTAAACAGTTTAGAAATTGCTCCTAGTGTAAACGATAAAAAGTAAAAGATTTTATAACCCAATTATGGATAAAAGATTTACGTTTTGGCTTGTAATAATTGAATAGAAATTAGGAATTCAAATGGAAACCCCCGGACAAAATGATACAGTGATAATCGTGGGATTTGATAGATAATTATTTAGCTTTTCGATATAAAAATTTACAAGTTTGAGATGCAAATATTAAATTAAACAATTTAGTTCATTGAAACATTACTTATGGATAACTGCAAACTTACAGAACCCCGAGCAATCATTTTAAATAATGTTTTTACAGAAGTAATAAGAAAAAATTCCAATAAAAAATCATTGAAAAATGTGCTCAGGTTATATATTAAACAGTTATTTGGAAAAAGCCTCCGGATGTTAGAACATCAAAGTAAAAATGTTTTTAAATGCAATAGGGGTTTTTATAGAAATACAATTTTTCTTTTATCGATTAAATTACAATTTTAATAAAATATTAAATCTCAAAATTATATCATTTATTAAAATTACTGATGAGTGTAAGTGCAAACTTACAAAAACGAGCAATCTTTTAAATTGTTTTTAAGAATAATAAAAAAATTGCCAAATAATATTGACTAAATGCTCATCATTATTTTTTATTAACATTATTTCGTGATAAGCCCTGACCTGTGTAAAAGAAAGTATATTATAGAGGTTTGGTAGCTCAATAAAAAGCTCTGAAAACCTGCTAGCTCCCCCTCCCAATTTTGAAAATGTTATACTAAATTTTCAAACCTTTAATATGTTTGCCTGTATTGTAATATTTGGGTCCGGATCGAGTTAATTTTTCATTAGAAAATGTTGCAGAGACACTGGAGGGTGTTCCACACCCCCAGAATTAAGTAGTTTATTTTATATCAGAAGTAAACTGAAGATCTCCCGTTGCAGAGGCACTGGAAGGCGTTCCATACTCCCCAAACCCCCGGATTAAATAGTTTATTTTTTATCAGAATTAAATTGAAGATCTCCCGTTCCAAAGGCACTGGAGGGTGTTCCACACCCCCCAGACCCCCCGGTTTAACTAATTTATTTTTATTAAAAGTGAATTAAATACTTAAGCATATCTCAAGCTTATTAAAATTAGCTATGGCCAAGTAAATGTGTTTAATTTATAATCTGACAATTAACTATAAACTGTGTAATTATAAATTCTGTACCCCCTGGGAGGTAGATCTCTGCATCGGGAGATCTTTAGTTTACTTATGATAAAAAATAAACTACTCAATCCGGGGGGTCTGGGGGGGTGTGGAACACCCTCCAGTGCGCAAATTTTAGAATGAAGAACATTGCAGAACATGCAGACCCCCTCTTCCTACCAGGCCCCTTCTTCCTTACCAGACCCCCGGATTAAGTAGTTTATTTTTTATCAGAAGTAAACTGAAGATCTCCTGTTTCAGAAGCACTGGAGGATGTTCCATTCTTCCCAGATTCCTCAGATTAATTAGTTTATTTTTTATCAGAATTAAACTGAAGATCTCCCGTTCCAAAGACACTGGAGGGTGTTCCACACCCCAGACCCCCCAGTTTAAGTATTTATTTTTATTAAAAGTGAATTAAATACTTAAGCATATCCTAAGTTTCTTAAAATTAGCTATGGCCAAATAAATGTGTTTAATTTATAATCTGACAATTAATCATAAACTGCATAATTATAAATTCCGTACCCACTGGGGGGTAGATCTCTGCATCGGAGATCTTCAGTTTACCTTTCTTCAGTTTACCCCCGGATCGAGTAGTTTATTTTTTATCAGAAGTAAACTGAAGATCTCCCGTTCTAAAAGCACTGGAGGGTGTTCAACACCCCCCAGACTCCCCGGTTTAAATAATTTATTTTTATTAAAAAATTTTAAATATTTAAGCATATCTCAAATTTAATAAAGTAAATGAATTTCAATCATAATCTGACAATTAATCATAAACTGCATAATTATAAATTCCGTACCCACTGGGGGGTAGATTTCTGCAAGGGAGATCTTCAATTTACTTATGATAAAAAATAAACTACTCAATCCGGGGAGTCTGGGGGGTGTGGAACACCCTCCAGTGCACAAATTTTGGAATCTCGGTAAGTCTCTGAAATACCGATGAAGTACGTGAAATACAATAAAGTATCAATGAAGTAGGTGAAGTACCGCGAATTATTGATGAAGTGCGGCGAATTACTGGTGAAGTATGGTGAAGTCCCGTGAATTACTACTGAATTATATGAAGTACGAAGAAGTATGGAGAATTATGATCAAGTACGTGAAGTGTGAAGTTAATTGTACACGATTTTCTCTAGCCGTTGACCCCTCGTACCCAAAGAACCCATTTCCATGGTGGAAAAACAAATAGGCAGGAAAATCAAACTCATGCAATATCTGATAACTGTACTGAATACACAAGCGATGATTTTTATAAATTTTTAAAAACAGATGAAAATTGCCGATGTTTAACGGCTCGGAATAGAACGAAATTGCAATAACGAGATCTCCCCCTCCCCCCAGTTAGTACTGTTTGTTGGAACTGGAAGACTTTATACAAGATTTGGACTAGAAAACCTCCTGATGTAAGTACTTATAAAGAATTTGGATGTAATGCTTACTGCTTGAAGAGAGATCCTGGAAAAGGATAATTTGATAAAAGATGCAAGTAATGTGTTTTCATTGGATATCTTAATCAAATTAAAGAATAAAGAATATAGTTACCAACCGAGAGGACGGCTGAAGTACCACGGGATATAAAATTTTCGGAAGGCAACAGAAGACAAAAACGGATTTTATAAATTTTTCCGAAAAAGGAACCAGAGCAAGTAATTCCCAAATATTCGGATAATCTCAACATACTAATGGAGAAAGAAGAAATTCACACTGAATTTGCAGCTGAAAACGTTAAAATTATTTGGATTATGAAGAACAATACATGGGTCTTATTGTTAGTTCATCGTTCCAGTCACCAGAATGTCATCGGTAGTAGAATTGTACTAAGAAGCAAATTTAAAGCCGATGGAAGAAGATAGGCACGACTAATGGCTTAGGGATTTAGTCAAAAACCAGGAATCTATTTTAATCAAACCATCGGTTCAGTTGCTCGTCTTAGTTCTTTGAGCGTAATTGCAATAAAAGCAGCCCAATGTGACATGAAAATACATCAACCCG
This sequence comes from Lycocerus yunnanus, assembly GCA_036346125.1. Taxonomy (NCBI): domain Eukaryota; kingdom Metazoa; phylum Arthropoda; class Insecta; order Coleoptera; family Cantharidae; genus Lycocerus; species Lycocerus yunnanus. The sequence goes on along the minus strand of JARFIX010000016.1, from coordinate 3,268,154 downwards.
AAGTGACCTGTGATTATTTGAACGGCAAACTAGAAAGACTATCTGCACGGAATCGCCCAAACAATGAACAAAATAGTTTAGAGATTGATGCAAAATCCAAAATCATGCTAAAGAATTTACAAAAGTATGTTTGCTGAAGAACTCGCATTGAAAGCAAACACATTGATATAAGGTCATTTCGTGAACAATCGATCGATGAGCCTAAATCACACGAATAACGAAAATATGGCATTGAATGTGCTGACGAAATCACTACCTAAACGGAATAACAATGAATATGTTAAAATATTGGGACTTGGTTCTAACATTGAACGTTAACGAAGATGACCCATTATGTATCGAGGGGAAGTGTTGGATATGGAAATGCTTAGCAACGATACATAAGCTTTTAATATTATCACAATATAAACACGAGGGTGTCAGAAAATCACGTTTTGTTATTATGTTATGTAATGCTTAATTTGAACTAATAACTCATAATCATTGGTCGATAAGTCTAATTATCTAACAAAATACTTTAATAAATAAAATACATTTTTAAATAAGTCCCAATTATTTCAATAATCCAAATTAGTAGTTTTTTTCCATTAATTTGAATAGCGCAAATTCTTGTCGACTCTCTTTCTTTTTTTGTAATTAAATTGCAATCCTTCTGCAGTCAGAAAAACATTGTTAAGATGTAATCAGACAGGCGTCGAATATAAATTTGTGTAAGCCAATAATTTGTCATAAAATTAAGGGAGATAAAAGTGATTACAGGGCAAGGCGTGGATGGAAATGCTTTAGATGAGCAATATTAAAGGACACACATTCAAATAATGCTGGAAAGGACATAAGGTGCATGAGTGCGAAGAAAAGAGAAGCGAGCGAGATGGATAGGAACACTGTTGATTCTATCATTAGGCACTGTTTGCTGAATTAATGGCGTCGGGACGCAGACTGACGCCAGATGGAGACGTAGCTGGCGCCATCCTATATACATAAGAACGAATGCGTCGAATATGTAGGCCAGCGCAACTTTTCCGAGCTTTTACACTACCGCAACCTCAAAACTACTATAATAAAATGAATTCATATTTTTAACATTTTTTCCTTCTAGAAACCGAATGCGCAAGAAATATTATTTAAAATTGCCATTCCTCAAAAGTAATACACATTTTAACTTCTCAAGAGCGAATTCCTCTTATTTCAATTCACAGCTGCATATAAATCTACTAAACTAATTGAATATCATCATTGTATTGATGCTGCACATTAGACGACATGACATCTTTATGATTTTGTTCCAACGCATTCTCGTTTTATATAAAGAGCCAGAAACAGACCCCACTTTAATTAATGTGGCTTAATCTTTTTAATTACTTAATCTAGACCAAGTTTGATTTTTAAGTGCATACCTAACCCATTTAACCTTTTAAAAACCCCATTTTCTTTCTTGGGGTACTTTATCTTGTTTGTGGTGATGTTTTATTCCACTTTCACTTCGGGCTGGAAGTAACAGGTAAGAAACCTACTACATAAGCAATCTTTTTTACTTACGGACATTCTGTATTGCAAGTTCACAAATATCAAATTCCGAAATTACATTGCCACTGGTGGACAAACTATAAGATACTTTTCATATACGACTATTTGTTCAAAAACCTTCATAAAATTCAACTTTATTTGGAAAGGGGACATGAATTGCTTCGTACTATTAGAGGAAGTTGCAAGAGATCTGGTTTCAATCAAACAGCTGCCTCGTACATTTCGGTTTAGTCCTCAAAAATTACATTTAAACGATACACTTCAAATTGTTGAATTAATAGAGGTGGTAACTACCATTAACCTCTAGATTTCATACTTGACTATTTTTGTTCCAAAAATTTATATTAAAAAAAAACGCCACGTTTCCAAAACGGATGACAGTTTGAAGTGTAATAACTGGCTTGCATATTAAGGGTTTATTTAAAAGGTTGGATTATTATTTATTTGGTAAATTAAATTGAGTATTAAACAATGTTATGTCATAAGATAGGTACATGTAAATTTATGAAAGTGGGCGAAGCCAGGTACGAAAGCTAGTTATATAATATATTTACTCAAGCCAAGCTAATATATTATTAAAGGCAAACGAAGCGGAAAAGAAGTAATCAAGATTACAAACCACCTTTAATATTAAATCATTTAACACGTTAGTATCACATCACCTGTAAGATTTTGTGTTTATTTTAGCTTAAAAGAGGCGATTTTTAAAATTAGAATTTTACTGTTTCTTTTCTCCAATTTGATGTAATATTGTTTTCTTTTGTTGCGTCATTTATCAAACATTGTTTTTCATTGAAGCTAAGTTCCTACGTTCTTTGACCTCAGCAGTCGTTATCAATTTATTATTTCGTATATTTAATGCTTGAGAGAAAAGAGATTTTCAAGAGATCTTAATTCGTACAGCAATTCATTGTTAATTAGAATTTATCTTTACGTGACATATTTCTTTTTTGGCATAATTGTTTCTACCTCGACATGATTCTTAAATTTTTAAAATTCTTTATCATTTAGATTTACGGAAATACTGATTTTCTAAAAAATCTGATTTCCAACATTTAAACCCCAAACCGGATTAGAAAATGAGCATATGACTCTGTTTACTGCTGATTATAGCAATCATAATTCAGGGAGAGGGTTTTTAAAGCCTTTCAAAACACAGATTCAATTTTAGACCGTAACAATCTCAAAAAAATGTGTATTTTTGATATTAAAATATTGTTTAGCTCTGATTGAGCTTCTCCTTTTTAGATCGGAAATTTTAGCATTTCTTACTTTTATTAAATAAATTATTTTAGCAAAGTGCACTGCAAGGAAAAAAATTATATGTGAAAAACAAAATCAATTTGTTATATTAATCCCTTATAGCACAGCTGCATGACATATATATTATACGTTTATTTGCAGAATTGTTCAGCTACATGTATGTATGCACCCACAAAATTCTGCTTATAAAAATATATTAAATCATAAAATAATTAAAAATAAAGTTAGTTATCATTTTTTATCCTAAATTAATAAAAATTTTGTGCGTTAAGGGGTTAATTATTCAAAAATAGTAAAATTAAAAGCTTTCGCCAAGTAGTAAATATATCAAAAATTTTGTGAATATTTATAATTTTGGAATTCTTTAGAATTCCACCACCTTTCTAGAAGATGTACCCGTCAACAATGACGGTTTTCTAAGAGATATACCCTTCAAGGATAACAGTTGTTTTAAAGACAGTATGCGTCAAGAACGGCAGTTTTTCTAGAATATGGATCCATACAGAATAATGATCTAGTATCTATGTAGTTGATGTACAGGTTGGTTGTAAAGTATTCAAAGCAAAAATGAAAGAATGTGAACTTTTAAATGAAATTAGTTTTTTTATTCAATATAATCTCCCTCAACTTCAATACACTTATTCCAATGATCCTGCAATAATTTTATTCCATCTCTGTAATGATTTTCTGGAAGCTCTGCAAAATACTGTTCCACGACTGAAATAGCTTCTTCATTCGATGAAAAACGCTTTCCACGAACGAATTGTTTCAAGTTTCTGAAGAGGTAGTAGTCGCTAGGAGCCAAATCTGGCGAATACGGTGGATGTTCAAGCAATTCGTACTTTAGTTCATTGAATTTTGCCATTGTTAAAACACTTTTGTGGACAGGTGCGTTGTCTTGGTGAAAGATGATTTTTTTATGTTGCAAACCGGGTCTCTTTTCACGAATTTGTTCGTTCAATTGATCCAAAAGGTTACAATAATATTCAGAGTTAATTGTTTTACCTTTTCAAGATAATCAATCAATAAAATCCCTTTTGCATCCCAAAAAACTGATGCCATAACCTTTTTTGCTGATCGTCCTGACTTCACCTGTTTTGGAGCTGAACAACCAGCCTCAGTCCACTGTAATCGTTCTTGTTTCAATTTAGGATCATGGTGGTAGATCCAAGTCTCATCCATAGTTACAAAACGACGCACAAAATCGATTTTATTCTTATTAAAAAGATTCAAATGATGCTGAGAAATTTGCTTTCGTGTGAGTTTTGTTGAATTGTTAACGAATGCGGCACTAACTTTCCAAACAGCTTTTTCATACGTAATTCTTTATGTAAAATATAGAGTACTCGTTCGTCTGAGATGCCTATGGTATTAGCAATTTCACGCTTAGTCAAACTTGGATCTTCACTAACAATATTATGTACTTGTTCAATGATTTCTGGTGTTGTTGCAGTTTTGGTCGTCCACTACGTGGTTCATCTTCAACGCTTGTACGACCACGTTTAAACTCTAAAACCCATCGATGTACAGTTGGAAATGAAGGAGCAGATTCTTTTAACACGCTCACCATTTTTGTATGAATTTCTGTTGCTGATAAACCTTCCAAAACAAAGAATTTTATCACTGCACGATACTCAGTTTTTTCCATTGTTAAAAAATATACCGACACATCGACTTCAAATAGCTTGTAAACAATGAATGAATTGACAGATCGAAATAAAATTTTTAGTAGGTTCATATGAAAGATCAAATATCAAAATAACGTATGAATTTTGATTCCTCTACTGCTTAATAGGTGTCGCTTTCAGTACTTTTCAACCAACCTGTACATACCTGTCAAATAGTCTAGCCTATATAGCAGAGGTAGCCGTGGCTCGCGAGGCGCATACGGCTTTTCAAGAATTTTATTCTGGCTGAACGCTCAACTAATAAATAACTACCGTCAGTTCCGAATTTTCATTGAGAAATTCGATTTAAATGAACAAATAAATCCTCATCATCGACTTTTTTGATAATTTAAACTTTCCACAACTTTAGGTGCGGCTCCCAATATTCTCAGATAGGTAACTAGGACTTGCTGCAAAAAGTCTGGCCACTCCTGCTATGTGGTATTTACATTACTGGATACAGTAATCCGTTTAATCCTATAATGCATTACGAACAGATGCACTCCTGCGTACATATAGCTTATTGTATTGAACTCCTCAGTTAAAAATACAAAAATTTATTTAAAATGTAAACAACTTAAAAAGTCTTTTTCTACATGCTGCTTTCGATGTTTGTTAGAAGGATAATTCCCTTATGATTTAAATAGAAATTGTTAATTTTAATTTAAATCGTAAAAATTGTAACCACAAAAAAATAAACATTAAACAAAGAAGTAAAATTTAAAAATCTTAAGAACAAATAATAAAGTTTAAATTTTAAAATAAAGCGAAAAGTTGTCACTTCGGGAAATTTGAACGGCCCAACAGCCAAATTTTGGAAAATAATTAATTCCATGATGAATGCCGCGACGTGCAGACGCAAATGCGTTAGGTGAATTAAAAAACATGCAAAAACTTCTAAAAACTTTTACAAATTAAATTTGATAAATTAAATGATTAAAAGTTTTAAATAATTAATAGAGGGTTGCAGTTGCCCGAGATTTTAAAAATAGGCTCTAAATAACAATTTTATGGATCCATGGAAGTGCGCAAGATAAATTGAAAAAAAAATTAAATTGAAAGATCTAAAAGGAACCAACAATGATATTTTGAAAAAGCAAAGGAGGTTTTAGATAAAATAAGAATACATAACAAACGATAAGCGCCATCTCCACCAGAACCTTTCTCCCTTGTATCTACTGACAATGAAGACAGTGCAAATGAGACTTGTCTTTTTGGCAACAATACCATGGTTGCAGATAAATGTGGTGAAAAGTGGTCCCGTTACTTGACGTGCGCTGGCATCAGTGCTGACGAGTGGAAAACTTACATTTGCGATTTATGTTGCAATAAATAATAAAAACTACTTTTTAAAAAAATAAGTAATTTTATTTTCAATAATTTTTTTAATTTTTAATTAAATAAACCCCATGTTGTGTAAATCTTAATTTAAAATCATTGTCCTTCTATTGTTTCAAGGTACAAGAAGTACAGAGGTATGTAACCAGCTGTCTTTTTTTGAATATTCAATAATTAGAGTTAAAATTATTTTTGGGTTGATTTTAGTTAGCAATACTATAAAAGGACACATAATACTTGTTACACTAACAATAATAAAATTTTTTTGAAATCTACCTTTAGTGAGTATTAATTAGAAAAAATTAAAAATCCGTTATTGAGTACAACAGTCTCCCTATCATTCTGAAGAAGGCCAAGCTTTATACAGTAATCCGTTTAATCACGTCATGTGAGTGGATTAAGGAGATTTCTGACAGTCAAATTCTCTAAACAATTTCAATTGCATGAAAAAAAAAACAAAATCAACACTAAAACATTAAGTAATATTTAATATAGTTGAAACCTTTATTTATCCGAATTGAAGGTAAAAATCTGAATGTTTTACATAAAAACAAACTTAGAATGTTATTCCATTAGGGGATTCCTAAAAATCAGACATTTTTTACATTTAAATATACGAAGCGTTAAAGAATGGCGTAAGACAGATACTAACCGGTACTGATGGGTAGGGCGATGCAAGAACTTTATTTCTCATTGCTTCCTCTTAGAGGATTATTACAAACCACCGGGTGTAATCTAATTAGTCAACATGCCGGCTTGGCAGTGGCCTCCTCACAAGATTAATAAATTAATTTTATTTTGTTATAATGTCAGTTGAAAATTGGAAATTTACATCTGTTTGGCAGGCGCTTACCAAAAGTAAATATTTTTAAAAACAAAAGTTGAAGCTCCCAAAATTTAAAAGAGTTATAAATAATTCACTACAAAGAACGAAGGTCAATTTTCTTCGCCTTGTTTTTGATAATTTTGAAAAGAAAAAATAGAATATGTGCTGCAAACCGAAGGGCGAACACATAAATGTTTTGTGTCGCTTTTCGGCTTGCTCTTCAATTTTCGTATCAGAACACAAAAGAATTTTTTTTCATTTTAAAACACAGTTTATTGTATAACAAGGGAGGAAGTACATATATGAATCCGTCTGCCTAATTATTTATCATGCTTTTTCCAACATATTTACAATGTTTTGTTGAATTATATTCTGTCATTTTCGGGATTCACTATTTTATAACAAAATTTAATTTCTATTGTTAAAATTTCTTAGAAATTCTTCAAAAAATTAATTAATAAAAAATTTTCTGTAGATTTATTTTCATTAGGTAACCGGTTTCCGCTGTAAATCATCTTTACACCTAACAAATAGTAAAGTATATTAAGAATTATTTAACAATAATTTTTTCTTTTTTAAAATGTCTTATTAAAATATATCTTACAATCACAATAATTGTAATTTCTATGAATGCATATTAATAAAATAAAATAAAAATATTCACACTTTCTCTTTATATGCGGGAGACAGGAAATAAACTTATTCAACATAATTATATGAAAATATTGAAAATGTATACTTATTCGTATTTATTATTAAATATACATTACAATATGTTTCGCCTATTTGCAGGCATCTTCAGGTAAATCTTTTTATATATTTAATCCAAAATAAAGCAAATAAGTTAGACGGAGATTGAGGAAAGAAAATATAATAAGACTAAAAGAGTTATTTGTGAGCTTACATTTTTTCTATGATTGCAAATGACTCAAGTTATATTTTAATATAATTTTTAAAAAATCATGTTTTGGTAATAATTCTATGATAACATTTTATTTTTAAACGCCAATTTAAATTTTTACTGTAGGTAAATAAAATTTAATTAACCCCAATGTAATATTAAACGTTTATTTTATTATATTATAATATATTATTTTATTGAAATTATATATATTATTAATCTCCAAAATTAATATTAGATTAAAATTAAAAGGTTAAATAAACAATAAGCAAAATTATTCGCAAGCTTTCAGCAATGGTTACTGCTGTCATCGGACGTTTAATATTAATAGACTATTATTGCGAATAATTTCGTTTTATTTATTTAACCTTTTAATTTTTAATTTTATAATATTACTGAACAAAATCCAAAAATATTTAAAAATCATCGGTATTGGCGTGTGACAAAGTATTTTGCTGCGATGTTCGAAAAATGATCACTTTCTGCATCCAAAAAGATGATGAGAGAAAAAGTAAATAAAATGTTTTTGATGCTATTTTTCACTACCAATTAGTAGTTTATTGACTCCAGAAGAAATGCTAATTACTGCATTGTTCAACAAGTATAGAAATACTACTTTTGTAGGTTTCGTTTTTATTTCGATGAAAGGTTCTACTATAAATTGATAATAGAAGTTATTATCTGAAATATGCTTTAAGAACCGCTGCACCATAATTTTCAATGAAATGGACAAGGGTTTCCACATATATAACCATAAAATATTTTATAAACGCATTTTCTGCAAACCACCACCGTATCTAACACAAAACTAAGTGTTTGGCTAAATCATCAGCCATAGCTAGATAATTGAAAACATCAGAAGATAAACATTATTTTCAAATTATTAGGCATTAATGCCAAATACATAAATGTGACTGATCCGTTTAAAATGCGAATGTAGGTAGTCGAAATGACATAAATACGTCGCTTATGTATAATACATACGTATACGTTGACTGTCGAAATGATATTCAAGTTCTCAATTTAAAACTACAAAGGGGTGGCTTTGTCGGTGTTTTACTGACATTACAAAACGCGTGGTATATTTCAATGGCGGTTATATTGTGACCTTTAAGCAGCAAAATGTCGAAGATTCGCTCGGTTAGGGAGTCACTGGTATGTGAAATACCGAACTATTTCATTATAACTTTAGGGGCTGTAGGGCAGACAATATTTTACGATATAAATATGCTGCACTTTTATAGCACCGTTTTTTCAAGAGTCGTAAATGAATTTTTCAAAATAACCAAATGCGTGCAAAGAACAATAATGTTTATTCATTACAATGGAAGTTCAATTTTACATCATTGCAATAAACACGACTGGATGGAACTTATTTTGTCATCCATTGTTCTACGTGCTCAATATTTAACAACATTAATTCAATGAGCATACGCTAAAATAAAATAAGGGAATTTTATTTTTATGAAGCACCGTCAAATCCTTGTTATTTCTAAAAGTGTTTGACTATGTAACCGAAAAATATTACTGATCATAAAATGAATGCAAAAATACACAATAAAAACACGTAAATTGGTGCCTAAAACCTTAGAGGTTTCTTTTAACAAGATTTTATATTATTAAAACCAAGCGATAGAACGTGAAATATGAGCATTATTCGTCAAATATACAATTTATGCAAGCTATACATATGAATCCCGGATAATAAAGTAAAATGAGAAGCTGTATGGTAATTTTTCATTACCAACATAAACGAAATAAATGGATTTCATTTTAATAGAATTGTAAAAGTATTTCGAAAAGGCTGTATCCAATTTTTTAATTAAAATTTATCAAATTTTAAAATACATGGATTTTGTATTCATGGATGAAGACATTTCAATAAGTTTATTGAAAACGTGCAAGGCCGAATTACATCAACGATGACTTACAGTTTAACGTGAAGTCCGAACCACGGTACAAATAATTTAGCAGAAATTAGGAATGAAAATTGTTCTGAACTGCACCAATTTGTATACCAAATATTCGATATAAACTGAAAACTTTGGATTCATAGTTCTATTTACTAAAGGTAGTTTCCCACAAAAAAAAATTATTTTGAAGTGGTAATTTTAGTTTCGTTTTATGACATTTTTTTCTAATTTTGTTTGTTCTTGTACATCAATCGGGTGCCGTAAAATAAAAACTTAAAACAACAGCTAAAAGTTTTATATGAAAATTTATTATTTTTAGTTCAACTTTTACGTGTTCATTAAAATAACTTTATAATTCGATTTATATTATAAAATATATATTTTCCTATAATTAGTAAATTTAAATAATGACTGGCTGCAATTATTAAACTTTTTACAAACTTTCTCACGAAAAGCAAAAAAAAGTAAATGTCAGAACAATAACTAAAGTACTAAAGAGATTTTTAACGCTCGATACGAAGAAATGGTTTTCATTTTACAATATATGTACAGGGTGTTCACGCAACTGGTTTAAATAATCTCGTAATTGGTATAGAAGACAGTTTTCTAAAATATGCAACAGTTTTTACTTCTTTTTAGGAAAAATAGCAATTAACAGATTTTAACAATTCCAGAATTTCAAAATTATAGTAACAATGTTTTAAACATTTTCTGAGAATTTTGAATAACTGTACACAAGAATTCTCGATTGATTAACTTTTCTGTAGGTACTTCCCTTTAATATTTATATTAACTTCTCATCAAAATACTTTTTAATAAAAAAAGTAAATTATTAAATTTGATTTAAAATTATTATCCTTCCCTGTGCATGTCTCTTTGAATTTTACTTAAAAGGTTTAAAAATTTTCAAATTTATTATAATTATGTGTTTAAACAAATATAAAAATTACCGCTTTATTTAAATACATGGAAAAGTATACTCCCACATGTTCAACAATGTGACTTTTCCGTTTAAGCAAATTTAAAGTTTGTTTTATGTTTTTAATTACTATATGCAGTTTAATTATATTATTTCAAACGCAATTTTATCCTGCAATTAATCAAATTTACTTACCTTGTATTTCGCTTCACTAAGTTTTCATTTTCCAAATTGTTTTCACTAAATCATATTATCTCCACTACCTATTTTGCATACAATTAAATAGCCATAATTCATAATTCAATAAACACTTTACTTCTTTGCCAAATTTATAATTTTAATTATTTTTAATTAAAAACTGAATCTGAGGTCTACACTTCTCCACAAGGGACAAAGAGTGTCATTTTATAGCACAGCTAATCACTCGTCACCAAAATAAACTAAGTGTCCTGCACAATATTGAAATTTAAAGTACAAAACCAAAATCATTCTTTAGCCTCGACAAGAAAACAGGAATGTGCTTTCAAAATTTTAAGTTAATTCGTCAAGCCGTTTTTAGATGAGTATTTTCTAGTCAAGTACTGGAGAAGTTTAACCTTAAATTAGTTCAACTTAAAAAATATTACAGAAACTTTTGAATTATTAAGGAGAAAATTATATAACGACAACGAATAAAAACACACCCATTTTTTGAGTCATATAACGAAATTACTTTGAAAATTAAGGATAATATTTAAGTAATTCGAAAAAGCTGTAATATTAATTTTTGAAAACTTTGTATCTTTTAAACAAAACGTTTTACAAAAAAATATATCCTCATTCTGAATGACAAATTTTAGTTTACTAGACTACACTTGTAACACATTAAATTTACTATCCGGAATGGAATGCCTGTCCTTCGTAAGACGTTTAGTTTGCGAAATGCAGGATTTTATCGAAAAGTAAAAAGAAGATAATTTTAATATTTCTTTACTTTATTTAATTTATAATTTCCACACTGTTGATTTAAGAAAATAAAAGGCTGTAATCCAGTTTCAGGATAATTTCAACCTCTTCAAAAATGCATTACATTCAGTAATATTAGTGCTGTGGCCATTTGATCGTAGAAATTAAAAATTGCTTTCAGGGGAAACACCAAGATGATTGATTGCCTGAAAAATAGCGGTTCCTTTGTTGAATTATAAAAGAAAAACTATAAACACAATTTAAGTTCTCATTTTTCCTATTTATACAACTTGAATAAAAATTACAAAGACAAATTCCACTTGTAACAGTCGATTTCGTCAGATGTGCTTCTGTGTTAGCTGATGTAAATCGAAATGTCCTCTGCGATTACTCAAAATCAAAAATTTTAAATATTTTTAAATAAACTTTCGTTTAGTGTTTTCTAAAATTTGAAACTAAAAATTTTAATTTTGCACTGAAAAAATATTTTATATTCTTTTATTATCTAACCTTTTTTTCCAAAAAGATTTTGAAAATTCAAAATTAAAAATGAAAAATATGTTTGCTGAAATTGATTATCATAATAATTATTATGAGATATGATTTATGTCAGTTCAAAAAATGTAGTTTTGAGATAAAAGCGTTTCGAGTTTCCAAACTGATTTTTATTGAAATTAAAAAAAGATGCATCTGCTCTTGATGCTAATGGCTCCATGCAAGGCGAGGGGTTAACCGCTGGTGAAATTTTTTGTACACATCTCATGAAGTATATGACGTCTCATGTGAAGTATGTGAAGTACTTGTCTTCTTTTTTCTTCTTCTCTGCAACGGGAGATCTTCAGTTTACATCTTATAAAAATAAACTGCTTGATCCGGGTGGTCTGGGGCGTGAACACCCTCCAATGCCTCTGTAACGGAGGTCTTCAGTTTACTTCTTATAAAAAATAAACTGCTTGATCCGGGTGGTCTGGGGGCATAGAACACCCTCCAATGCCTCTGTAACGGGAGATCTTCAGTTTACTTCTGATAAAAATAAACTACTCAAACACCCTCCAGTGCACAAATTTGGAATGAAAACATTTTAGAACATGCAAAACTCCCAGACCGAGTAGTTTACTTTTTAGCAGAATAAACTGAAGATCTACCGTTGAAGAGGCACTGAGGGTGTTCCACACCCCGATTTAAATAATTTATTTTTACTAAAAGTGAATGAAATATTTAAGCATATCCCAAGTTTTTTAAAATTAGTTATGGTCAAGTAAATGTGTTTAATTCATAATCTGACAATTAATCATAAATTGCATAATTTTAAATTCCGTACCCTCTGGTAGGTAGATCTCTGCAACGGTAGATCTTTAGTTTACATCTGATAAAAAATAAACTACTCGATCCGGGGGTCTGGGGGTGTGGAACACCCTCCAGTGCACAAATTTTGGAATGAAGAACATTGCAGAACCCCAGACCGAGTAGTTTTCTTTTATCAGAAGTAAACTGAAGATCTACCGTTGAAGAGGCACTGGAGGGTGTTCCACACCCCCCAGACCCCCGGTTTAAATAATTTATTTTTATTAAAAGTGAATTAAATATTTAAGCATATCCCAAGTTTTTTAAAATTAGCTATGGCCAAGTAAATGTGTTTAATTCATAATCTGACAATTAATCATAATCTGCATAATTATAAATTCCGTACACCCTGGGAGGTAGATCTCTGCAAGGGGAGATCTTCAGTTTACATCTGATAAAAAATAAACTACTCTATCTGGGGGGTCTGGGGGGACACCATCCAGCGCCTCTTCAACGGTAGATCAGTGCTCAAATTTTGGAATCTAGGTTGTAATATTATTTTATATTAAAATATTCGCGGTGTTTAAATTTAAAAATGTAGCCCGTGAAATTACGCCATCTCGGGGCGGAATAGGAAATGGCGTGTTGATCACTCGGGTCGGAGACACTTGTTACGGGGTAGTCGAGGGTGTACACTGGTAGCTGACCGTTGGTATGTTAATGGTGGTTTAAAATTATTCATGTACAAATAATTTGCAAGTAAGAAAATTTAAATATTTAATTATTGCAAGTAAACTTAGGTGATTTCAAAATTCGTGTAAGTACGATTTATATAATATTAACAAAAGTCAATAATATCGATTAATAATTTAAAGCCTCGTGGTAGGAATCCATATTGGTTTTGTTTAGCGTGGGTTATTTGAAAGGGGTTTATACGTGTTTTGTTTTATGTTTTAAAATGGCTTGGTGTTTGATGGATTTATTTAAAATGTGAATTGGCATTAATTTAATTTATTTCAAATCGGGTTTGTAATTTATGAATATTTTATTTATTGGTATAAATGCTTTGTTTTGGTCTTTGATCGCAGGTGCTATTGTTTCTATAGGTAATTTATCTTTTGGTGAGGTATTATAAATTCTGTGATTTGGTTATTTATATTTGTGATTTATGTGTAAATTTGGGGTGGTTATGCAATTAATTAAGGTTTTATTATGTGGGGTCGACAAATGTAAATTTAAGGTCAGGGGCGTATTCAGGATTTTACACAAAAGGGCCGAGGTTGTCAATAGATTGACATATAATTAATTTAATATCTAAATGAATGTGGTTTCGTCTGATTGTACTATTGTCCTACGACGAAGAATTGCACATGGTGATGTGAATCAGAATTGCACATAGTGATGTGAATTCTAATAGGTTTCGACTGCAAGAGATGCTCCCTATTTAATATAAAACAATAGTAACAGGGGGTACAATTTCTGTGATAGTGTGTGAAAGTTGCATAATTAGGTTCTTGTTGATTTTGGTTTAATTATCCTTGTGAGGTGATGAATTAATTAGATGCAATCTTTATGGTATTATTTAGGTCATTTAGGTTTTATTTCTATCATTAGGTATTATTTAGGTTTGGGGTTTTGCACATGTTAATTTATGTTTAGGGGTCACCGTCACTATTATTATCTATATCTATTATCTACAAATTGTTATCAACTTTACTTATCTGAAAGTCCCCACCAACAACTCAGGTGGAGGGAATTTTAATTATCTGCTTAAGCACATTGTACAAAACCAAGATTAATGAAAATCAGTAACAAAGTAACAATAAAAGCATAGCAGTTGCAATTAAAATATAGCAAACGAATACTGCATACGCACAGTAACAATTTACAACTGAAATCATAAGGTTATTATTATTTAAGGACAATTTGTTCTCACATTTACTTTTATATGTAGCTTGCGATCATAGCCATACCAAGTATTAAATCAAGTCGATATTGACACTATTTTATTTACTAAATAACCGATCTCACAGATGAAGATTAAGGTTTTTCTCTAACTCTACTGAGTTCGTTCGATTTTCCGTGAGGTAGATATTTAATAAAATATCCAAAACCTAACTGACTTGTGTTTTATTTCAAATGGGGTTATTTTAGTGTTCGATTTGGGTTTCGGAAGGTTTACGCAAGCATCGAGCCATCTCCGTTTATGTTATGTGTTTTTGCTTATATGTTTAGGTCAGCAGCGACGCCACGGGGTGAGCAGATTTAGTTATTTAGGACGCCACTGGTTTTTGTTTTGGTTCAACTACTGTTTGTTTTCCGTCTGTTTAAAGAAGTTGGGTTACGATTTACACAACGTGTGGGGTTCTCTTGACGATCACGATGTTAGGCCAGGGTTATCTAGGTTGGGATTCGAAATTTGTGGCGCGAATTTCGAATGTGTAGGGGCGAACATTACAAGGTAAGTCTTTAAAATACCGATGAAGTGCGTGAAATACAATGAAGTACCGATGAATTAGGTGAAGTACCGTGAATTATTGATGAAGTACAGTGAATTACTGGTGAAGTACGTAAAGTCCCGTGAGTTACTGCTGAATTATATGAAATACGAAGAAGTATGGAGAAGATGATACGAAGAAGTATCATGAAGTACGTGAAGTGTGAAGTTAATTGTACACGATTTCCTTTAGCGGTTGACCCCTCGATGCAAGGTAATACTCTGCCGTTTTAGAGCAGATTTTCTTTTCTGCGATGTTTAAACATAAGAATTCTATTCATGTTTTTACAATTTTTAACATCTCGTCCAGCCATCTCGCCCTCCCATAATTTCTTCCTCTATTCTATAATTTGTTTCAAAATGCTGTCTGGTTTTTTTCTTGTCACATGACCAAGCCATCTGATTCTCTGCGCCTTTATGAACTTTACTATATATTCGTTTCCCAGTATTTTATCTAATTCAGCATTTGTTCTTATTCTATATTCGTTCTCCCCTATCTTCTTTGGTCTTGTGGTCGTTCTCAATATTTTTCTTTCGAATATTCTCAATGTTTCTTTCTTTCTCCAAGTCATATTTAATATTTCTGTCTTATATATTCTTCTTATATATTTTTAACTTTCTTCTTGTAGAGATACTCTTATTTTTAACAACTTCTTGTTTGCGTGGAACGCTCTCCAACCAGCATGTATCTTTTTGATTATTTCTATCGATCTCGCGTTGTTCCTGTTCAGTTGGGCTCCCAGGTATCTGACATTTCTACTTCTTTAAACCAGTATTCTCCAATCTTTACGTAATTTTGTCTCTCATCTTTATTTCTATATAATTTCATATACTTAGTTTTGTTGTCATTAACTTTCAACCCCATTTCCTCATTCAAATATCTGTATCATTTTCTGCCTCAATCTCACAACAATCACGATATTATTTCTGATAATGAAATTTTATATTAACTCAAAAATTCAATTATTAGCCGTCACTCTTGAATCAAATCAGTTTGCAAATGAGTACGGTGCCCTCTTACTCGATAAATAAATATTTATTTGAAAACTGAAGTCGTGGTTATAAGTTAGTGCTTTAGCCACACCAAATTATCTTTCGATTAAAGCTAATCAAGATCTCTTATGAGCAGCACACTCAATATTTAACATCATAAATTTAATCTAAAGCTCATAAAATTAACAAACACCAACATTAGAATATATCGCTAAACAATGTGGATGGATTAATAATTCCTCCCTAGTTAAAACGTTCCCAAATCTGAAAGTAAACCTACCTTAATCTTACACCTCCAACGTCATAATTAATGTTCACTAATTAATTTCTGTTATTAGAGATGACAATACAAATAAGAATCCTCATTGCTCATAAAAGTTGAGCTAAATAAAAATTTACTTTTAAGAATAATTTATTGTAATAAAGATTTGGAACTGTAATTGTGTAAATTTTTTGTGAAATTAATTGTGTAAATAAATTTTTTGTCATAAAAAAGTCGGTGCAATTTTTTAAGTCGAAAATGGATTTTGAAAAAAAGTCAGCTCGGTAATTCAAATTACATTACAATCAGGAAAATTGTTTTGCGTAGTAATAATATTATTCAACATATAATAACACAATATTATACTAAAGAATATGTTTCTATTATTAAGGCCGTCTCTGGAATATAAAAACTAGTATGTACATACGAAAAATAATAAGTTCCAAATACGCCTTAGCGAATGATCGCTAGGGTTGCACCACGCCGTTTCAAACTTCCCGATTTTGCCAGCAGGATTGTTCCCTCCAACTCTGTAGCGGCAAAAAATGTATTTTTTAAATAAAATTATGCCGCTTAGATAAGTATGCACATAAAACAAGGTTGCGTTTACAGATGTACATAATAACTCCTCCGAGTAACAAGTTTTTTAAGATTATTTTTCTAAATGGAACCAAATTCCGCTGACTGCTTTGTAGCTAAAATATTTTTGATCAGAAGTTACTATGTGTAATTATGTACAATATACAAAAAAAATTTCTGTCTACTTTTATTCATACAAATGTACACTGTAAGTTATTATGAAGATTTTCTGCAAAATTATTATAAATATTTTGTACGAATAGTTTCTCTCGTTGAAAATTGTGAGAGACATTGTAGCAAAACTTAATAAAACTTGGTGACAATATAATCCTAGCAACTCATTGATACAAAAACTGTTCTGCAAATACTTTGCAAGTACTACAATAAAGTTGTATGCAACAATATTTTAATATTGCAATACAGTAAAAACTACGATACATTCTTTTCAGTCTGTGAAAAATTAAACGCCCTCTACAGACAAAATTACATAAACTATGGTTATATTACATGTTACACCAACCATTTTCCCTATATCACTGGACAATTTAACAATATAAGTATTCTACTACAATTTTTAACGATTTTTTAATTTATCAGTAGATTTTCAATTTTTTGTCATTATGTTAATCCTTCTGAGTTTCATTACAACGCAAAAACAAAACTATTATGTTTTTGATCGTGATGTTGTTAGAAGTATTGTCCAACTACGACCCCATTGTCCTATAGTTGAATATTTTGTAATATTCTTATTATCAATAGACTTTCAGATATTACCTGTTTTTAAAAAGTTTTAACGGACAATACGTCCAACACGTGAAGATGATGATGATGATGATAATAAAAGTTTTTAATTTTTACAAGCTAAATGAAATTTTAGTAAACATGTTTTTAAAATTTTCCACTTACAATTTTAATTTAAGACATCGTTATATGTACATCGTTGTTTCAACTTTTCAAGTCTCCTCAGTTATCAAAGACATTCTAAAAGTCAACTCCGCTGGGGATGCGCTGGTAGGTGGATTGAGTAGCTCATCATTGAGTTACGAATATAAAACACCATTTGTTATGAAAAATGAAATGTAAAGATGTGGTAAATAAAAGAGGAACCATGCTGCAAGATAAAACAGTGCGAAACAGTGAGAACGCAAAAGAAAATGTTTGGAATAGATCGAAATATACTGTAGAAAAGGCAGCAGGTTAAGACATACTCTTTAAAGCAGAAACTGCATTGATAGATTCTTAACGTTGAAAATCAAATCAAAATCATCTCAAATCAAATCATGTCTTATTATTTGTATTTATTTAATTGTATAATTTTTGATTCACACAAAATTTTTATAAAAGCGAATTTAAATTTTCATTTCTACAATAAACACATTTGGTGTCATTCCCAGCTGTACGCTTAAAAGCAATACTCGCTGGCTTTCTATACTTCCTTTTTTTATTTTCAATGCAATTTAACTCATATCCTTCTTTTTTATTCACTACTTTACTATCTAAACTTGTTATTTAAATTCCTTTTTTTTTATATAATTCAGTTATTTAATTATATTATAATTTAATTTAATATGGAATGTGGAGTAAGCATTTTATCTAAGAGGTTGCGTTTTTGTATCACTTTAAGAAATGGCGTAGCTGTTTTGGAATTATTAACAAATATAAGAACACATCCGGGCAAAATAACACAGTAACTTTAGTGCTAGAATTCACAACTAGTAAGCTCAAGTTCGAATTTTTCTGCACATCATCTGTTTAAAATTCAACAAGGTGGAATTGGGAGAACCGCAGTTCTTTAGACTTCTATACAGCTACATTTCGGGTGTTAAAAGTTTAAATAATTTTTGGTTAGTAGTCCATTAAGTAATCGGATTAAGTTATACATACTTAATTTATCGGATTAAGTTGTACTTAATTTATTTATAATAATAAGAGATATTTTTGGTTAAAAGCTACGAAAATTTAAGGGACCTTTTTTTCGATTGATTCTATATAATATCTATGCATTTTCCCATAATTACTTATAATTTAACAAGTTAATTTTCATTTTCTATCCATCTAACGAGCACCAAAACGGCGAAATATTTGAATATACACACACATAATAGATTAAATAAGTAAGTGTGAAGAAAAAATTCACTATCTATCTAACTATCGGTCTTTTCAACGTTCTAAGACGTCCTCCGATTCTTCTATTTTCAAGAGGGTATCCTAGTATTTAATATCTCAAAGATGTTGCTAGCACTTTGTGAGAGGAACACCGGCTTTACATGCCTTCCGAAGCATGGAGACAGCTATACAAAGAGAGAGCCTCTGTCGATTCGAACTGTGCGCCTTACATTAGCAGTTGATCGCGCTTACAACCAGGCCAATGACCGTCTCACTAATTGTCAAATTTAATTTTCATTTTATTATAACTTATAATGTTACAAATTTTATACTTAAATTATAAATTTTTTATATTAAGAACATTTTGTTTCATATTATAAGTTTAGTTATTCAGTAATATTTGGTAATAAAGTGGTTTATCCTTTTGAAACAATTTTTGCTTTTAAAAACAATGACAAATAAAATATAATCATCAGAAAAACGCCTAAAACGACAAAAAAATGTCGTGATGCCAAAAGCAGATATGAATGTCGTAAACAATTATGTTGAAGCTAATAGACCTTTAGAAAGAAAATCGCTTAGTGGAAATAGAATTGTACATAGGAAATGTAAACAAAAACAGGCAGAAGAAGCTAGGAATCTATGGTAATCTCTAACCAAGCTATTAATAACAATGAAGAACTTATCACATTTTATTAAGAATTCTTTTTGCGTTCTTTAAAAATAAGTTATTTAAAAAATTTGTTATTTAAATTTATAATTTTTTGTTAGTAGTAGTTAACAAACTTTGCGTTTTTTTAAACTTGGCGTTTCTTTCCTGGTTTTTCTTGGCCTACATAATTAGCAATTAATCCTTCAATTTTTTGATTGGTAATATAAATTTTCTATAAATAAGGAAATTATATTACACTTTGTAGTCATTAGTTTTTGCTCTCCCGGATCTCTGCTTGGTTCGTTCATTTATTACCAACCCAAAAAAATTGTACCATAACTAAAATAGTCGTATTTTTGATTAGTCAGGATTCCCTCAGGCACAAACCCAACGGTTTATTATCAAATAATCCAATATATTTACTGTATTTAGCGTATATAATTAAACTATACACGCAAAAAATTCATTCCTACCGTTCTTGAAATCAACCCAATAATGGCAACGTTCTTAAATTCAAACAAAGCATTCTTAACTTACTGATTGCTTTCTCCAATTATAGTTAAGTACGACATTCTTAAATGTTGTTTCAATTTAAGCACCTTGGATGATTGTGTTAATTTCAAGAACGATATTCTAACTTGTAAGAACGGAAGTATCCAAGTGAGTGAATACAGTGGAACTCGATTGATGTGCAACTCGATTGGTATGGAACTAGATAGATTGCCCTACTATATTACGTTTTAATAGTTTCAAAATTTAATTTTCATATTTTTAAACTAAACTTTTAAAAATAAGTTCAAATAAAAAGAAACACTTCTCCCAGGAATTATTTTAAAATTCTCTCATTTTGACGAGTATACGACGATGTACGCAATTGAGTGTTTCTTTTTATTTGAATTTATTGAATTCGCCTGCAGTTTTTTACATTGATACACTTTTAAACATAATTTTCGGCAGTTAATCCTATTCATATTGTAATTTGCCCTTGGGTCTCACTTAGGGAGATCTGACACAATGTAGGCGATTGTTGTTCGGCTTCACGGAGAGTTAGAGCAGAAATTATGTCGGCCTAACAATATTCGATCACACATTTTGGTTACATATTCTGTACACATTTCGGTTACATATTAAAAAAGACAGACAGACAGTGTTTATAATGATCAAACGAAAATAAAATTCTACGTAGAAAATATAAACAAAAATGGGCAGAAGAAGCCAAAGATCTGTCGGAAACTTTGGATATACTGACCCAAAAGCCATTTGACCATGAAAATTTAATCATGATCCATTAGGAATCCTTTTTGTGATTTTTAAAAATTAAAAAAAATAAGAATTTTTTTTTTATTTGTTGTGTTTTTTGAAACTTGTTAATCCATTCATGCGTCCGTCTAGATTATTCAACTAAAGGCCAGTTGTTTAATAGAAAGTTTATCTTTAGTTGGTTATTATCTTATTAATCCTCTTATTATCTTAAAAACTTCTGTTATATAATCGGCTCTTAATTAAAATATGCGGACGGACGGATAGACCGACACGGAGTCAAATCATAAGGCTTCTTCGTATACTGCGTATAGAAGCCCAACAAAATGTGCAAAATGAACTTAAAATATGATGCTGAAAAATGACCCATGTACGCAGTAATCTCTAAAATAGAACCGTCATCTACAAATCTGCTAAACTATAAATTATTATATTTACTATTTACATTCTACATATTATAAAGTCTCCATGTGACGCCATTTATATCATTTACCAATATGAAACTCGCATCTGCCTATACTTCGTTAAAATGATTTAGCCCTTAGAATATTAAAACGATTTCAAACTAATGTTTGAAATATACAAGGATGATAAATATTTAAAAAAATAGCAACGATATTATTTTATACGTTACAATTGGAACGAGAAATTCCATCATTAACGCCATCATCTTGTTTCTGATCTTACAGAGTGTCATTTTTGTTAAAAGAAAACTTCACCTGATTGGTGGTGCAACGAAAACTAAACTCTAAAATGGGAGTATTGTGAGCACTTGCAGAAATAAGAGGAGGGAGGGTTTTAAAAAAAAAGTAAAAGACGAGATGGGAAAAACAGAAAGAAATTGAGAAAAAGGAAGAAATTTGGAGAAGCAATCAATTACAAAAAGGATTGAAAAAATGGAAAAATTAATTGAGAATCAGGAGAAAGCAAGGAAATTTTGACTTAGGAAAGACGTATCAAACGAACCAATAATTGTGCAATTCCAAAACTGGAGAAAAAAATTTACAAGTGATCCAAAACAAGAATAAACTGAAAAGAAGTATATTAGCAGTGTTATGACGGCAAAAGAGCTGAAAATACAAAATAAAATTATGGAAGCTACAAGAATGGAAATAGAGAACGGAAACATATTGGAATAGACTACAAGAAAATAACTACATTTTATTAATAATTATAAATATAGAAGACTAAGAACTGCAGTTATCTGAATTTCATTTTCTCTATAAGATATAAATATAAGATATGATAATAGCGCTTTGGCGTTAGCATTAAAGGTCGTACAGCTAACATTACTCTGGGTGAGGGTGCTGATCAAAGAGTGAGGATTAACAGAATATACGTATCATAGGATGATGATTATACGTATCAACGTATATTTTGAATTAATACCAATTAGCTGCCCGTCCGCGGATGAACTTTTTGCCAGTTTTTATTAAATTGATCTTCTTTTTCTTAAAATAAATTCTTTTTCTTGAATAAATTGATATTGGGCTTAAATGTACATTTCAAATAAATATTCAAACTAAATATTTTTGTTTTTATTATTGTACTATAAATGGAAACCACTTCCAATCGGATATGTGATCATGACTGCTTATAACAGTTCGGCTGAAAAGTTTGTATCGTTTTGAAGAAAAAAAATTTTTTGGTAATATTCAATTTTATTATTCAACATAGTTGCCTTCGAGGGCGATACACCGATTATAGCGATCTTCTAAGTTTTCGATACCATTTTTGTAGTACGATTTGTCTTTCGCCTCAAAATAGGCCTCTGTTTCGGTGATTCCTTCTTCATTTGTGCTAAATTTCTTTCTAGCAAGCATTCTCTTAAGGTCTACAAACAGGAAATAGTCGCTGGGAGCTAAACCTGGAGAATACGGTGGGTGGGGAAGTAATTCGTAGCCCAATTCATTGAATATGACCATCGTTTTTATCGACTTGTGACACGGTGCATTGTCTTGGTAAAACATCACTTTTTTTCTTCAAATAGGATCATTTTTCGCGATTTCATCCTTCAGACGCTCCAACAATGCTATATAATAGTTGCTGTTGATCGTTTTTCCCTTTCGAAAATAATCGATGAACAATATACCATGCGCATCCCAAAATACAAACGACATAACCTTGCTAGCCGACTGTTGTGTTTTTCCTTGCTTTGGATTGGGTTCGTCGCGTGCAGTTCACTCAGCTGACTGCTGATTAGACTCTGGAGTGTGGTGATACATCCATGTTTCATCCATGGTCACATATCGATGCAAAAATTTGGTTATATTGAAGTTGAACAGTTCCAAACACTGCTCCGAATCATCATCACGTTGTTGTTTTTGATTGACTGTGAGCTCACGCGGCATCCACTTTGCACAAAGCTTTTGCATGCCGAAATATTCATGCACAATATGTCCAACATGTTTTTTTAATATCTTTAGAGTCTCAGCTATCTTGATCAACTTCACTTTATGGTCATTCAAAATTATTTTGTGGATTTTTTTTCGTCTATAACAGCCAATTGTCTGATCGTTGTCAAATTTTGACACGTATCGTTTAAAGGTTGGTTCTCACTGAAAATCATATGAAATAAATTTTAGTGTCGTCTTCTCTTAGAAACGATACTAACTTTTCAGCCGACCTCGTACGGTATATTGTTACCTGGGGCCAGCAAGTAGTGAGCGAAACATTGTTTTGTAGGTAGTAAAACACAGAATTCAAACCTTGGCATGCGAAGCTAAACGTTAATTACTGCACCATTTGTTCACCTTTTAAACCTGTTTGTATAACATTGTACTGCCATTATCAATATATTCTACCTATAAAAACTATCCAATACAATAATATTTTCTCGTAGTTTTTAATATTGAAGCTTTTCGATTGAATTGGAAAAATAATATCAAAAAATAAGTTTTACGAATTTTTATAATAAAAACGTCGGATTTGTAAAAAAGGTTTACAATTTTCCATGTGAGATTATTTTATTCCTTTTAGAATTCAGACCATTTACCTCGTGAATGTTATTTACTGTACTTATACAAATATCCTTACTACATATTGTACGTAAGCGTACAGATTGTAAGTAGTAAGGATTTCATTGATCGAACATTGTAACATATTATTAACATAAATTTCTATATCCTCTTGCGGTTATTATATTATGTATTAATTAGCTTGCGAGTTGTCTATTTATAGTTTCGTTAATTTTGATATTTAAAAGTCCCAAAATATAATATCATCGATGGGTAGAATCCGGTCTTTCTAATAATAAAATAAAATATATAAATTAAACTAGATGATCCAACACTTCAACAGTTTTAATTAAAAATTTTACCAATTTCACTAAAAAGAATTTTTATTGAAAATTTTACATTGCGTTTTTGAAAAAATTGGAAGTTTCTCTTTCTTCAAATTTCTTGTTTACCGCCAGCATATTTTCAACGTTTTGCATAATGGCATAGTTGGCGTCAGTTATGTGACACTGTCTGAATTAATTAAAATTCCGACAACCTTACGAGCAATTGCACCACTCTGTATATCGACTATGTGCTCCACAATAAACGTAGCAGTAGTTTCTGCGATATTGATCGCCTGTTGCATCTTTTCAACAACGCATGCCTAGCCACAGCGTGTCCTGCTCCTTGTTCCTGCTGCTTTACTTGTCCTGCTGCTTTACTCGTCCTGTTGGCCAAGTAGGCCAAACACTCAGCTGACTGTCGCCGTCCTGCAGTTTTCAACGATCTGTTTAACGTTTCTTACACCACACATTACTTGCTGTTCTTGGGTAAGCCATTACAATTTTTCTTTAAACCGCTTTCTGTTCAATTTCCTTATAAAATTTTGTATTTTACTTTAATATTTTGCTCAAGCACTTAAAGGTCATTCATAGTTGAAAAATTATTATTCCAAAACGTGCAAGCATTTTCGTGATTTTATATTCACATCATATCTTAAGGAAACCTGATGCTTTTCATATTTTCTAACAGGTTGTAGGTTGGTACTTATCCAGCTCATTAAAAAGGAAAAGTTTTCCTTCAAAAATTAACTATTTTAATTTTTGCTTCTAAATTGCTTTTCTATTGAATTAAGCTGCCGTTAAATTAAAATTGCACCATGATTTAACCAAGTGCACCTTGCAAGTCGTCAATACGTGCATTCTCTCGTTTGCGTCTTTATAGGTCACCATCACGATTAAAGTACAAAGCTTTTAAGCTTTTTTTAAGTAGTTTTTGTATACTCATTTTCAATTTACCAATGTGGAAATAATAAAAAAAGCTTGCATGTTAAAATTGACAATTTTTGTTTGCCCAATAGCAAGCATTAATTTTTAACTGGTTTCCTTGGAAGCCGAATATTTACTTATCATAAAAAATAAACTTCAATGAACGCAGTTCTTAGGCTTCTATACAGCTACCATTCTGGTTTGCATTTAAATAATTTTTAGGTTAATAGACCATCAATTAATCTGATTAAGTTACACTTAGATCATCATAATATTAAGTTACTCTTAATTTCTCTATCTAAGAGAACTCAGAGGATTTCAATTTTTTTTATTAGATTAGCTCTATAAAGTACAATATTTTTGAAAATATTCCTTGAACCTATGTTTCAAATTAATATTTTATTTAAGAGTACACCTGTCTTGAAACGCGATATTTTCTTTATGACATTTTCACTATCGGTGACATTTTCAATATCGAAAAGTAAACTGCATTGGTTTAGTTTAGGTTTTCTACCTGAATTATCGAGATAATCTTTCATTTTTTCAAATGGTACGATAAATTTCCTGCAAAAGAAAATGATGTTGCATTTTGTTAGTGTAGTTTTTACGTGAACACTAGATAATGAAGTGGTTTATTCTTTTCTGGTTTGAAAACGTTGCGTTTGTATAGGGTGCGATAGAAACTTGCTAATTTTCTAAACACAAAATGCTAACGTAATTTTGTGTACAAAATCAAAACAATCCCTCGTTTCTTATTCTCAAAATAAAGTGACACATTTGTACGATAAAATGAGCAAGTTTTTTGTATGGCTTAAAATTGATGACCATAAACTGCAAGTTATGTTAGGTAGGTTCATTAGAGATAATGAATTGTATAA
The DNA here is from genome assembly GCA_036346125.1 of Lycocerus yunnanus. Taxonomy (NCBI): domain Eukaryota; kingdom Metazoa; phylum Arthropoda; class Insecta; order Coleoptera; family Cantharidae; genus Lycocerus; species Lycocerus yunnanus. The sequence goes on along the minus strand of JARFIX010000016.1, from coordinate 3,242,137 downwards.
ACAGAAGGAAAGGTTTATCATCTTTACGCTAGTTGGTTTTCAAATTTAGCTTATAAAGAGTTTTAATTGAATTCGTATTATCGAGGTTGCACTGTACTAATAGGTTTCAAAAACAGTAAAGTTTGTCTTTCGTACTGTACGAAAATGATGAACCAAGCAAATCGATTGCAAGTAAAATATTAAAATGCTCGAAGGGCCGACTTATAAATTTTGAAAGCAAATAGAAGTAAAAATAAATTTTTCTTTAAATGAGAAGTTCGCCGTATTATGTAATACTAAAAGTTGAAAATATTCTAAAATATCTTTCATTATTTAAAAGATTGATAAAAATGTCTGCATGGCTTCTTGTTAAGTAAAAAAGTCCTATTCAACAGTTTCGAAACTTCCCGACAAGTACTTGTGTCTCCCTATTCGGCTGCAATCAAGTCTACTTCGCACGGATGCTAATACAAGCGGTCTTGGCCTTTGTTTAAACCACGCAAAAGGATAATTTAACAAAAATCCTGCTTTCTATCGATTCCGGATGACGAAAACCACTTATATAACAAAAATAAGAAATATGCAAAGTTCTAAGTAACCGACAATAAAAATTGAAAAATAAATTTTGATATTCGTTTTAAATTAATTAAAGCACTATTTTAACATAAAACACGCAAATCTAAGTATATTAAAAGTTATGCAATTCTAAATTCAATTCCATTTGTGTTAATGTTGATTTGGTATTTGTAAATTGTCTCAGTCTTAATGGATTGAGTTATAAATTGTTATCAAAACCAAATTATTAATATTAATTTATAGCTTGCTTTGTTAATTCAAATTTGCATTTTGTGGAGCAAAAGCTTAATATTTTCGATACTTTGGTACTAAATTATAAACCGTCTACCATACGAGGGTGCGCAAAAAATTAATTCAGCACGTCATTGTATTACATTATGTAAAACGTCCAATTAAATTTTACATTTTACAAGTAACAGCGTTGCACTTTTATTATTTTCGTTTTACTCAACTACATAGTTCGTGAGTGGGATTTTTTAATTCGTCTATTTTGATGAAGATTTTCTTTGATCTACTTAGCAGTCTCGTTTTAAAACTATGCATATCGTCTCTACATAAGCAGCTTTTTTGCCATAATCTTACACTAATCGTATTATTACAGTCAAGACATTTAAGTATTTAAGTGCTCGTGTAGTTTACGTCATAATTAAATAGTACGTAAAGCATCCCTTTAAAACAAAATAACTTTTCATTTGAACCTCAAACTTTTTTGTTCTTGCGAATTGAATAAGTTATTTCAAAAGAAGATTAAAGAAAGTAACTTAATTTGAAAATATTTGTGTTTCCACGAAGGAAAACGTAAAATTAAGTAATTATAAACATAATTAACTTTCTAAAAAGTGTTAATCAACAAAGACTGTCGTGGAAAGTTTTTGGAATGATTTTCTTCGTTAAGTTAGAGTAATCATGACGTTATCCATTTCCCATCGATTAGTAGCTGTCTATTATAGGAAAGGTTCGGTGTTGTAATTTTATTTCTTAGCATGATCAAAAAATTTGTATACCCGCATTTAAAAATAGCAATTTTAACATTTTTCTCTTGAAGATATTCTCGTGTAGAAAGTATAGTTTCGAATTTTCCGATAATTTTTTACCTATTTGACAAATTCACAGAGAAGGCGATACTAAATGTACCTTATTTATAAAATATTCCTACGATTTACATTGGTTAATATGCAACACACAATATACGTGTGTATGTAACAAAATTAAAAGGAACAATTTTTTCTACGCCTATTTCGATTGGCCGAAACACCGAATTAGACGGTTTTGAACCAAAGTTTCCTGAATGGCTTATTTTAGATGACATAAAATATATTCAGAACCCTTCATGTTCAAAGTGTACTATCGAATTTTGTTTTTTTAATTAATTCTTCTTCTAGACCAAAGTCCCGTTCTAGTCTTAGTCAATTATTTTATTACTGGTTTAATATTTTAGTAAAAAAAAACAATTGACAGTAGTTATTTACTTTTGCGAGTAGTGGTAAAACGTATTTCATAATAAACAATTTTTACTAATTGAACTATTTCGCTATGACATAAACCAAAATAAGCATCCCACTTCATCAATTTTATGAATTTTAAATTTTGTTTTAAACAAATTTTGGTAACTTCTCTTTTATTATTTTTTGAGCTCTACTTATGCGACGATTAATACATAATTAAATATTTTTTACTTTGTTGCCATGCATTTTAGCAGTTTATCATAACGATTGCTATTTATCCATTGTTACAAATTACTGAAATGTGTCCGGCATGATAGAACAGAGTATAAAAAAACAAAACATAAAAGAACAGAACATGAAAGAACAGAACTTTGAAAAAACAGAACAAGGAAAAAAGAGAACACTGAAATAATAGAACCTTGACAAAAAAGAACACTAAAAACGGAGAACATCGGGATGAAATTTTGTCAATTGTTTGCATGAGTTTTGATAATTTAGTTCTGAGTTTTAAGGACGTGTTGCACCAAAAAATAACGTATTTTAACAATTTTTTTGGTTCAGCCGACACGTATGTGTAAGAGAATTCTGTAATTTGTACGAAATATTAAAAAGTGACATTCTAAGAACTATTATTAAAAAATAAAATAATGTAGAGATTATTTTTAGGGCGAATCCGAGATTTTCCGTGGTTGCGTTAGTCAAATCCGCCCTCCGCAGTGAAACGCCTTCTATACTATTATTGCGATATGTTGAATAAAATATTTTAAAAGGTTTCAAATATATGAAATATTTTATTCAACATATATTTTCAACAAGTAATAATAAACATTTACAATTATTATTGCAATATTGGGCACTAATTAAATAATTAAAACTCAAAACAAAATCATAACCAAATAATAAAACTCAAACTCAAACAAAATCTTACTTCGTTATTCTCATTTTTCAGTGTTTTTTTTTGTCAAGGTTCTGTTATTTTGGGGTTCCCTTTTGTCAATGTTCCGTTTTTTATTTTCTGTTCTGTTCGGTCACCGTCTGGCTCTGTTTGTGTTTGCAAAAGTTTTGGGAAAATTTAAATATAAAAAATATATATTCAAAAATAAAAAGTTATGTAAAACACGTAAATTCTCAATTTACAAAAATACGACAGTAGCAGAATACAAATACCAAAAAATTACGTCATATACACGCTTGCTAAATGACGTCATTGATTCATATATACAAACAATTGACGTTACAAAGACGTTATTTTATGGCGTTATGAGTTTGGCACATTTTATGACGTGATTATAACGTAATATTTTTGGTCTCTGAGAACCCTGAACACGATAACGAATAAATAACCATAAAATCACGTTAGTGCGCTAGGTGGGGGAGTTTTAGAACTAAACTTCATGTAATAATTGTAGAGGGAACAAGTATTACTGAAACTTTAAAATATTAGAGGCAGATGCATTGCCATCTCGGGATATTGAAGTTTTTGTTAGTATTTTAAAGGATACCAGAATAATGAATTAAAAGGCCGAGTTGTTAATCTTTCGGACTTTTGTTCATTCCACTCGTATACTAATATCCTTTTTTTCGGCGCTTTTTTCATTCATTAACTTCAAATCAATTTAATTTTTTAATATGACTTGGCAATGATGGGCACCGTGACAGCCTTTAGAGCCTAATGCGAAAAGTGTAGAAGAAGAAGAAGAATTTGACTTGGAAACGGTAAAAAGTACGACAAAATAACATATAGGAACAATTTTTTAAATAATTAAAATTCCTATAAAAAAGTTCGCGAAAGCATATATTTATCTTCATAACTGTGTATTTATAATTTAATGTTAATTTAAGATTAGAATAAAAATGAACGAAAACAAGAAATCAGCATCACGAACCTTAAGCTCGGAACCCACATGATACAGTGCGAGGGGTTAACCACTGGTGAAGTTTATTGTACACATCTCATGAAGTACATAACATCTCATGTGAAGTACATGAAGTACTTCACGTGGAACATCCTCCAGTGTCTCTGCAACGGAAGATCTTCAATTTACTTCTGATAAAAATAAACTATTTAATCCGGGGGGTCTGGGGGTGTGGAACACCCTCCAGTGCACAAATTTTGGAATGAAGAACATTGCAGAACCCCCAGAACAAGTAGTTTACTTTTTATCAGAAGTAAACTGAAGATCTCCCGTTGCAGAGGCACTGGAGGGTGTTCCACACCCCCCAGACTCCCCGGTTTAAATAATTTATTTTTATTAAAAGTGAATTAAATATTTAAGCATATCTCAAGTTTATTAAAATTAGCTATGGTCAAGTAAATTTGTTTAATTCGTAATTTGACAATTAATTATAAACTGCGTAATTATAAATTTTGTACCCCTTGGGAGGCAGATCTCTGCAACAAAATAAAAATTAATTACTTAATCTAGGGGATCTGGAACACCTTCCAGGGCCTCTGCAACGGGAAATTTTCAGTTTACTTCTAATAAAAAATAAACTATTCGATCCGAGGGGTGTGGGGGGTGTGGAACACCCTCCATTGCTCAAATTTTCGAATCTCGGCGAGTCTCTGAAATACCAATGATGTACGTGAAATACAATGAAGTATCGTTGAATTAGGTGAAGTACCGTGAATTACTGCTGAATTATATGAAGTACGAAGAAGTATGGAGAATTATCATGAATTACGTCAAGTATAAAGTTAATTGTACACGTTTTCCTCTAGCGGTTGACCTCTCGATACAGTGTCGTATTCAAAACACCAACCACTAACACAAAAAAGCAATTAAAAGTAGTTATTTACTTTTGTAAATAGTTGCCTACGTATTTTACAATAATAATTTTCACTCATTTACTCGTTAGATATCTATTTCCCTGATATAAATCCAAATAAGCATTTCACATCATTGATTATGTTAAGAATAAAATATATACAATAAATAAATATTAATAATAATAAAAAAATTTAGTTTTAAACAAATTTCATGTTGAATAAAAAAAGTAAAATTTTAAAATTTTCCAACCTACATTTTTAGTTTAAGACACCGTTGTACAATGTTGTTTCGACTTTTAAAGTCTCCTCAGTTAAACTTAGCCCTAAATGAACGAATATGGATTAAAATCCATTAAAAATTGAAATCCAAATCTATATTGGAAAATATAATAATAATTAATTAAATATGTTTTGACAAACCCACATCGACGACCTAGATTCTCAAATTGAATGTCACTAAATCTAAAACAAATTATTCATATTCATTCATTCAAACGGTAAAAAAAGAAGACAAAATTGCATGTAGACAATTTTCTAAACTATTAAAATTTATATAAAGAGGTCCGCGAAACCATATACTCTAATTATCTTAATAACTTAAGAATAAAATTGATTGGAAGGAAAATGAACGAAAACAAAAAATAGAAATAATAAGAAATCAGTATCACAAGCCATAAACTCGGGATACGTCGGGATCCAAAACTTACACCTTTACTTTCTCAAAAATTGCTCCATATCTGCCCCTAATATTCTAGTTTTTTATTAGTAAATTTCAGTTGGTTTGATAAAAAATGTACTTTAATTTATTTAAAATTTTTCTCTGTGTACCTTCCACAAATACTTCATGAGAATAGATTACAGGTCACGGTTATCTTCTTTTTTACTATATTTAATAATTAAATTCCAATATTAATTATTCAACTAATTATAATTAAAGCTTTATTTAGCTTTTAAATTAATATTATAATTAATTAAAGCTCGGTGCTGCCAGGTACCGCCTCGGTACTCCGAGTACTGCCTCGGTGTTACCAGGTCCTGCTTCGGTCCTTCTGTTCAAACTTATATAATATTAACCAAATAACCAAATAAAAAACCAAAATGCAATAAAGTTACTCCTATAAATAGGAGGATTAGAACTTTGTGTTAATATTTACATTTTGCCCGACTATAATATTTACAAAATCAATTGGTTAATTATCGTTACTAACAAAGCAACAGCGCAACCTTAAACTCAAAACGTTGCAAAAACCATAGTTTTATGGTTACATCAATCAGAGTATTGGATTGCTATGTCGTAATCTCTGTCATTTTTTGGAGTATTCTCCTATATCTTCTGTGTAATTGAATAGCATACACTTTTCGCAATTCTGAATTACTCTAAATATTGACGTATATTTCAGGTAAATCTTCTTTTAAAATTTTTTTATAATTTTATTCCACATTATACGTTACGGTTGATCTTTTTCGACAAAAACGACGAACTTCCTTGTTATAAATTTAAGCGAACTAATCGAACAAACTAACTTGTAACTGGATAAAGCTTCACTAATTTATTTATTGTGAGAATCCTTATTGATTAATCATTCGATAGTCTCTTTTTTGAGTCATTATACCCAGTCGAATCTTGAAATTTTTAGCAGTTGTTCCTAATTTCCCCATGGGTGGATGGTTTTTACTATGCGCCACCATTTTTCCGTAGAGTTTTCAACGACCATAATAATTTTTACATCACTAAAATCACAAGAGAGAAGTATTTTATCAAGTTTCTTCTCAAGAAACCGTTGTAAACTTGTGTAATTTTCGTTTAGATTAATTCACGAAAATTTGTTATGTTTGGGACCTCTGTAAACTGATGGCCGAGGTCCGGTTAATCGACAAAAAGTATTTTGCTTTAACATCACCTAAAATTACTAAACAGAATTTCCAGGTTTTGTGTTAATTAAAAAAGGCTTGCCCTACTCTGCCGATTTAAAACTTTTCCATTAATTTAAAATATAAAACCAAATTATTATCTCTCTTTTCCGTATATTTATAAGAAGACGCTGATTCGATAATTTTTTGTTAATACACCATAAATTATCACGATCCAAATAAATTACAACTTATAAAATTGCTCGGGGCCTCGTAAGATATTGATTTTGATTACCGTCCACATTAATGGCTTGGCGTGATCGCTGCCCGAGTTCCAGAGCGTCAAAACTTCTGCGAATAATTTACCTTAGAAAATAAGTCCTCAATAATAATTATAAAAATTAACAAAACAGTCCGTGCTTTGATCCAAAAAATTGATTACTGCTTTTAATAAAACATGTTTGAAATACGTTGAAAATGCTTTATTCAAAGGAAAGCTTAAAAAATTAAAATAAATCGCCAGTTAATGAATTTAATCGTAGTCATAATAATGGAAAACCGAAACTTGATACTGAAAAAACAACAGCTCACTTCGTTTCCCCACAGTGAAATTTCTAACGAAAAGCTTTGCAATCACCATAATTCCAATTGATACGTCTTTAAAAAAAGTCTGGAGTTAGGCATCCAATTAAAACAATTTTATGAAAATATCGCGTTACATGAAAACTCGTATACCCTAAACTAAAGCAAGAGAATGCGAGTAGTCTCATTATTTTGAACGAATCGCAAGAACTGATAACACAACTTTATAATTCACCACATTACATTTACTTGATTTATTATCCTTTTTCTCTATAAAGCTACGTTTACAAATTAGTAACAAAAATGTTAATTGAAATTATGATTTTTAAGCTTGAAATTTTTTTCATGTTTTTAAGAAGATCTCGGTTTCAGTGTACGACTTGCAGGCGGTGGTAGACGATTAAATCCAGCGGAATCGAAAACCGGTAGTAACTGTTTTGGACCACCACGAATATCGTCCTTTTTCAACGGTTCGGTGGGAAAATAAGTGGCTCCATAAAAGTCCAGTCCCTGTTGTAAGAGATTATTATATTCCTCCAAAGAAGCCAGCGTAATTCGTATCGGATTAGGAGCTCCAGGCTGTTCTAATTTATTTGGAATTCGTGTAACTTCCACCTAGAAATGGCCAAATTTAGGACAAATTTAAGCAAATTATCACTTCTTACTATACACGAATAACGAAATAGACTGGCTCTGATGTCGTCCTCCGGAAGGTCGCTGGGAATTTCGAGGGCTAAAAGCGAAAACGTCTTTTGAGGTCTGCAAGGGATAGCCACTTTTCTATACAATCGACCTCCTGTTACCTATATATTAAAAGTTGGAAAGATATTATTTGTTTTTGATTTTAGAATGTAGAAAACTTTAATATAAAATACCTTATGGAAACCTTTTCTAAAAACTTGTTGATAATCTTCCGGTTCTGAAAACTTAAAAAGTATTCCAGTTGCAGTTTTTGTGAGACTAAAACTTCCTCGGAAATTGAGTTTGTCGCATATGCTGGCGGCCTTGTCTAGACTCAAATCATATGAAGGAGTAAGCAAAAACGCACCTATAAATATGAAAATATGTAATTTCGATCGATAATTTGTTACATCAATTATTTATAATTAGGTAATTAAGTACGTGGGTGAAAAACTACTAAAGGAAGTTGTGCAATCCATCGGAAAATGTTTATTACGTATTATAAGAAACATTGATTGAAATAGGAAACGCAAAGAAAATATCGTTGGAAACTTTAATTGATTGCTTTTTTAAGTGTAATAAAATTTGATATAATTGAAATTGATTACATTTAATTGAAAAATAATCGAATGAAAAGTAACAATTTTTTGTTATTTTCATGTCTTGAGGGGATCGTATTTCAACTTTTGGGAATTATCAAATTAAAAAATAAATTTCAAAATTTCAAAACTTTGTAATCGCGTTTCGGTTCAAATTGTTCTACTTAATGCAATATAAATATTTAAATAGCAGCACTACATCACCATTAGTGATTATTACGAAAAGTGCGAAACATTTTTAAAATTCAATCAAATTTATTTATTACCTTTAGTTAAAAATCTTCCTTGGTCACTCAATTCACTGTTCGTGTCTTCGTTTTCACCCATCTCGTTCAAATATAACATAGTTAACCTGGCAACATTCTACCTCCCAATATTGCTCATTCAATTGTTTATATAGTTTTAAAGAACCTACCACCTACTCCCCGCAATTTATGATATATCAATGGGTATAATTATCTTATTAGCTCTTAAACCAATTTTTCTGGCCTTTGGTTTGGCTTTTATGTTCTTTAATCCGTCTACTCCAAATATGATGTTCATTCTTTCCGCTTAAGCAAACACAAAAACTAACGTGGGTTAATATTAGGTAGTTATTTTTTAATTTAATGATCATTTCTTTTATCTAATTTTATAGGCCAAGTAAATTATTTAATTTATGTTGTATTTAACAACCATTGTCGTTACTAAACATTACATGTTTTCTAAAAATTCTACTTTGCTGCTTCTGTTGGACGGCCTACAATCACCTGTTGAATTTAGTATGATCAAACAATACCGGCTGAATATGAATGTGGTTTAATGCTGTTTTCTTGTACAATTTTGTAATGCAGCATGGCATTTTATCAAAAATTACAAGAAAAATTAAAAAAATTATCCAATAAAAAATTCTAAATATAATAACAGAATTTTTTCTCATCTCCACATTGAAATGAAGGCAGTTTTTTGCATATTTAAACATAAATATCTATTTTCTATGTGCAATAGTAGCAACCGAATTGTAAAATCGGTAAAAATGGCAAAACAATAAATAATGTTTGAAATAGTGCAATGCTTTTCCAAAAAATACGATAGTTTCCTCTTGACTACGCTTTTGAAATTTAAAATACAGTTATATTAATACTCACGAAAGCTCGAGTATGGCAACCAGTTTTCTCTAATAACTAGAAAACAGTGAAATATAATCAGAAATGTTGTGAAAAATTTTCACTATTTTCACCATTTTCGAGTTATTAGAAGTCTAACTTAAACTCTTCCCCGTTGCCTTCTTCATAACCTACAAATTGATCTTGGACTTTAGATCATTGCAGTGTGACTGATAGATACACCAGGATTTGAACTGTGTCTTTCTGCTTCCTAGTTGGTTGGTGTGTATTTTACTTCTAACCACCGATTTAAATTCGATCTACACTAAAATCGAGATATTTAAGAATTTACCCTCACATAACTCAATCCCCCCCTCCCCCGCTGAAGTTTCCATTCTAAATGTTTCGTGAACTAAAAGACACTAAAATGTCAGTGAATAACATTTGAATGGACAGATATGAATACCTAATTATCAAAATTTATAATACAACACTTTACACCCTCTGTACACCCCAACTTTATAATCTTAAATGTCACTTCGCCCATTGTAATACTTAAATTGAAAGTATAAAATAATCCTTTCCTTCTATACAAAAGCAGTAAAATCGATTAATTGGTTCTGGAGTTGCCATTTAAAAATATGCAGTGCCTAATAAAATGTACAATACTAAATCTACCTTATATTAACTTGGTTGCCATGGAAACCGATAATACCTAAAAATAAAATAATTTTTTCCTATATTTTATAATCACTGTTATTATTCAAATACGTATTATTTTTTTTATATCTTTCTAATCGTATAAAACTCGTGATGTTACCAAAAATACCATTAAATTTTACCTATAATTTTCTAACGCACCAATATCAAATTTAATATTAAAATTAAAGACTTTAATAATTCATTTCACGTAATACGTTTCTTGCCTTATATGTATTAAGTAGGTGGGTTGCTTGGAAATATTGAGTGATATCAAATAATTTAATTTTTACAAGATAAGTTTAAAAAAGTTTTACTATATAAAAGTCCTAACTAAAGCTATTTTTTTCCGACTAATACTTAAATAATATTTTATTTAAAATACACACGACTCTTTCTATTCAAGTGGATCTTAAAAAGTATAAAATTTTATGACAGAATTTTGCATATTTTTAAATTATTACACCAAATTGCAAATTTCGACGTTTTATGACAACAAAATTGCATATTTTTATAATTTTGTTTTTGATTTTATTTGAATAAATAATTTATGTTTTGAAAATATTTTAGTTTTCAAGGTTTTTTAACTTTCTATTGAATTACTTGATGCAATTCATAAACCTAGTAATTCTATACGTTGAAAATGTATGCAAAAAGTAGCTGCCAATTTATAGAAGTTGCTTTTATAGAAAATTATTCTACACAACATGAAAGTTTCAGGAAACTTAAAGCAAATAATAAAGTTAATATTTAAGTTTATAATGTTGCTATGGTTGAGAGGAAGAGATAATATTTTAAATGGAATACATAGTTTTTCACATATTGGTTTTAATTTCTATCTGTTTTACTCGGGCAAAAAAATCAGGTGTTTGAATTCTTCTTATGTCGATAAAAACACAAAAACTTCTGTAAAGTACAAACAAATATGAAAAATTCAATAGCCGAAACTCTTCGACTAAATTATTAATTTATCAAAGGTCGCTCACAGTAATACCGTAAAAACGTCACTATAAAAAATATATTTTACTGGTAACATGCAGCAGAAAACTAAGAAAAAAGTTTAAAGTTAAAGTTAAAAATAATTTCAAAAATGTAAGTAGCGTAGGTTTAATGCAAACGGCCCGCTACAAGTTGCCCATCTTTAATTCTCACTTATATTTGCTTATCATTGATTATTTCCTACAATAATATTACAATGTTTTTCTCATCAGGTTCGGAATTGCCAATTAAAAAAAAATTAACATTAATTTCTTTATAAACGTTTTCCACTCATTAATAACATTGCTTTTCAAACATTGTAATTTTTTTTTATTTTTATATTCAATTAAAATTAATATCAATTGATTCCCCTGCATTAGCCACATTTCCAAGCAAAATTATTAGGCATTCAAATTTATACGACTTGGAGATTTACTGATGAAAGAAAACAGCAAGAAAATGCATTGTAATATTTAAAAAATTATTTTAAATAATTGAGAATTTATATTGATCAAATGTTTACCAATATTTTAAATATGCAAGAATTATAGACACTTTTAGATACCGCACTCATATTTTAATCGCTGGAATTGAGTTCTGAAATTTGAAAAAATTTGAAAAATATTTTAATTTCAAGTAAAACTTAATTAAAATTATGTTAGTAGAACGTAAATTCGAATCCGAGGTCTTTATAAAGATACAAAAAACTTTAATATATAGAAATATATAGAAGATGAACTTTAAATACATATTGCTATGTTTTTTTTCAAAAGATAAAAATTGGGGGACAGCAACATAGTCTTGTTCCCATGTTATTTTAGTTTTATTATTAAATTCTTCCGGCTCACCTCTTTTTATCTTAAACTTTTAATTTTAAAATGTTCTGTTGTTTAATGAAAACATTAAATTTCTATTTTAAATTAATGAAATTTTACAATTTAATTTTTGATTATTCAAGTACAGGTTGTTTAACGAAGGTTGTTTGTATTTTAATCTAATGTTATAAAATCAAAACTTTAGTAAATTTGCTTTCAAATCGGGCAAAAATGTATTTAGATTTTATATTCAAAATCTACTTCTAAATTACAATAATTAATTTTTTTTAAATAATAAAGCAAATGTGGAAATTTTGCTTGTGATCACCTTGTTTTTTTTTATTATAATTTGGTGTGATTAAATAAAGTTTTTACGTTTTAAATTGTTATTTTTCATAAAGTTTATTTTTGTTAAAGTTTTTAATTGTGCTGTCAATTATTAATTAACTTTTTATTATTTAAATTTGTTTTTAAGAATAAAGTTTGTTTTTACAGGGTTTTTTTGTTTTCTCTATTTTTCCGGTTGCTGTTATTTTTAAACTCCACGTCCGCTTTTACTTTTCCAAATTTAGACGAGTTCTTTTTCAAACTCTTACAATACAATTATTGTTTCATTTTTTTTTCTACGTTTCATTTCGTGTATTTATTAAATATTTAATTTTTATTTAAATTGCCGTCTTTGTGGCATCCATTAACCATCAATTCAAATTTTTCAATTATTATTTTTATCATAATTCATTTTTAAAATTTATCTTCTTAAATTCCTTTTTTTATTTATTTTACTCAATTAACTTAATTTCACCACCGAGTTTCAACTTTTAAACTCTTTTAGAATCACTCAACGTACAATTGCTTCGCATTTATTTATAATTCGATGAAACCAATACTTCAAATTGCCAACTTTTCAAGTTAAACTTTTCTCTCTGATTTTCAAATTCAACGTTTTATTTATGCTCAGATTTTTAAACTTTTAATTCACTTGTTTTTAATTCACTGTGTTTTCAGTGATCACAATTTTCCAAACTCAAAATTAAATAAACAGTAAATTTAATTTACAAATTGCCGCCATAATTTAAATTTTTTCTCAATTAAAAAAAAAACATTTCTCTATCATACATTTAATCTTTAAAATTTAATTATTTCTTATTTAAGATTATTAAATCTTTGTTTTTATAGTTATTTAAATTTTTTTCATCAGTTCAATATATACAAAAAAATAAACAAAAAACTTTTAATCCCCTTATTGCGACCCTGATCGGTATATTAACTAAATGTTAACCGTTACGCGAGGGGTTAACCGCTGGTGAAGTTTTTGTACACATTTCATGAAGTACATTAAATCTTATGTGAAGTACATGAAGTACTTGTGAAGTGTACTGGTAAAATACATGATGAAACATTTTTTAGCTCATTTGTTTAAATATCATGGAGGTTTGATAGCTCAATAAAAAAGCTTTGGTAATTCATTGTTTCCTCATGATTAATTAATTACATTGAAGCGAAAATAACGCGCTTGTCCCGGTTTTACAGAGACGGCTCCAGAATATGATAATACAATTTAAACTATCTTCTTATGCTTCTATCTTCTATCTTTCTTTAACTATAGTTATCTATCAGTTAAAATATATTAAAGTTAAATTGACGAAATAACCAATCAGGTGTTTGATTTGGTTTTGTTTTGTTGTGTGTTTGGTTATTTCGTTGTGGTCTGATTGGATGAGTTTGAATAAGGTGCATGCCCTCAGTCCCTCCATTGCGAATTTTAATTTAAAAAGTCTAAATCTATTGTTTTCTTTCTTTATTCTCGGTTGAACCTTTTTGTTTTTGAATTATTTAAAAATTAGTTGAGGGGCTGGAGACTTGCTGGCTCCTCCCAATTTTGAAAATAATCTTAATAATCGTTTGTGCATGATTGACATAATTTATTTCGCGATCTCTAGTTGCAGAGGTACTGGAAAGCGTTCCACACCCCGCAGACCCCCGGATTAAATAGTTTATTTTATATCAGAAGTATACTGAAGATCTCCCGTAGCACCGGCACTGAAAGGCGTTCCATACTCCCTAGACCCCCGGATTGAATAGTTTATCTCCCGTTGCAGAGGCACTGGAGGGTGTTCCACACCCCAGACCCCCGGTTTAAATAATTTATTTTTATTAAAAGTGAATTAAATATTTCAGCATATCTCAAGTATATTAAAATTAGCTATGGCCAAGTAAATGTGTTTAATTTGTAACCTGACAATTAATTATAAACTGCGTAATTATAAATTCCGTACCTCCTGGGGGGGGGTAGATCTCTGCATCGGAAGATCTTCAGTTTACCTCTGATAAAAAATAAACTACCCAATCCGGGGGGTCTGGGGGGTGTTCCACCCTCCAGTGCACAAAGTTTGGAATTTCGGAAAGTCTCTGAAATACCGATGAATTACGTGAAATACAATGAAGTATCGATGAAGTAGGTGAGTTACTGCTGAATTATATAAAATACGAAGAAGTATGGAGAATTATGATGAGGTACGTGAAGTTAATTGTACACGATTTCCTCTAGCGGTTGACCCTTCGCCGTTACGTAAAACCTACTTTATTTTGGTATTATTAAGTTAACAAGTACACTTCTTAAGGATTACCTAGGAGGAGAGATAGAAATATTATAGAAGTATTGAAATAAATATTGATGGAAGTATTGAAGATTAATTGTGATTGAAAGTAAATAACGATCGATTAAGATTGTAAACGAGATTGAATAGTGTTTTATATTGATTTTTACTAGAATTTATCGTAAATCTATTCATCGCGCTAATATAAATAAGTGAAAAGATAAAATTACATTTTTGTATAAATAATCCACTGCAATCTAAATGTTAAGCAGAAATCATTATTATTAGCGGAGAGTAACCGGTAATGAATACAAGAAAATTGTATTCATTCTGTTTTGAATCTATGTTGGTACTGTAAAAATAAACTGCAGTGAAATGGCAAGTTTTCCAAACCCTTTTAGTCCTAAACTTAAAAGAATAATTAATTTATACACAATTTTACTTACAAAATATGTTTTCAGATTGAATTTTAATAATAAACAAGTTAAATTAATGTAATTAAATATATATTTAATTATATTAGATTTACTTGGTTATTCTAAAAATGTATTTATGAAAAACCCGAAAAACATAAACTTTGAAACAAACCGATGCAGTTTCGATATTATATCGTGGTTACCGATTTTGAAAATGTTAAATCGAGAATATTGCGTTTCAAGTTTCAATTCAAGTGTATCCATAAATAAAATGTTAATTTGAAACTTTATAGTCATGATCATGTTGATTTAGTGGATTAATTAATAATAACCCAATTCCTGTTTTGAAATTCTGTATTTTAAATCAGATTATTTGAAATTTAAATAAAAATATTACTATTTAAATATTATTTAATTGTAAACCAGAAGGGTAGCCTAAGAACTGCGGTCATTCGAGTTCCATCTTGTTATTTAACTTTAAGTTAGTTTGGATTAATTTTACCATTTTTCGTTTACTTGTTTTAAACCACATAACCGAAAAATTAAAGTATGGAGTTCTTTACTTTAATTAAAAAGTTACTTTGTCGTATTTGTATAATAAAGAAGCTTCAACCCATATCAAATTTTAAAATTCTGTTTTGGAGAACAAGAAACATTTAATGGTAATTCCTACGCCACGCCGTAAAATATTAAATAAAATTTTAATTAATTAAAAACATTGGCTATATTACAAATTAGGTTAAAAATTTGGTTTAAGCTACAGAATCGTTTAATGTTTGGAAACAAATAAAGTATCGAGTTCTTGCTTTAATTAAAAAGTTATTATCTACCGAATTTTTATAATAGAAAAACTTCAACCTATATCAAATTTTAATAATATTTGTAAAACAAAAAACATTTAAAAATTGGTAACTAAGTGCTTCTAGCTCGTTAAATATTAACTGAAAATTAAAAATAATGTTGTAAATATTATGATGGGTTCTTTTTAAAATTTTTATTTAAAGGTCATTCATTAATAAAAATATATAGTATGTTTCAAAAATAAGCACATAATAAATTATAGTTTTGTATATTTGCTATAACAATATACCTAAGTAAACGAACGCTTCCAAATAGATTTCCTTTGAGAGCTCCTCGATTTACATTGTTAAGGATTCTCAATTTTTAAAAATTGCATATTTTACGCAATTAATTTTTGTTATGGAAAATGACATGCACAAACTTTAAGTTTGTTGTTCAATATCAGTATTTTATTTTTCTTTGGATTTCAAGGGTTAGGTATGTACGTATCAGAAACAAGAAGGGTATGGCTATTGATTGAAGAGGATATTGTTGATATTACTATGGATTACGAGAGTAGTTAATAGTTATGCATATTTTGCAGTAAATCGATTCTGTTGACCAATAGTTTGCGATAAATTACAATGGAACTATTAGATCATAAAATATTATCTACGTTTTAAATTATAAAATTTATTCACAAGTTGTGAAGCATAAAACGTTTATTTTTCTAAATTTAAGCATATCCGTTGTGTCCTTAGAGATAAATCGATTGATGTCTCTATAGAACAATTCGTCAAAGCTTAATGCTTTGTACAAACATAATATCAAAATTTAATTTACATGTTTATTGTGTGCTTTAACAGTGCATATAAACAAGCAGTAAAGGAAAGTGTGTTTGAAAAACGATTTACAAAGTAAAACGTGATTAAGGCGAATTTAAGGGATTTTAAATAATGAAGATTTAGCAGTTCGTTAAGAAAGTTTTCTTCTCTAGGGATTAGCGTTAACAGTGGTAATCCAATTTTTTTGATGTAAACATTTTATAAATTAATCAATTTTAGATAAACTGTATTGGATTTATGTAAAACGGTAACGTTTTATATGGGCTTTGTGAAAGCATTAGTACGCTCTAAATACAATAGAAAAACAAAACAAATGGATGATATTGTAAAAAGCGCGAGAGAAGTTCGTGTTTGTGAATATTGACCGAAAATAAGGGGGTGCCTTTAGAGTGATATGACATCGAAGTAGCTATATCAGAAAGTGACGGGAGGTTAGCAGGATTATTCGTCGGTAGCATTGCCAAGCCCTGCAATTAGCTAATGCTTTAGGAGTGCCACGGAAGCAAAAGGTGCGGCGAAGGGCGCGCCTGTCGCAGGAATACACTCATTACCGGACAGGCAAACCCCCCTTTACACCCGACTGTCAACAACCCCCTGCATACTACATTGCGACTCAATACACCACAAAAATACCAAATCGTGTGTAATTACAAAGAATTGACTTGATTAGTGCACTTGTAAAACATTAGACGATAATTATTGGAGTTGCTAATTTGGCAGGATATTTTGATGCGGTTATCGGTTTTACTTGTATCGTGGTAATAGGAAATTGCAAATGCATGTCAACAACGATTCTACATCTATAAGCTCTGAAGAACAATCAACAGCAAATAATAACATAGTTTAACCAGCACTATTTATTAGCACATTATATCCTCATTTTTAACGTTAAAAATTTATATCGAAACCACAAATTACTGATGGCCATGCACGAATGCAACAGTTTGGGAACAAAATTAATTATTCTTTCGAGTTTGTCACGCATTTAGTTCAAAATTTAGGCCATTATTTTCTAATTTTACTTGAAAATTTTGTTTTTCACCATGTACTAAATTTGGGGTAAAAGGGAAATGAAATTATTAAGTGCTTATATTAAATAGCGAATCGTTGGTGCCTAAACATGCTAAATAATCGAACCTTTTACTTAACCACTTTTTAATCCGACGGTCTGCCAGTAACTTCCAACATTTACAATCTCACACAAAATTTAACGAAATCGATGAAGATGAACAAAATAAGGGCTCCAAAAATGATTATTATCGCTTCTTCCTAACATTCTCTAATCAATCCTCTTGTCACATGTACGCACTACTATGGAAATTAATTGTAAGTTGTTAGTTAACATAATAATTTACATAAGGAACTTTGTAGTTGCTTACTGCCACAATCAATTTACTGTGTAATTGTACTGATAGCATGTCGAACAAAAATAGAATAATAATTAACCAAGTCGGGAGTACGTATCACATCTCTAGCGCTAAGGTTTTTATTAAAAATTTTAATAATATAATATACTACATTCTGAAAAAGAAACTTTATTTGCTATATCTAAATAAAATATTATTTAAGAAAATTTATGACATATATTATTTTATGAACTTCAGAATGCCCAATAATTCTGTTTATAAAAACCTTTGAAGATATTTTCGAATATAAAAAGTAGCCTCTTTTATTTTCATTGAAGGTTTATTCGAGATTTAGCTAATAGCGTTTTTAGAAAACGTTTGGTTTTTTATTAAATATTTTATTTCTTACAAAGGGCACGACTTTTATACGATTTTGCTTTCGTTAAAAATTTAACTAAAAGATTAATTTGGAAAACTACCAAAAAAACTTAACCGAACGCTAAGTATTTGAATTTTAACTGTACTTCTTTTCAAATATATTTCCAAGCCTGTCCTGTCGCAAAGCGCCGATGAAAGTGTTTTTTTGAATAAACTTTATAATGAATTAAAATTCAAATATTGCGAAAAACGAGATTATTCTAATCACACCCTGTAAAATAATTTTAAAATTAAATTCTATTCACTAAACTGACTCATTTCCATATCCCTTTCTTCTGCAGTTCGAGGTGCGTGTGGCATTTGCAGCACATAATTGGTTTTAATTTAAATTTGGGCAAATTATGCAATATCATATTTGTTACTAATACAATACATTGAATTGCCGTTCTTTCGGATAGCTTAAAGCAAACTGAAAGTCACTATTCGACTTGATCCTTATATATTTGGAGGTTATTATCTAAAAACACCTGTTGCCCTCGTGGTTTTTTTATAAACCTTTTATAGGGTTATACTTAACCCGAATCTTTTTACTTTTTCATACACCCATAACGTCGTCCTAAATTATTTAGTAACGTTGTCGTCACTTTTACAAATTTATTCAGATTTGCTTTTGATTCGCTTGGCTTTGTTACCCCAGTAACTGAATTTACGTTCCTTATAAAATAAAACTGTGCTATCCAAATAGAAATTTTGCAGTCAAAATCCGAAACGAACCACAGAAATAAAGGTATTGAAAGAAGAAGAATTTTTTTAATGCAGAAATTTATATTAAATAATTTTAACTTCGTGAAGTAAATATCAAGAGATAAACAAACAGAACTAAAAAAGCTGCAAATAAGCAAGCTAAGCGAACGATAAAGTATTAGCTATGTTTAGCTACAACTAAATAGGTAATGCATACTCTTGTAATATAACATTAGTACTAAATAACTTTTAGCATTTTCGATTAGAATCATAATCGATTTCCATCGGATTGTGAAAATCACAAAACGGCGAACATGGTCTATTTTTAACTTCTACAGTCATACAATGACTAATATAATTTTTTGCAAAAATGTGAAAATTAGTTTCCGAGGTGCATTAGTTTGCGTATGCCACACCTTTCAAATCCACATGTTTAGTCATAATTTTATAAAGCGAGTCATCACGTTTTTGGTAATTTTTTTAATTAATATTAGCTTAAAGCTGCGTGGTAGCTGTAGCGCCTTAGCTACTTTTTGTCTAGCAAATCCTTGTTGGTATATTTTCAAAGACTGCACTAAATTTGATTAGTGTACTTTTAACCAAACTAATTTTTCATGCCAGTCATCGAATAAATCATGTCTTTTTATAGAGAACAAATGAAAACAGACGTTGTGATAGTATAAAATTCATTAATTTAAAAAATAATCTTCTAAAACGTTAAACTGCGGTTCTTTTCTAGAATTATAAAAAAATCGTGCTCTCAAGATACTTTGCCTTTTTATTATTTTTTAGCTACTTAGCTAGCTACTAGCTATTCAGCTATAACTCAAGCTAATATATTATTCGATTTATTTTTAAATTACCAAGTTTTTTGTTTGTTAAACTATTTAGTTTTATTGGTTAGTTTATTAATTTCTTTTAGTTTGCATTTTAATGAAGTTATTATTAATATGTGTATATTTGATAGTGTAACGGAATGGAAACTAATCAATACTTTTCCGGTATTCCCTAGATTTATTTATTAATATGTGTTTATATTACCGAAGTAAAGGATTCCAGTTTCGTACAATAAATTACTTGCTTCCATTAAAAAAGTAAATCTTACCTTAGTCAGCATCCAATGTCCCTTCAGCTTAAGAGCTAAATATAGAAACTAATACTGAACTCACTATACAACCTAAAACCTAAAATTACTCTATAATTTTGTATTTCAATTAAACTTACAAAATTTTCAATTTTAAAAATGTCAATAGCTAACCATAATCAGGCAAAAAATTGTTATAATATGCTGATAGATGCAGTTTGCTAATCTCGCGTTTTATTTTAGAATATCGAAAAACAGAATATTTTGCAAATGCCAAATATTTACACTTCTAATTTTTAACTTAAGGCCTTTTGATCTTGAAAAATTCCAAAATTAACATACAGCTCTTTTTTAGGCTTCTCATCCTACAAACGCCAATAAACCCCCACCCCTCTCTTTAAAAAGTGACAATACGAAATAATATCTTAAATTAACTTCTGATAAGAATAAACTGCATGAATTAATTCAATTAATTGAGAAGCTTTCATCAGATGTTTGTTTAGCTTATTAATTTTTAAATTTTAGTTTAATATTTTTTCATGGGCTAATAAAATAATTTAAATTTTCTAGAGTAAATTTATTTTACGTTTTATTTTGTACACGTTTTCATAATATGCAAATCTTACTCGTCGCTAAAGACGCCCTCTGTGATAAACTTTAATGACGACGACTGCAGATAAAATGTTGTTAATGCAGATTAAGTTATGTAAAGGAAGAGGATAATTTCACACGATTTATGTTAATCCTGATGTACAAAAACGTATCTTTTGTTATTCTTTGTACTGAAAATATTTGCAATGGATTGTAATATTCTCAACTATTTAGTTTGAATTTGAAGTTATCGTTATAAGCGGATAATGTCGCATTGGATGTAGTCTTATAATAATATTGAGTTCTTGAGTTGTTCACTTGACAAATACCTTTTCAGGATCACACTTACGGTTCTATATCAAGTTTAAATTTTCTTTCAGTTGTCTACTTCAATTTCTTCTCTTTTTGGCTTGCTTTTCATGATTGAGTTAATTTGTAGGTCGAGGATCACATGTTTTATGAGCGCACTTCTTGTTTGTAATTTTGTACTACCTACACCTTCCTACAGTACATCAATAACTCTTGTTGGATTGCTAAATCTTCTTAGTATTTTTTTTTACTAAAGTTGATCTTAGGGTTGGGAAATTATTTCTGCCGAAGGACTCAATTAACTACTTTGTTACATTCATTCGGTCTTCCGGTCCGCCTTTTGGCATAGAGTTAAATATTTATAATTTTTGTACTTTCTGAAAAACTTGTTTTAGTTACAAATTAATACGTAAATTAAAATATTGTCGCGGGCCAAACAAATTTATCAAACGGGCCGAATTTTGCCCAGCATCGACTAAATGCAGCTTTCAGTGAGTAATAAAAAATAATACAATAATATTAATAGCAATGTCGTTGCTGACAGGTTGCAAAGTTGAGAGGAAGCAGTACGGATCTGCAACTTGTTGGGGAAGTAATTCAAAATTACTTTAATTACTGAATAATTAATTGTACATTATGTCAGTGTTTTGTGATATTTTGAAACAGAAATTTATGTCAGATAATGGCTAGTGAGTGAGTGAAAAAATTTTTAATTACTTAAAAGTCAGAGAGATCTCATTTATTTTTTGGGTAAACTTATGTCACGTTTTATTTTGGAAAATCCAAAAGTAGAAAAAGTAGAAAAACGAAATCTAGTTTTTGAAAGAAGGAAAATTTTAAATTTACTTTGTAAGGACAGCAATTTAGGCAATTGCATATCTGGGTTGGGTGCAAGTTAGAACGCAGTTTTCGTATTCCAAAACTAAGACTGTTCTCCTTAATAATACCGCACACAGGGCAACATCATCCCTAACTATAAAAAGGTGCGTTTGAAATGACCCATGAAATATGTAGAAGATTTTTGCATACAGTGACAAGCAAAACTGTTCATAAAAATCTAGTATTCTTTAAATTTGTTTAAAACTTTACCAAAAACAAAAAAAGTTTGCTGAAATATATTTTATTATAAATTAAAACACAATAAAACTACCTAAACTTGAAAAACATCCAAACAATTCAAATAAGAATAATAAAAAACATATTGTTGAAAATTATTATGAACAGTATTGCGACTGATCATAAATTTATAATTTAAACAACCTTTTAGTACTTTGTATGACCTCCTTTGGTTTTAATCACTAATTGCATCCTTTTGGCATACTAGTAATTAAATTATTCAAAATTTGAGAATCAATCTTACTCCACTCATTATTTGTTATGGTCCATAACTCATCGACATTTTGGGCTGATTCTTTGCGGTTAAAATTCTTTTTAACTATACACCAAAGATTCTCGATTGGATTTAAATCGGGGACTGCGGCGGCCACTCCATCACTTTAACATTATTATCAGCAAACCATTTTTTAGTAATTTTAGCCGAATGTTTAGGGTCGTTGTCTTGCATAAATATGGTATCACCTACTGCACAACCAAATTTAGCAAGGCTTGGTAAATATGAGTCTTCTAAAATGTCAATGTAATCGGTTGCTTTCATAATTCCATTAATTTTTCTTAATATTCCTACCCTATCCCCTGAAACAACCCCAAACCATCATAGAGCCTCCACCAAATTTTAATGTTTCTTTCTGTAGGGCCTACATTTTTATCATACCATGACCAAACACGGCCATCTGATCCCATTCGATTCATCTGACCATGTAACCAACCGCCAGTCATCTACAGTCCAATTAATATGGTCTTTTGCGAATTTTAAACGCTTTTTTTTATGTACTTCGCTTAATAAAGGTTTTCTTATTTTAGTTTTAGCTTTCATACCAACTTCCTTTAAACATCTACGAACGGTATCATTAGAGACATTAATTTTTAAGTTGTCTCTGATAGTATTATTGGCCTCTACGGCGTTTTCTGCAGCTCAGACACTATTAACTTGCGAATAATTCTTTTTGTTTGAGACGAAAGCTTCTGCGGTCGTCCTCCTCTGTTAATTTCTGTGGTAATTTTAAATTTCTTTCTTAATTTTGTAACAAGGCCTATTGAAACCGCATGTTTGCTTGCAATTTCTCTTACTGAAATACCTGTTTTAATAGATTCAGCGATCTTCTTTTTTAAATCTTCCTTAATACGAATAGGCATTTTTATTTTCTATATTAAATGAAAAATTGATCAAGAATACTTAAGTTATAATTAAGTTAGCACTTACTCAGTACAAATAAAATAAAATAATAACGGTTAAACTTTCGTTTCACAGCAAATAAAATTACTTTCTTGACACTCAAAACTGTTCACTTCGAACGTCACCTTAGCAATGTGATAATAATATAATAAAACTGTTGTTTTGCAAAATAGTATAAGTTATCAGTGCGTCATGCATTACTTCTCATATGATCAAATGTGGGATGTAGATTTTATACATATTTCCGGTAATATTATATTTATAGCAAAAATTTACTTATTGTGAACAGTTTTGCTTGTCACTGTATATATAATTTTCCAAGTTCTTTAGGCATACTTTTAAATGTTCCAACATCGATGATTGATAAACCTAATTTCTTTAGAAAGTTACCTTTGTAAAGTAATCTTACTTCTCATTTCTTGTTAGAAACGGAGTATTTCAACTTAAAAAATTGTATGACTTTATCATACTTTTAGTAAATATTATCTTAAACAAATAATTAAAAAAAAATAAAATAAAAAGAAAATAATATTTTCTATTAATCAAATTGAACCAAAATCTAATCAGTTCTAAGTCTCAATTTGGTTTTGAAATTCTCGTTAATTTTTGAAATACTAAATAAAACTAATATTAAATAAAATGATTTAAAAAAGAATAGTTTCCATGAGCTACTTTCAACCAAAATCTAATCAACTGTAGGTCTTACTATAAAGATACGAAATTTCAAATTTGGTTTTGAAATTGCAGTTGATTTTTAAAATATTAAATAAAAACTAATATTACACAAAAAGATTTAAAAATTTTAAAAAATAGTTCTTATGAACCAATTTTAACCAATTTTCTAATCATTTCATCAAATTTTTACTACTTATAAATATACGAAATCCCCAATTTGGTTTTGAAATTTCTATTAGTTTTTGAAATATTAAATAATAAGATTTAAAAAATTAAAAAAAGTAGTTCCAATAAACCAATTTTAATTAAATCTAATCAGCTTTAATTGTAAACCTCAATATAAGGATACGAAATTCCAAATTTAGTTTCAAAATCTTTATTAGTTTTTGAGATAGAACGCACACAAAATTTGACCACAGACATCCACAGACATTTTTGAAAATGGTCTTATTTAACCTCAAAAAGTGTAAATCTATCAAAACCTCAATTTTTTTCTGCACAAAACAATACTTCTTCAAATAAAAAATCAGAATCATGCACTTTGTGAAAGAAAACAATAAATTAGAAATTTGATTTAGACATGATTTTTTTCTCCATTTTTTTGAAATTTAAACTATATTAGTCTAAATTTATTTTTTGGGTTACATTAATGTAAAAATAAAGAATTACCTAAACACAGAAGATAATTTCATAAAATTTTTTAAAAACCCATAAATTACAAAATTTCCATTCATTTGAGACTAACTTGGGCTAATTTTAGTCAAAAACTGACCGAATTGTGAATCAAATGTTTGAAATTTGCTCGAAAAATAAGGGCTGTAAAAATAGTAAATACAAAGTAGAAAGGTAATTTTGTATTTATTTTTATATAATAATATATAAAATACATATTATGTATTTTAATCAGTATGATTTTTGTTCCCCTACTACAAGAATTTAAATAATTCATTGATTTTCTTAAAAATCGGAATTGTTAATTTATAGCAGCGCCAAACTTTGAATTTGGAGAAATTAGAAAAATGAATTAAAACAAAATTTTAAAATAATTTTGGAAATTTTAGAAAATTTAGAAATGAGTTATAAATTGAAAAGAATATATAGTTGAGGCACTAGGCCAATTAAAATCTAACAAGTAGACATCTTTTTCACAACACACTACCAACGTAAACATTCCAAAAAGCAGAGTCACATTCGGCAACATTGTCGAATGAAAAAATAGCAAACAAAAATTATGATTTATACAACTTTTTCAATAATTGAAAAAGTTAAATTAACAATTATTGTTAATTTATCTTTTTTGACAAAAACGTTAACTAATAGTTTGTCATAGCTACACAAAGCTTCCGAAGATAGCTGGCAAGGAGTCTGCATTTGTGCGTAATTTAATTTAAAATTAAAAAATTCATTGCTCAAAAACTAACCGTCACAATTATTCCATATTAATTACACTGGTAATAGCATAGTACCAATAGATGGCGCTAATGAATGATTTGCTATATTTCACTACAAAATATTCAACTTAAAAACGGTTTGACAGATTTACTCAAAATTTTGGGAAACTATATTACCGTTAAACCTGTTTTTATGCGGTCTTTTGTAACATTTTTTTTTATGGAAAATCGTTTATGAACTATTTTTTTTGTGCGATATATTGTAAAATTTTATCAAATGCATAATATGAATAAAAAATTAAATATTATTATGAAGCGATTCCTTTTATGTGGTCTCTATCTCCCGCACAAAAACAGGTTTGAATGTGCTTCTATAAAATAGCTTGGGAAAAACAATATGCTGTTTTATATTTTTGTATTTTGAAAAATATGTATTTTATATCAAAATATTTTTAAAACCTAAAGTTAAAGAGTTAAAAGTTAATACGTATAGTTTTAATAATAATTAGTACTACTTTATTGTTGTTTTCAGATCCGGCTCTAGAGCTAATAGCGCTCGGAGCGTGGACCAAATTTAGCGCTCAATATTAATATTATTGCTTTTAAAAATAATAAACTCACTAAGGGGTGTTCAAGTATTACGTAAGCAGGCTTAGGGAGCGAAGGGATTCAAGTTTTTTTTACTTTTGCTGACAAAGGGAGCGGGGGTATAAATCTTACGTGAGATAAGAAAATTACAAGATAACAAAAATTTTAATATTTAATAAAAATTTTGAACAAATTCTTACGTCTTACCATTTGGGAAAGGGGGGGGAGGAAGAAAATTTGTATAAAAGAGAGAGAATTTACTAAAGTAGTATTCTACCCAATAAGTTGCAAAATGTACCTGTATCTTTTTTAATGAGCAGCCAACCAAGTTCAGCAGTACTGTAGTGCGAACCAAATTGAGCGATTGCTACATAATATTTTTGTTTATGTTTTAATACATATTTTTTTCTAATTTTTCGATAGAGAGAATATTGAGACAATTTTTATCAAGGCGCAATTAATTACGACAGTATTC
Organism: Lycocerus yunnanus; assembly: GCA_036346125.1. Lineage (NCBI taxonomy): Eukaryota > Metazoa > Arthropoda > Insecta > Coleoptera > Cantharidae > Lycocerus > Lycocerus yunnanus. Next base: position 3,215,565 of record JARFIX010000016.1, on the reverse strand, counting down.
GTTTAGTATGTTGAAAAAATTAAGTTACCATATCAGCTATAGGCTCAATTTACTTGGCTAGAGGCCCCTGTAGCTACCCCTTCGATTTTTTATTTTCTGATCAACTGGAAGATCAAGTAATTTTTTTTTCTAAACATCAAATTTTCTCCGCATGAGCACTGGCACCTTTGTTTGTGTGCTAGGTGCGTAATTGCATATAAAAAAATGAGAAAATAAAAAAACTGAGAAATTAAAAAATTAGAAATACTAAGAAAAAAATTTAAAAATGCGAATTAAAATAATTTGGTATCCTAAATTTACCAAGTAAAATTTAAGTAACTATTCCCAAAAACACGAAATAGAATACATGTTTTTAGAGACCGGAAGTCTGAGGGGAGAGGGGATATCCCCAGAAATGTAATACATAATAAAAAATCTAATATATTTTCAAACTTATGGCTTTAGTATCAAGGTATCAAGCGAGAAACTTTTTAAAACAACATAAAATGCAACATAGTGGGCAGGAGTCTGAGAAAAAGGGGGTATGTAATACCCTCAATATGTTTCATTCTTTGTAAGAAAAATAAAGTTTATAGATAATTTGTAAAAATTTAATACTTTGTCTTCCAATATTAGGGCACTGAGAGGCATTCCATACCCCCCAGACCCTCAGGTGTTTGCAGTTTATTGTTATCAGAAACGAATTGATGATTTCGATACCTGCATGGAAATTTTTGTAAATTTGAAGAATTTCACCAAGTGACAGCAAGTAAAAAAGTATACGTGCTGCCTGATCTGCATTGCAGAAATCAGCACAACGAAGATTTAGAATTACTTTGTTGCAGTTCATAAATAAAATTAGCATCACAAAGACCATGCAAGCCCATAGCTTGGTTTAAAATTTGTCTCCGTTTTACCCCATCTTCTATTAATTGCCTCCACTTTCTCACGTTCAGTATTTTCAGATTCTCCTTTCAACTGGTCTGCCTCGTCTTCTCTTTCCTCCTATCTCACTGTTTCATTTGTTTTACCACCCCCACTACATCCAGCTCTTCGTATAGGCACGTCCTGCACCAAATGTCATTTACCATTTTTTCTTCAAAAATCCTTTTTAGGATCTTTCCCAAACATTCAGCATTAGTTGGTTTTTTTGGATGACTATGCACTATGGCCTATTAACTGATCTGGCCAGCCATTTCACAGACATAATAAGGTTCAGTGTCATCATACTACTATTTCCGGCCGCTATCCTAGCACGTATTTGTTCAATTGTTCCTAGTTTTATTGTAAATATCATGTCAAGGTACACAAAACTTATAACGTTTTCTATTTTCCTCGCGTTTACGTTAAACTTGATTTTTAAACGCATTTTATTATTATACTGTTCTTCATCCCATATAATTATATAGTTTTAGTTGGTTCGTTACTCAAACCCTTCCACATCTGTGCAGTTCTGTCTTGGACCTCTCTATTTTTGGTTACATCATCTGCGAACGCCAAATATAGATGATAGTTTTCATGCGTCTTCCTTTTCTTTCTATACCTACCATATTCGTCCACAAGCGAATCGTTCTGCCTCAACTCGCTCTCTTCTTAAATTTTCTAGACAGTTTTGCATTAATAATTTTGCCTTGGCTTCAATGTTTTCCAATGCCATTTTATTATTCTTGAAATCCGATAATGCTAGTACAGCTGTCCTCTCTTGATACTATCGTATGCCTGCTTGAAATTTACCAAGACCAGGTGTGTGGATAGTTAGAACTTGTCTTTTGTAATAATTGTCTCACCGTGAATATCCTGGTCCATCACTTGTAGTCCACGGTGTCATGAAAACAAAAACAAGACGATGTTTGCAGATTGTTGTGTAGCTCCCAGCAATGCCACTAAACCACCCAAGAACTTCTTCGAATTTTTGTACAATTTCTTAATTATTACAGCTCTTTGGGTGTTAAATTATTTAATTATGTTTAATTGCATTAAATTAAACTTAAGAGCGTTAATCCGATTAGTACATATTATCGCATTAATTGATTTCTAAACAGATATAAGCTGCTGCACCAGAGGTAATATGATTAATGTGATTTAGAGGCAACATAACGTGTAATTTAAAATTTAACCTTTGAACTGGTTCAAACAAAAACCCACGTGGTTAGAAATACTAATTTCATTTTGTTTGTTTTCAGTGTGGTTAAATTGAAAAATTTCCATTTTCACGAGTGTGAACAATTCAAATTGAATTTCGTATGTAGTAGTTTAATTTAGAGTTTACTCAATAAGATGGTACACTAAACTACTTAGAACTAAAAGGTCATTAATTTAATTAGAAAAGATTGAGTTACTTTCATCCCTCATATTAGGGTGTAAATCTATAGGGAAACTACGTTGAGCGTGCACATAAATTGGTTACGTCCAATAGACTTTTACGTTTATGTGAACACCCTGTACCAGGCGAAGAAATTGAATCGATTGCTAAATATTGGCACACATTTAAGTACCGTATAATTCGAAATTTTAGGATCTCTTCTGTTGACTTATAACTTTTGCAGCTGCAACGACGTTATCGAACAAATTTATTATTACAAATGCTATCGTTTTCTCGAGAAAACTTCAAGAAAATTGGCAAAATTACCCACTCAATTTAACCCATTTTGGGGAAAATGCCTGTAAAAGCAATTTACTCGGTTTAATTAATTTGCTTTTTAATTATTCCCGTAGTATGTAAATTAAAGGATTTTGTTTATTTTTTTCTTCTAATATAGCCAGGTGAATTTCGTATACCATCTGCCCCCGTATACAGCTGTTTCCGCATGTGCTGGCAAGAGTCGATGTCTGCTGCTATAGTTCGTGCTTTAAATCATAAAAACAAATCGTTCTCAAGTTATATGGTTTGTATTCGCGTCATATTAACAATTTTTATTATTTTCCGTGTATGTCCTCATAATTGAAACACAAGAAGTAAATTGTTATCTCTCGACTGACGTCAAACAAACAAAACGAAATTATTTTTCTCCTAGTGTATGGCGAAATGGAATTGTGATTAAATTGTAAAATTCACTACATTTTTTTTAATGGACTCTAATCCATCAAAGACAAAGTTACTGTGTAAATGATCCACTAAGAGCTTTGTTCCTCTAACACCAAGAAAAATCGATCTAATCCGCTAGTTAAATCTTTGAGAAATAAGGTTTTTAGTTTTTGTCAAGTAGATCCTTTGTATACAACTGCTACTTGGGCTTATCTGATCATATTTTATTTTAACATGCACATTTCGAGAATAACTTTTAGCCCTTCGTGATGTCCATGCATTGCTGTAGATATTCTTTCTTGAGATGTTGAAATCCCACTCTAATTTTTACAATTTATTGCCTTTGTTCCTTCTTTAAAAAAATTCCTACATAATATTTATTTTTGTGTCGACGCCATAATGGTAAGTTATGGGTCATTTTTATACTACGCACTTTTGTCCGAGTCATCGTCACTTTTTACGATGCGTTTGTCATTTTTAAAATTAAAAATTGTTAGTACCACCATTTTTCTAGTACCTAATGACTATATTTTACGACCGTATAAATTAATTAGAGTAATAGGAACTAATAATCGTGAAGGTCGAATTTGTATCAAGTTCTGGGTTTTCATCAGAAACAAAAACTCTGCGCAACAAGAGAAATTGAAAAAAATGATACTATCGGAATAAGTAATATGTAATAACAAAAAAGTAACGGGTTTTAATGAGTCCTAATGTAAAATTTGAAAATATTTTATTATGAGTTTTGCCCTGGGGACTTGCAAAAAACGAGAAATGTTCAAAATAACTTTTTAGATAGATAATAAAATTGATGTGTTAAATTTGAGTTTTAATTTTTCAAACCACGATTTTTGCTTTGCTGGGTTTCTTCATCCTTGTCGTGATGAATAATTGGCAACCTATTGGCAATACGAGAGGGACAATATAATGAGTTTGCTAACTAATAAAGTGGAAATTTATGTACAAAGACGGTTTTAAGTATCACATAAGCTAAATTTAAGGTATAACAAAATCGATAGAACAAACAGTTTTAATGGAAAGGTTTTTCGTTTTATTATCAATCGATAAATAGACACCCTCGTAGGTGGTTTTTGACTTCTTTGTGATATTGTTCAATCTTTCGATAATGACCCTGCATTTTTGGATGGTATTGAAACGCGTTACTTAATTTCCTGCCATTAGTCACATAAAGGAGCAGTTTCGTTTATGTATTTAAGTGTCATATTGGTTATTTATTGTTATTTATATGTTGAAAAATTGAGGAAACTCAATTTGCATCAACTTTTCATTTTTTGCTTGTATGTATTTTTAAATATCAAAATGAAAGTGGAAAAAATATACCACCGCTCCGCGCTATCTCTTTTAACGGGATACGACGTGAAACAGTTAAAGCTTGGGTATACACTCATTGTGGCGGGGGCGTACGGGTTAGAACGAGATGAACATATTATTGACGTAATCCCGGAAGACTCCGATTTTCAGCGACGATCAACGATTTGCGATTGTGTGTTGCAATTTTACAATTCCGTTAGTTGTTATTTGGATTTTGATGAGTATGTTAGTGTTCTCCACATTGAATTTACATGTTTTTGTTTTGCGAGTATTTTTTTATTTGGGATTTTTATAAACATTTGGGTAAGTTAAATTGTTTAAAAGTAGGCTGTAAGTCCGTTCTTTTGTTTCGCCAAGTCGCTTTTTTACGCAAATCGCGTTTAATTTTCGATATTTTTAATTTGCTCGCATTTTTTGGCTAAATATCGCAATTTAAATAACAAAAGATCGGTTTAATTGTCTCATTTCCTTAATTTATTTATTGCCTTGGTGACGCTAAATTAGGAACTTTTTTGGTTTCCCAAAAACCCAACATTTGCGGGTCTTCTCAAATCGAATATCAAAAATTACTTTTTAATATTATCGACCATCATCTTTAAGGTTTAATCTTAGATATTCCATTACTCCTCTAAAGGGTTTTTAAACCTTGAGCAGCGGTCATTTGTTTTAGACCAAGTTGGAAATTTGGCTTGGTTATTCCGGTACTCGCTCAACACGAGGATACTAATAATACTATTGTTATGCATAATGGTTATTATAATTTAAATAATATTGATTCTGGAATTTCACGTTTCTATTATTATATTTTTTAATTTGCAATTTCACCAATCAATCAATCAATCACTCGTTTTTAAACCTTCCGCGTTAAAAATAATAGGTACGAATTTTTTAACTCGCGTTACATAATCGAGTTTTTACAATTACGCAATTAATGTCAAAACAAAAATCTGTCGATTTTAATAATATAAAAAACTACAAAACGGATTAAATGACATTTCTTTGATGGTACAGCTGATTGAGCATTGACGTAATACGACCATGTCGTAGCGTGTAACCACTCAAATGAAACCAAACTTGAATTTTCATTTACACTTTTTGACGATAACTTACAACGAAATTGGTTGCAATAATTTAATTTCCTTTAGAAAAAAGTTGGAGTACTTAACATCGCCATACCAACAGTATTCTATTTTTATTCCTACATTTTTAGATTCAATAAATATCTTAAGTTAAATAAGCTGTACCCATAGCAGGGAAATTTCAAAAAATACTGCACGATTCGTTCTTTCAGTATCGAATCAAAATCTAATCGAATTTACTTAGCATTGAGACGATCGCATTTACATTTAATAAATTTTTATTTTACGTCTTCAATTATAGAAATAAATTAAATCAAATATCGTGTTTTATTGCCAATCGTAAAAGATTGCACGATCGAAATAGCTGTAAAGTATACTTTTTAAATTTATTAATTGATAACAGATAGCACCGGTTACGGTTTATGCTTCATCGCCAAGCACCTACCATTTGCCGTTCATCCGATATTTCGATACAAATACACAACAACAAAATTGCAAAAATTTAATGACCTTTTTATTTTACCCAAATAAATTGAAAGCCTGGTCTATGATCTGCCCGATACTGTTCTCCCTCGGCAGTGGTCTGAGCCAAACGGGGTTGTGGTAATTACTCCCAGGGATTAGCATAGCAACTTCAATCCGGGAAACTTTTCTCCCAATTATTTTTTATATTTTTGTTAACTAAAATTTTTTCACACTTCACAATTACTGCAACTGCGATAAAATGGAATACTAAAGATTGTGCTTTTGCTAAAATTGTGACGAAAATTAGATTCTCTAATCGAATAAAACTTCAACATTTCTTTTAGCTTTTAGTATCTATTGTCTGGAGTGCGTTGCTGACGAATACAAAAAAACTGCCTGGATAATTGTTTTAAGTCCTGTTAATTTTATTATGTAAAGTTTTATTAAAGTGTAGCCGTTTGTAGGCAGTTTTTTCTCTACGCCACTTTCACAATCTGCATGTTCGTGACAGACTTACATCGATATTTTTATCTTATTCTGAAAGAACATTACCATTGTCGTTATTGTTGTACTCACATTATTATTTCTTCTTTGGTTTTGCGATTAAACCAATATATTATTAGTGAACTCTGTTATCAAGGGTTCATCCACTGCTCCTTTCAATCCAGTCCTCAAAAGAGCTTTCGATGGTCACATTCTAAAACCGAATTATAGATGGATTATGCAATAGAGTAGGTTCATTCAGTCACGATCCCTAAAGATTGTGCGCAGAACTATTAAAGCCTCGCTACGTGGACAAACTTCATCACCAACGGCATCGCCAACACGTTAACTTTGGGAAAGGTTTTTGCATTGATGGCCGAACAAGAAGTGCAAAAGTCAGGACCTGAAAGCTGTCATATCTTGAACAATGCTCTCATTGTTCAGACGGCCACCGTTTGAATTTTATCTTCCGATAAAGAAGGTTTGCCTACACGGTGATCTTCTCCAAGGGCAATGTATTGGCAATGGCGTTGGTGATACTGTTTAACTCAACAAATAGCAAAACATGCAGGTGTAGAGTTAATTGCCAGTTTTTGTCTGTGGAGATTTTACAAATTAATTGTAGATATTAAAATGACTCGAATGAACTCGATATTTCCAGTAGTAATAACGCTAAAAATCTATTTTAAAGATCATGAAAACTACTAATTTTGAATATTCTGTTGTCGGTGCTTGCGTTTCGGCTTAGTCTTAACATGTAGAAGGCGCAGATTCATCATTTGACACTCGGACCCCGGGGTTTGACTTTTGTAGCCCTTATGTCGATTTCTTCACCTAGAGATATCTCTTAGAAAATCTAGTATCACTAAGATAAATTAACGAAGTAACCAATCAGACAGCAGCGAAACAAAACAATCAGAAATGTGATTGGCTTCGTTAATTTATCTAATAGATAGTTTATCTAAGAGATATCTCTAGGTGAAGAAATCGGGCATTAGGATGTTTTTAAATTGTTGCGAACCCACACAAAGCCAATATTTAAAATTACTTGTAGCCCTAAAAATGTAAAAATGTACGCTACATTATATTTTTCTGATAAGATAGGCAGTCTTCGGTTTACGTCGCAGTTCCGTTCCTACAAAAGCAGGTCACAGATCGAATCGGCGTAAAATGAACCCATATTTTTACAGTGTTGTATTATAGGGTTAGGTTCTACATAAGTGAAAAATCAGCAAATAATTTTGTTTATTAATACAATAAAATACAAAATAGATATATTATAAATTTAATTTTTAAAATGTGTTTTCTGATAAAATAAAATGTTTTTGTTAAAAAATTTTAAGAAAAACAAATGAAATTTTGAAGTTTCGAATCTGCGCAGCGGCGTTATTGTGAATCGGTGTCGGCGTAAACCGAGGGCTACATGTTGTACTTCTACATAATTATTTGTTATTTTATACAAATTACTGTAATCGTGTTGCTGGATCAAAAAAAAAATTAAAATCATTTTTTTCAGTATATAATTTTGCACATAAAATTTAAAATGGGCGGGCTTTAGGTTCGAATACAGCCTATCATAAACCATATACCATTTTTGAGTTTTTTGTACCTAAACGTCAAAATTTTGGAATCAATCTTTCTAATTATATCCTCCTTCATAATTTGTTTTCATTTCTAAAGGAAATCTTGTATTTCGTAGTAGTAATTATCGTACTCTGCCCAAAAGGCCTACCTGATCGAATTTTGATCAATTAATTTCCGATTTCTTCACTCACAGTTATCTTCAAGTTAGCGAACCTCAGGTTAAATTGACGAAATAACCAATCAGATGATTGATTTATTTGTTTGTTGTCGTCTGATTGGTTATTTCGTCAATTTAACTAGAAGTTCGCTAACTTGAAGATAATTATAAGTGAAGAAATCGGGTATAAGTGCACTCGCATTTTATTACGATCTGATATTTTTAGTATCAAAATTTCACAATTTAAGTAACAATAAAGGCTTCTTTAATGCTATTTGAACTGAACAATGAGCCGCAGGCGAAATTTTATAATATTTCAAGGTCAAACCGTCTTAAATTGAAAATTGGGAATCAAAATAAAATTGAATCGTCTTTAAAAAATTATGAGAAAGTGTTACTATATTTTTATTTTATTACAAAAGGAAAGTTTTCGAAAACAAACTACTTCTGTCAGATTTTAAATAATTTGTGATTTTTACACACTCGCGCTCTTTTTTACACATTCGCTACCATTTAAATGTTTTATAACTTTCTGTTCTAAAACTATACATCCAATACTTATAACAATTGAAATTTTTATATTTCAAGAATGAAATTAATAATTTTCAAGATTAGTGAACTTCTAATCGATTTTAAAATTGCACGTAAGTAAAAAATTTATCAATTTAAAAAATCAATTAAAGTAAATGAAATACGACCCTAATTACGACATATACAAACCTAAATTATTAGATAAAAACAATTTAATATCAAACCTGACATAAACAAATTTAAAAGAAGCAGAATTATGTAGGTGCATAACGTATATACACGGTGTCTCCGTGACCATGGTAAACTTTTGAGGTCGTGATAGAAAACATTTTTCTAAGGGATATTTTTAAATAAAATTTTTGTCCTTGTCCAAATCCACGGGAGGTACCCCTCTTTAAAGCAATTTTTATTAATGTATTAGTGATTTTTAAAAACAATTTACTTATCTACAAACAAGTTTATAACCTCCTATCGTCTAGGATGAACGGATTTCGAGTTATGAATTAAATTAAGAGAAGAAATGTCAAAAAATTCTAAGTTTTACTTTTTTCGTTTTTGTTGCTAACCCTGTACCTTTTACGAAACCACTGTCATAAAAACTAACTGCCCAATCCGGATAGCAAATTTAACGGGTTATAACTTATGTCTACTAAATTTTTTTGAGAAACCAACCCATTTCACTGAAAATCCCAAAATAATAAACAAGGTCGGCGTAAAAAATATAGTAAATTCAAGAGATTATCAAAAATCTGAATTTGATCGGCAGCTAGATGTGGGGGAAATTAATGAAAAAAAGTGCCGTTATAAATAATATTGTTCTACACCTTTTAAAAAGGGCACGTGTGTGTGCTGAAAATGAGGGTCGCCATTCTGAAAATTTAATAAAATAAATTTGTTTGAATTTTTATTTGTTTTTGTACCGACCTTGTTCATAATTTTGGGATTTCTTGTAGAATGGGTTGGTTTTACAAAAAATGTTACTAGACTAAAATTATAGCCCGTTAAATTTCCTATCTAAATTGTACCATTACTTTTTGTAAGTAGTTTCGGTTAAAAGGTATAGGATTCGCAAGAAAAACGAAAAATAAAACTTAAAATTTTTTTAACATTTGTTATCTTAATTTAATTCATAACTAAAAATCCGTTGATTCTAGAGGATAAGAGGTTATAAACTAGTTTGTAGATAAATAAATGATCTTTAAAAGATTATTAATCCATTAATATCATAAAATCAATGGTTACGGTGCTATGGTCGTTTGAAGCCAGAAATTCAAAAAATTACTTTAAGGAGTGCCCCGGGTTTGAGCTACGACAAACATTTTATTTAAAAATATATCTTGGAAAAGTGTCTTCTATCATCACTTCAAAGGTTTACCATGGACACGGCACCCTGTATGTCTATTATATTTTTGTACCAACCTTGTTTATTATTTTGAAATTTTATGCGAAATGGGTTGGTTTCACAAAACATTTTAGTCGATTAAAGTTATAGCGCGTTAAATTTTCTATCCGAATTGGCCCATTAGTTTTTTGTAAGTAGTTTCGTTTAAAAGATACAGGGTTTGCAACAAAATGGAAAAATAAAACTTTCAATTTTTCTGACATTTCTTCTTTTAATTTATATCATAACTCGAAATCCGTTCGTCCTAGGCAATAGAAGGTTAGAAACTAGTTTGTAGATGAGTAAATTGTCATTAAAAATCACAAATATGTTCCTACCATAAATTAATAGTTACGGTGCTACGGCCGTTTGAAGGCAGAAATTCAAAAAATTGCTTTAAAGAGGGGTAACCCCCAGGGGTTTGAATTAGGACAAAAATTTTATTTAAAAATATCACTTACAAAAGTGTCTTCTATCACCACCTCAAAGGTATATCATGGTTACGGGGACACCCTGCATACTTCTACCAGTAAACGTATAACATGTAGGTCATGCAGCTGTGCGTTATTGGGTTAACTTGAAAATTATTAAATAATTTTTAAAACCTTAACACAATATTCAGTCAAACCTGTTTTTATGTGGTGTTTTCAAAAAATTTCATCAAATGCATATATAAATAAAAATTGAGGTATTTTTTAGGGAATTTCTTTTATGCGGTTCCTATCCCCCGCACAAAAACAGGTTTGACCGTACAATTTAAATTACTTTCTCGAGACGTTCCTGGACCCGGTACTGCCCTCATCTCTGCTAATCTCTATTACATTTTGTCGTTCGTAACTTGTTTGCTACAGTATAATAGGCACATAAAACTCAAAATGGGCGTGGCGTGAGGTTCGAATATAGCCAGTCATTACACATTTTGTTTTTTTGCGCCTAAACGTAAAATTTTTTAAATCGTCCATCCTTTATAATCTTTCAAATTTTGTGCTCTCATAATTTGTTTTTATTTCTATAGGAAAATATGTATTTCCGAGTAGAGGTTACCGAACTCTGCCCTTTTTTAAATATTAAAATGAAATTTAATTAAATTCGACAATTAGTGAATTTTTTCCACACTTATTTAATCCGTTTTATAGATGATCACTTATATTTCATGCTATAGGATTTTCGTCAGATGGACTTAGATTGATAATTGTATTTTAATATGTAAATTATGGAAAATATGTATTTATTAATCGAGATGTCAATGACTTAATTATTTGACTTTTGTTTTTACAACAGTTTTTACCGACCTACTTGATATTTTGATACTTGAAAAGAAAAACTATCAAATTCTTCTTTCAAATTTTCCTTAAATGAAAAGGACATTTTTTAAAATTAAAGTCTATAATTATTTTTTTAAATTAATTGAATTATTATTAACCTGTGAAACTTCCAAATGTGCAAATACTCATATTTGCACATCTCAATTTATTGTCAACATTGAATTAAAATATGAAACTGATAGACAACGGCAAAAATTGAATTTTAGCTCGGGTTTTTAGTTTTTTCTACAACAAATGAAAACAGAAATAGTCTTCCAATTATCTATGACTTGTTTGAATTATATTGTTTTTTGGCAAGTACACTGTTTTGAAATAAAAAGCCACAATAAATTATGCCATCGAATCGTTTACAACGGTGGTGCCTCTAGCTTAGCATACCTCGAAATGATTGTGATTTTAATTTGTTTTATTTTTGTTAGTCAAATTTTTTCTGTTAGGGAATTTTTTGTACTCGCGTATTATTATTAGCTGCCGTAACAAAATGTAATTTCTAGTTCCATCGAAAATAAGTAAATTTTAATTTAATACGACTAATTTAGTGCATTTTTCACAATAATTATTTTTAAACTTTATTTGCCACTCAGATTTTTATTTTGTCGATTAATTGTGCATTGAATCAAGAATTAATCGCTATATACTTGACATTTACATAATATTTTAACTCGTTTTCTCAACTAATGTCGATTAATTTTTTTGGAACTGTAATTCCGAAATCAGTTCAAAATGTGACTTATGCATTGAATTTGAATTTTCTTTTGCTTTTTAAAAACAAGGATGATAATACTGATGCATTTAAAAATACAGTCAATATGCTATGTTCTCCTGGTGTTCGCGTCATGGTCATTTTTTTCTCCTATGCCCGTTATATGTCATCGAAATATAATTACATAATATAGGGGACCTACTGTTTAAAATATACTTTTAAACAACTTCTTCGTTTCACACTTCTTTTTGGTCTTTTTCATCTCAATCGCTATAAAGTCCTCATTCATATTCTATGTATATTCCCTTGTTACTATAAAAAATCGTCTTTCTACCTTGAACATTTAAGATCCTTTAGGTAACACATTGGTAACTTCTTCCTTAATTTTTACTATTAATGAAATCGAACTCGGTCGCTATTACTAATTATTTACTATACCTACCTGTTTATTGATTTGCCTTTAAAGGTTTTTTCTTATATTACGTATATATCTAATACATTAGCCACGGTATCAAAATTGGATCAGTTCGTAGTAGATTACATCGAAAAACAGTACAAAATCTGACACAAACGTCTGTTTATGATATCAGTAAACATTAATTACTTAAAAGTAGTTATAAAATTGTGAAGCTCGATATAAATGAGCTTTGTTTCAACAAAACGGATTTACTCGAATTATGCATATTATCTTAAATTTACGCAATTTCATAAGAATTATTTTACAATTAAAGAATATATCGTTTTTTCAATGCGACTTGATTTATGAAGCAGCCCTGTTGAATAAAATAAGAGGTGTGTGTGTTCGGGTTTATATCATCGTATTATATGAATGAGAATTTATTGTTTGCTATAAAATACCAGACCACCATTATATCAACTGTCAATTGTTTTTTTTTACTAAAATATTAAACCGGTAATAACGGATAAAAAAATTGAAGATAACTAACTTTTATCAATAGATCGTAATTTTTCAGTCGATTTAAAAAAATCTTAAGGAAAACATGAAACGTGAAAGTTGAATTAAAATTGATGCTGTAGTTCAGTAAAATTTTTATAAAATTTTGTCCAATAGTTTATTGAACTAGTTCACACTCAAAATTGATGTTGCACTTTATTTTTATAATTAAAAAAAATTTTACTAATAAATCGGTTTGATATTAGAACAATTAAATTCCCTCAGTCTGCCTGTATATCATAATACGTGAAACCGCATTGTAAATATTCAGTTTAAATAATCCTTATCCAACTTCGTGGTTTCGTTAATTAAATTTTATTACCTTATCTTTCTATTTCAACTTCTGTTTATTAATTTTTTTAAAAACAACTTCACATCATCCAAATACTTCGACACAACACTATTATACGCCATTAATAATAATTACAACAAACTTCGTGCTAAAATCAAATATTCAAATTATTTAAAGTAACATAATTAAATTATAAAATAAACTTTTTACATTCCACCATCAAGCTAGCCGACATCATACCTACTTTTCAAAATATTATTTTTATGCATCTTGTGGACTTTCCATTTTCACACACGATTTTTTGTAGTTAATTTGCGGAATTAATCGAGCCACCTAATTGGATTTACCAGTTGAAAAATTCTGTGGAATCTTTTATTGTAAATTAAGATTATAGCTAAAATACTAATAATGTGTATGTAATGGTCGTTTTATTTGAGTTTCAATCGGCTTTAGTAAATTGCATGATGCAAACTCGGTGTTTCAGAATAAGTACGTACTAGATGCCAGCTTACTTGATTAATTGTTGTGTCAATTAGATCAGTGTTTCCAAACCAATTGGCCGCTAGTGCTTATCTCTTGTAGTTTAGCCCCTGCCGATAGTTGACGGTACTCTGGAATTGTTATTATTGGAAAATGTAATTTCATTATTGCTGCTGCACTCCCAAGAACCGATTTCTTGGTTGAGAAACGCTGAATTATATATAAAATTTAGCTCGCGGTCAAATTGTAAGGTAGCACAACGAATTTAAGATTTTAGTAGCTTTATTGAGTTGTCTAAAATTAGAGTTAGTTTAAATTTCTAAATATCGAACTTTAAAATCAGGAACCACTTTGATATATTATTGTAAGCAATTATGTATTGGGATCCTCTTTGAACGGATGGTCCTTGATGAGTAGTTTGTAACTTGGATTGCAAAATTTTTGTCCCGTTTGGTTGTTCAAAGTTCGAGTGTGTGTTTAAGGGTCGAGAAGAAAATGTGGTTAACTTCCGACTTGGAATTCCAATGAATATTAGTTTTTTACGTTTACGTTAAGGGCGTGGATGGATTAACAAAATTAATGATATTTTACGTTTTAATTAGTTTTTGAGATCATTAATTTAACATGTTCCATTGTCACATACTACATGGGAGCAAATCTAAAAATTTTAACGAAATCTAAAATGTATATTTATGTTCAAATTAACATGAGAAGTTGTATATTGAGAATATTTACACGTCACCAACGTATGTATACATTAACGTGTAAGTTGGAGAATAACCCCCCGATGTGTTTCTGTTTATGACAGTGGTCCCTGTTGACCCATCCTTTTCATTTAAAAAAATCGTTATACTTGGCAAATTTGATATATTATTATGAGGAAAAAATATTTTAGTCCAAATTACTTCACTTTTTTGGACGTTAAGTAACATGAGATATGCCATTATCCTGATGGAGCACTAAAATTTTTATATCAGAAAATGTGAACGTTTAGCTTTTCAAACATCATTCAATTTGATAAATTTTTAACAGCGTTGTTCCCATTTAATGGTTTCACCTCGTTTTTAACAATAATTTTGTAATTTCTTTAAATATTTAAAAAAGCATTTCACAGAAATTATTTTTAAGCACGGCGATGTAACTGTGTGCTTGTGCTTAACCCGCAGAGAACGGAGCAATATTTTAAAATTTAATAATGCTGGGGAGGTTCTTAAATGCTTTTTTTATTAGTTTCATCAATTAAAGCACAAAACTCGAACTTTTTCGTCATACTATGACACAGTCAAGTTATAAATCTTTATCATGAGAAGGAAAAATGGCAAAACAATTTATCTCTATTTGCGTCAATGCAATTTAATAAATATAACTGCGTAAATACATTTTTTGATGATCTTCGAAAGACAGTTTTTTTGCATTAAAAGCTGATGATTCGGTTGTTTTAATTTATATCTCTTCCACTTCCCATTTTCTTATCCATCCGAATATTCCACAGATATCAATCACTTTTGGGGGAAATTGTTTTTATTATCGGTATAACTGTGCTCTCTATAAAAGTAAAAAAAATAATGTTTAATATTCCCTAATAGTAAACCTAAATTTGACGACAGTGTCATTTCGCCTTTTTTGTTCTTCTCGATTGCATTACCACTGCTATCCACCTGATTAATATGTTTTTTATTTCGAAAAGTAATAATTTTTTGGGCACCTTTTCTAATGTATTTAAGCCCTTTTAGTGGGATTTTCTCGAGATATGCCATTCTCCCCTTTAAATTGATTACTAAGCTCATTTATCTCGCTTTTTTGATCCTGCAAGAAAAATAACATTGTGTTGTCTAAAGTAATAATTTCAAAAGTTACATAAAAGATGTGAAAATTTAAAATTAATTTATCTCAATATAAATTCAAATTTTTTGAATATTTCTTAAATGTCAACATTGGAAATGTTTGGGATTCATTGATAGCATTGTAAAAAATATTGCAACAAAATTTTTGAAATTCTAACTTTTAGCTAAACACAAAGCCATTATGCGAAATTTATTGTTTATTTAAGACCGACAAGATTTTACCGAAAGAAAAACATAATTGAAGAAACTAGAATTACTCGAAAAGGATATCACATTTCGCAATTCTCTTTTATGTCCATCAATCTTTTTATTTGGTGGTTAACTCTCGTACAAATTAGAAAATTTCAAATGATACAGTAATTACGAATTTAAAAACGGAAATTTTGTATTTTATCATTTAAAATGCACGATAAATGTTTTGACCCGACCTTTGAAAGTGCATCATCACTTGAACGATCATCGTTAGTTTAATTTAAGTATTAAGTAATTAATTATTTATGTTACACTTTATCCAAATTGCGTATTTTTTTCTGTAATTGCACACGAAGAAAATAAACATATTTTTTCAAATGTATAGTTTACGTGGAAACCACTTTGGAAAGAAACTTGATATAATTGACATATTGAAGTACCATCTAGATTTTAGATGTCTAGCGAAAGCTCTAATGGGTACCAGAATAAACACAATAAATAAATATTTTGTGGATGAACCGTAACTACACTGTCAATATTAAATTGTTATGGTTTCGTATTTCTTTTTTATGAATATTTATTTTTCTCTTTGATAGTCCCATATTTATATTATTTTCAAATTAATCTATAAATTTGCCAATTCGTTTATTTATTTAATCTTGACAATGTAAATCCTCTGGTGGTATTTCAATGGCGGTGTTGGGAGTTTACGGAAGAATCGCGCCCTTCCATACAAAATCGAGATACAATAATAAATAATGCAGCGTTTATCTACTAAAGAAGATTAGTTGATTTGTTTATCCTGTATATAATATGTTTGTATATTTCATAAATTGAATTATAATTGCGATTGTCTCGGTTTCTTAACCACGAAGTTTTATCTTCTGGTTCTATTTTTTCACACCTCGCTGAACTAATCTGTATGGAATAACATTTGTTTGCTTTTTTCTGGTTTCTTAACCAAGATGATTTCAGATGGTTAATTGGTTAGTATAGCAGTGAATAAATAACGACATTGTAAAAACCGGAGATAATAAATAAATTAAATTTAAATTACTATCTCCATTACATGAAACGTTTGACACTGTGGGTTTGTTGCCTTGCATATATGCGACCACTTTTGTGCAAGAACCAGGACTAGATTTTGACTAAATAATTAGTGTAAAACTGGGAAAATTCCTAATAATGTTTGACAATTTTTGATTTGCAAAATTTCTAAATTATTTTTATTATTACAGTTTGATGAAAGTCATTTCAAGAAAAATGTGTATTCTTATTTTTATATTTCTGCCTGTGTTATTGAATTCATAATATTTTTTTGCTAACATCGTGAATTTGTAATGTATTTCGGTTTCTCTTTGGTGCATTTCAATGCGATTTCTTTCTACGTCCTCCGGTTCCTGAAGTTTTTCATCATCAGTCTTTACCTCGATAATAATAATTTATTATGTGCTATTAAATTTAATTAATAAATTAAATTTTTTAAGATAAACTGTATCAAAAGCAATTAAAATTTTGTCTTATATCAAAATAAATTAATATTGTGTTGTCCATTACTATTAAATTGGTTTTGTTTCATATTTTATAGCCAAAGTATACTTTTGGAGTCGTTAATTTTAATGAGATATGTTGACACGACCCCGGCCTTTCTTCTCCTATAAAGTAACGTTAAAGGCGCACATAAATTTTCAATAAAATGGAAGTAGTATATTGATAAGTGTTATCGTGTAATATTTAAACTTTTACATTATGCATTTGAAATGTTAACTAAATAATGGCAATTTATTTTTTCAATTAGTTTTTTTTGTTATCATTTTAATGACCCATGTACGTAGAAGAAAATATAAGAACCACAAACACGTCGTTTAAACCTAACGATGTGGTTTATTAATATTAATCTTCTACACCTCTTTTTTATTATGGTAGCATTAAATTAAATATGACGTTTATGAATTTGGGGATTTTTTAAATTATAATGCTTGGTTGAATTTTCCGTACTTGAAATTTTTATGTTTTGCTTTGGACTTGCGAGATGTGCTTTTTAGAGTTATCTCCATTTCCACTTCTTGGTGCTTCTAATTTTTGTGTATTCACTCGACAATAAAATTTAAATGAAAGTTTTTAAAATTTTATTGTGCTGTAAAAAATAATTTGACCTATATTTTTCGAGGAGCCATTATGAAAAATTGCATCATTCTAATTAAGTTAATTGCTGCTAAATTAATATTAAATGTATTAGGAGGTACGTATATATCTTGCGTGTAATAAAATTTACTAGGTACCATTAATTGTGCGAATTTCACTTTATAACAAAGGTAAAGTTTACATTCTTTACTTTTATATTATAATATATTTTTATACTTTTATATTAAATTGTTTACTTTAATTTTTAACGAGTTGTCCCTGAAAACGTGAAGTTCAAGGTACCGAATGTTTCTTATATTTTGATTTTCACAAAGAGATTATATAAATATTGTCAACCACGATAAATTTTGTACATCGCAGAAGTAATTTCTAAGTTATGTTTATAAAATACATTCCCATAATGCCAATCCGATCGATTTCGTTAAGTATTTTTTTAAACAAAGTTTACTCAATTTTCAATTTCAATTGTTTTGAAAATCCCTTTATCGGGTCCATCTTCCCATTCTTACTTGGTACTTTCAAATTACATTTTCAAATTTATAGTTACTCTTGTAGAAAATTGTACAACTTAAGCTCGTAGGATGTTATGTAAATTTTATTAATTAGAACGATTTAGAGGAACTGGCAATGCTTAATTAACTTGGAAAATAATTAATCTGTTGTTTTCTTTCAGACATTGCAATCGATAATAGATGTATAGAACCGTTTTTGATTGATGATAAGAAACATGATAGTACCTTGAACTTCTGAACAAAAAACTTTAGTATTAAAAATTTACTTTCCATTAATAATTCGTTGAATGTCTTAGCAAAAGTGTAACATCGAAAATTGAAATTTTCAAAACTGACATGAATGCGTTCTCTCCAAGTGTTATTGACACCATACCATCTGATAGCACTAAATAAATTTAAATATAAATTGAACAATTATTGTATAATGCAAATGCACACAAATTTGTTGTGTCTGTGGTATTGTAAAACCAAAACAAAATTTCGAATGTATTATTTTAATATAATTCTGTCCGTTTCGTTTAAATCGCATACGTTGACACCGCATTACTCCCCAACCTGTTGGTTTTTATTAAGAAACTCTTTTTAATATCCAAAAGCTTTTATTGGATATTTCAGAGGAACACTAGCTCTAAAATTTAACTCACCACGCCACTATTTGTTACCGCTGAAATGTACATACTCTTTTTCTTACTCTCATCTAATGAAAATTTTACATTTACTTCCAAGTAACATAAAATTTACGAGTAACAAGTATTTTGTGAATTAATTGTCATAAACCAAAAATTCATCTGGAATTGACATTTGCATACTAAATTCAGTTCGGGCGATTCACCCCACCGACCGGGTCATTTAAAATCCTTAAATAAACATAGATATAAATTTTATTCAATTAAACTGATGTTAACAAGAGAAGTTACACAAATTCTATTTAACGAAATCTTGCTTTCTGTAACAAGATCGTGTTTTCCTTAACCATTACACTTTTGTCGATTTCGTTTCCTATTATTCTCAAGTTTATCTAAGCTTGAGGAGCAACGCTACTATTTGTAAACAATTAGGACCCTAGTGGAGTCTGTTTTCTTGTGTGTAATTGCTGACTCGTATTTGATTAATTAGGTACACTGAAAAGAAGCGACAGTAAATACTATTGCCGTCTAAATGCTTGAATTGTAGCAAAAAATGCATGACTTCCGAGCCAGGATCATAATTTTCCATGCCATGTTGTTCGTTTCCTTATAGAGCTAACAACATAGAAATATAGCTTGGAGCTATTTTCACGAAAATAGGCGTCGCCAAAATTTTAAGGCAGTTTTGTATGCAGACAATACAACGTTTCCAACTAAGAAATAAAATAAATTTCATTGCATGTTACGTAGTTGTAGACGAGAAGTGATATACTAAATGCTAATCAGATTGAATAGTTTTATGCTTAGAAAATGTCACAAAGAAATTAAATTTTGGATATAATCTTTATGATACGAGACCCGAATGTTAACTACAGTTTTATTTTTGTTTTAAAAACGGAAGAAAGTTTATTTGAGGAATCGCTGGTCGAAAATTATCATTTTCCCAATGCATCAATTGTGTTGAATTCAACAATTTGAGAAGTCCATTTGCAACTTGAATAGTTAAGGCTAATCTTTTAGGAAGGTTAGGATTACGTTTAGTTAGTTCCACCAAATTCAAACCATTACTCTTCAGAATACTCCTGACATTGTATTACTTCTTACATCTGTATGATATGGGTCTTCTAAACCCTTCTAATCTATATACTAAAATAAAACAATAACAACCATCAGACATGATTTGTATAGAACTTGGAGGTAGGTCGAGATAATTCTCTTTTTTACCAGCGATTTAATTACTTAACATTGTGCGTTGCAAAATTTACAAAATGAAATATCTGAGAGGTAGGTGTCAAGACTTTAATATCCTGTCGACGCCACTGTTGTAATATATTTACGCACCTTATTCGAATGTATTACATCATAATAAAATACCTCTATCTAAAAGTACATAAATTGGCAAGTCGTCAAATATAGCATTGTTAGAAAACAAACAGCTTCCGATTGAAAGCATCACATATTGTAGCAAATTCATTTCCTTTGTTTAATTTTACCGTTGGTAAGCCATGTATAATTTATTAAGTTGACCGTATTATAAAATAACAAAGTAATTTAAATGACTCGTATTCACTTATGCAATGAGATTAGTAATGTGGACCCATTTTAATTTCATAATTTAAGAGCATCCATTATCAGCAGATTTAAGCTTCTCCCCAATTTCAAAAGCAAATCAGGATCCTTAATTTTTGTTTTAACAGAAGTAGCACATTTTTAATTCCATTGTAAAAAGACAACTCATTTAATTTAATGTTCCATGCGAGTTTAAAGTAATTCTCAACATTTTAACATGCTTGCAATGCGTATAATGCATGTGAATTTCAAGTGTATATTATTATGTCACGCTCATCTTATTGTTAGCGTCATATCTGAATTTGAAAAGCTGTTTATTTCGTTTTTTTCCGTGATGCATGTTACATAAAAATGTTAAACACGGGTAGCACTTCGAATCGAAGGATTTTCTCTCATAACGAAATACGTATTTTATGATGGCTAACTTTACTTTGCACTTCTGGGGAAACAATAACTTGGCCATTATTACTATTGTATCCATTGTTACACTCATTGACAAACATCTTATAGCACAGTATGAATCACCTTGATTCCAATGTAGCGTTTTTAGAAACAACGAAAAGTACAAATCCGAGGTAGCTCTTCTACTAACTAGAAATCTCTCTAGTTTTTCGTCAACGTCACCACGGAGGCGTCTGCGTTCGACAATATTTGTTGAAATGCTGGCACCTACACGCTTCGGGCTGTTTTAAACAAACACCACAGTGTTACACAAAGTGAACTGTTTTGTTAGCAATTCGACTTGGGATGAAAAACGAATTGAATCGGAACACCTTTACCTACTGCTCGTTTTACCTGATATAATCATCAAAGTTTCGATGTAAACTATTCCGTTTACTCGTTTCTAATCCGATTTTGTAATAAAATTTTGTTGCAATTTGCTTGTAGCTCAAATGTTTTCGCATCCTTGGCGATGCTAAAACACAAGTTTATGTTCTTCCGCTTAATTACTGCCATTTTTCCCATTGGTTATGCTATTTGCATATAGCGTAAATCTTATGTGTATAAAGAAGCATTTAAATTTACGCCTCTTAATTTTCTTATCCATTGTATCATGTCCGTAAATAGTAATTATTTATTGTAAACTTAAACTATTACAAAGAACTGAAGATTTATCCAACATATTATGTTGTATCATGAATAGTATTATTTCGATTTGATTTATAAAAAAAAACGACGGTCAGGTACTAAATGTTGTGTCGTCGAAATCACATTGTTAAAAAGCTACAGCCCATCGCGTAAAACATCCACGATGGTCTTTCAAAAATGATTTAACCAGAACGGTGATTTGTAATATCTGAAAGATGTACTTGACTGATCGATTGCCCAATATTCAAAAATGTTGTTTACTAATTCAGCAAGTAGAAATCGGCGTGTCCTGCAGTTAATCGGTATTCAAACTGTGTCTACAGATAAACTGATAAGTGAGTGGACATCAAAAAATTGCCTGTAAATTATCTATTAATTTATTTTCAACATTTGTTATTCCAATCTATTTGTGATTTCAAATTAATATATTTTATCATTTGCAAGGGTAATACAATATTTCGTAAATAAAATTTATTTAACGTGAACAACTACTGTTATTAGTTTCATTAATGCTGGTCGTAAATTCTGTTCACAATGGTAATAAATTTTTATGAAATATAAAAATATAGTCAATTGCTGTGTATAAAATACCTTTTATGTCATTCATTTCAAATTAAATATTTTAATTCGAATACAAGGATGAATATCTATCGATAACTTGAATATATTTAATCTGAATTTATTTATTATTTTAACAAGAAATAAGGTTTTCCTTTTTGAATTGAATGATCACGAAAAAGATTATGTAAGAAACTTAACTTCATTGTTTTCTGCAACCGACTATCTCTCCGGGTCGTCTTTGGAAGGAGATGAAGTTTGTTTCTAGAAAATAATGTTTCTCATGCAAATTGATCATCGTGGAATTCTTTCGATTACTTTGTCTTCTTTTATAAAATTTCGAGACTTCGTGCTGTCTTTATGAAATTTATTTTCAAATTTCTAACGACGAAGAGCATGTCGTCTTTTAATATACCCAACAGTTCTATAACGGAAGTTTTCTTTCATCAAATTTTTTTAATAAGTCCAAAACTGGTAGCTTCCCTTTTTGTGCTGTGATATAACATCGATTCTTTACATTATTTTTTAGTGGAAAAGTTTACATGTAAAGAACTTCAGTTACTGCAAACCATAACTCAAGCTTAGAGAAAACACGGGCTGGAAGTCGATTGAAAATTTACTGTTGGCAAGTTTCCTCCAATATTTCAACTCAATTTTTTTAAATTCAAAATCGATTTTAATTTTACATTAAAGTGGTTACAACTACACACGAAATAATCTAATGACGAATTCCAAAAAAAAATTTTCTGCTTTGCAATATTTCAAAACGTGCGTTGGTTAAATAATACTTCGTAAAAAATTTTAAAATCGAACTCATGAATATCACTCCAATATCGCACCAAATGCTATAAACCGCTAAGTCAGTTACATGTTTGTGTATGAATCATCCATCAATAGCCTCTAGAAATAGACTCTGATCTACAACTCTGTCATAGACCAGTTTTTCTAAAGTTAAAATTGTATGGTTTATGTATCATTTACTCCAGTTTTTTGTTTTGCGTTTTTGAAATGGATTTATTACATAATCTTAATTATATAGGTGCGCAAATAATAATAATTATAGAATCCTTTTCACTTAGTAGCTATTTATTAAACCTTTCAATTATATCTTTACAGTGATTGCTGTGCAAAAAAAGAAACGACGAAATTAACGTAATAACTTTTCTTAATTTCAGGGTTAATGACTGAAATTCTACTACCTGTTAAAAAAGTTGATAACTTAAAATTCACACCGTTAATTTAGCTTATAACAATTTCATCACGCTATGACATCATAGGACATTAAACTAAAACAAGGAGAGAATTTTTAAACAAAAGATTTTTGAAGATACTGGAGGTGAAAGTGATTATAAGAAGATTTATTGGTGTTAAATAGCAGAACATTATATGTCTAGTGTTATATCATCATTAGTTTTGCAGACTTTTTCGATTCTTTCCAATTTTTATAGGTTATGTAGGTGGGGGTATTGTTTTTCAAGTTCTTTTTTTGTCTATGCAGCCTACATAATATATGATTTATGAACCGTCAATTTCAATTTTGAATTTCGGGCACGAGAACCATCGTCTTGCAATCTAAAATAAATTTTAAAATTATCAACTTTTTTGTGCTGGAAAATCTACACGAAAAAAACCCTTGAACATCCTTTAAGCCTGCAGCGGTCGCGTGGCGTCTGTTAGCTGCTATACATTATCATAGGGGTGCCATTATACAAAAAACAAAATGAGCTTTTTCACCTGTCTTCAGACTCTGGAATTTTTAATGTTTCTTGTGGTGTTGCAAGCAAACCACAGGAAAGTTATTGCTCCTCGAATTAATTTTCATTGAAAACGTACGTACGTTTTTTGTTTTCATTCTGTAATTTATGGATTGGGAAGTTGGTGTCTATTAGACATCCTGGTAATTTTTTAGCCACAACGTTTCGATTTTATTGGAAGTGCGAAAGCATAAATTCGGCACCTGGTAACATTGAACACAATAATGACACAGCTGCAGCCAACACATGCCTTTTAGGTCACACGCCATTCATCAAGACGCACGCACGCACTTACCTTAGTCTTTGAACGAGAGATTATGCCGAGGCTTTAAATTGACAACATAAGCCACGAGCTTATCTGCCCTGTGGTTAGAACTAATACATATTTGATTTTATAATCTTAAGAACCTACATCTCCATATGAAATTTGTCATATACATAATTTAATTAATTCTATACTTTGTTAACAGATACAACACTCAAAAGGAGAGTCCATCATGCTTGAAAACCCATTTAAGACCACCGAGAAGGAAAGACACCATTTCTAGGTAATATAAACACCCACTATATATTTTTTTCGATTTTGAACCGGTAGTAGTAAATAAGCTTTTATTATATAACGCATTTTTAATTTCTAATTGAATTGAAACTTTTTTGCACTAATTTACGCCCTTCCAGAAAGGTTCAATTTTTTTACTCTATAAACTCGAAATTGTTTCACTACTTAACCAAACTCTTTAACCTTAAATCTTCAAAGACCAGATTGAAAGCAGACAATTTACGTTGTAAAAGTCATTCTACAAGCGCTTTTGTATACTTAAGCTTTCCAATTGATGAAGTGGTGGATTTTTACTGCTGAAACTAAGAGTAACCAGCTTTCCACACAAAATTGCTTTAATAAATTTCTTTTTTCTCGAAACTTTATCAACCTACTATATTTTATAGTTTAATTAATTGCTAGATCCATTTCGAAATAACTATCCACTTAAGTAGCCAAAAGGCAAATTTCAAACTTTTTGGTAATATTTAATTTTCTTTTTATTTCCATGCGGTGAATTTATTTTTAATTTTTCTTACTGCACATTTTATTTTACATATCGCACGGCCGGTAGGTATCTGGGAAAACTTTATTCCAAAAATTTGCAACAAATGGAAAGATTCGAGATAAAAGTCCAGCTATTGCTGCTGCAGGGGATACTTTAATTTTATCGGTACCGAATAAGACAAGCAAATGGCGCTATTTTTTCGAAATTATTCAATTCTCAAATCTTCTCTAACAAAATGTATATTATTAATAAAAACATTCTTATTATTACGCAAATTTGGAATTTCTTTAAAATCACGTATGATTGAGCCCTTCATGTTTCTAAAATCCTTCAGCAATAAAAATGTTAATTTGGCATTTCACTTTTTTGATAATGTCTTCTTGGAATAAAGTATTTATAAGTTGACTGGCAAATTTTAATACGGAAGAGATTATCGTGTACTTTTTTCTGCTACAATAAGCTACATATTTTTATAATGCAAATGTTATTGCCATGTAAATTTAGTGACACAGAGTATTTTTTATATAATGCCTGTGAATGACTTGAAGGATTTAACAATTATTTTCTTCAAGATTTGAAATTGTCTAATTTATTTAATGTCAAGTCATTATAATATCACACTCGACCATTAAAATGTGCATACTATTTTCAGAATAATCGATAGTAATGATTTTTCCTTTTTGTACGAATCAAAATTCTTCAAAAGTTTACCTTCCGTTACCAACCATGGCTGGAAACCTAGCTTGGAATATGCAAATATGAGACGAAACGGTGAACAACCAAGAGAAAGTGAGAGAGGTTACGATTCTTAATTTATTGAGCATAAGGTCGCGGTTAAGCTTCATACATTAAGGGCTCTCCAAACTGCTCTCCAGATTGTCCAAATGTACGGACCTGATTTAATTATGCCTACTATTTTTTCTTTTATAATTTTCTCACCTTGTTTTGTTTTTTATATTTTTCCTCTATGAAATCGGCGATACGTTCTTAAATCGACCACCCATTCAAGTGCGAGCTGCAAGAAACCTTGTTTTTACTTTTTATGATATTTGCATTACGGTACGGCGCTGCTTTTCATTGTTATTGTGCAGTTGCTCTTAATGTTTATCATTGATGTGCGCTGTTCTATACAAACCGCTACACAGGGAACTATTTCAAGCTTGAATTTACAACACAAATTGAGCAGTAGTTTTGCCACCTGAATGAAAAAAAAAGTTGCAACTTCACAAAATAATGTTAAACTCCCAATTAGCTAGTTTTCCTTCTCTATGTAAGTGTAAATTATAATATTTCGAAGTAAAAGGAAAAATATTCGTTTAAGGGTCGATTGAACTAACGTCTACAGATATTTTCAATTATAGGTAACTTAAAATTGTCATTTATTCTAAAAATTTGCTTCTTCTATAACCGAATTTAAAATCATGTAAGTTCATAATATTAGCGTCAATTTATTTTAAAAGCCTACTTAATATTTAAATAACGTTGATGCAATCATCCCATCCTTTCACATTATTTATACACCACCTGAAGGTGATGGAGCTCCACTTTCCATGAGTTTGATTACACAAAATACAAAGAAACACCGTTTGCGGGCCAGTGAATAAAATTTTGACCCTTTTGCTCATTACCCTCGCCCCTTCACCCCTACACCCGGCGCTGCCTGGCCCGTTCGCGTTTTTGAATTGAAAAAATTAGGGTAGAGATAATAATCTTGAACTCAAAATCGCACTTTTTCCTATAAAAATAGCTTCACCAACGAAAAGGACATTAATACAAAATGTTTAAGATGAGAATTTGATATATCATATATTAAGCCCATAATTCAATTTTGAAGTTCACGAAATTACCATAAGAAGCACATAATTCTAAGAGAATTATTGCGCAATATTGAGTTATAATTAAATTTATTTTGGTAACATTACGTGCGTCCAGCCGGGGGTCTCGCACACATCCCTCGCCGATTTACCAGTCATACGTCGAGTTAATATGCTTAATTTCGAGTTGGACCGCGCCCAGAGATGTTTTTAATAAGTTTAACTTCTTCTAGGACCTCTCAAAGATTTATTATTTTTTAGATTACTTTTGGCTCCGAGATATTTTTAATGACCCTGTTATCTGAGGCTCAAGTGAGATAATTTCGAGTAGCTGATCTCATGGATGTTTTTTAAATTTTGCAATTTGCAATTATATTATAAATATGAAAACTTACTTAAAATTACCTTTAGAGCTAAAAAATAATTTCGATTTTCGGTGAACGGAGTTGCAGTTCTGTCAAAAGAGCCAACGAAAAAATTGCATTCCAAATTTATTTTTAAAACCTTATTTTTCAAAATTTGTGAACCGATTGATGTGCTACTTGGATCCTTATCTTTCATAAAAAGTAACTTTAAAAATCTTTAAAATTTAATGAAAAAATGTTTAATCAACTCGATTATTTTTGAGTTTTGTTAAAAGTAAAATACAAACTAAACCAAAATCAAAATACTACACTGTACATACCATGAACCCAGGGTTCCGTTCCGAAGAAAACTGCGTACAAAAATTCGCTTAAATGGAACTCGAAAAGGGAGTTAGGTTCTGAAATTTGTTGAAGATTTAATGAAAAATGTTTAATCAACTCGATTATTTTGAGTTTTGTTAAAAGTAAAATACAAACTAAACCAAAATCAAAATACTACACTGTACATACCATGAACCCAGGGTTCC
This sequence comes from Lycocerus yunnanus, assembly GCA_036346125.1. Taxonomy (NCBI): domain Eukaryota; kingdom Metazoa; phylum Arthropoda; class Insecta; order Coleoptera; family Cantharidae; genus Lycocerus; species Lycocerus yunnanus. The sequence continues at coordinate 3,187,753 of JARFIX010000016.1, read as the reverse complement.
GTTCCGAAGAAAACTGCGTACAAAAAATTCGCGTAAATGGAAATCGAAAAAGAAAAAGGGAGTTAGGTTCTGAAATTTGTTAAGGATTTTTTTTTTTTTTTTCGCAACTTTTCAATTGTGATTTCGGTTTATTTCACTGTTTTCAACATTTTAATGCCTTCAGATGGATTTGGAACTTCTTGAAATTTTGGAAAAAGGATGATTTTAAACGGGGTTTGATAATACAACATAGCGCTATTTCATAATTTTTTGAAATTGTCAGTTTTTCTGTTTAATTTAAAATTTTCTCGTTTTATTAAACGAAATTATAGTTTCAAAACCTTCTTATAAAAATGATTAAGTCCGGCCTTGTGCTGTGTAGCGAATGTGAATAAAATTTCTTCGTATCGTCTTATGATATAATTTAGTAACCATGGTAACGAAATTCAATACTATTGAAAGTCATCAAAACAAATTGTAGTAGCAGACTTGACTGGGTTTTAGCATAATTTTGAAAATGAATTCTTGATACTCGGGAGCGGGGGTTTGTATCTCCAGGTTATCAAAACTATCATCAATTAAAGCCTTTCAAATCGGATTTTCAATGAATTACGTTGGCTTTATTTTTCATTTTGATTTAATTGAGAAATAAGTTTATAGAAAATTTTTGATTCAAAATTTTCAGCTCACTTTCATTAGGTAAACAGCAATTAGCAATCTGGGCCCTTGGTGTTTAAAACAGTGTTGCCATATAATCGAAGAACCTAGTAAGTCGAATTACTAGAAATCGTGATTGTGGCGAGTTTTTATCTGATTTGAGGAGACCGAATTCCGATTTTCATTATTTTTGAAATGAATTATGAAAGAGGACATTGTTCTTTTGAAAAAAGCAGCTTTAAAAATTCGAAGTTGGCCTTTGTTGCATTAATCAAAACTGACTTTCTGCTGCGTTACGGCCGCTACAAGCCGTTTTGAAAAACGCTTTACTCATTAAAAATATCCTCTAGACCGGTCCTACTTAAAAAATTGGGGGTATTTACACGTCAGATAGCAGGGTGCGATTGCAGTAAGTGGGTGTCGACCCACCTACAGTGCACGCACCGGTGATAGAATGCGGACAATTATGACGTAATATTGCGCAATAATACACTTACATATGTACATATTTCTTATGGGAATACGTTAATTTCAATTTTAAATTGTGGGCTTATTAAAGGACTCTACCTCAGCTTAAAAGTCTTGTTTTTTAATGCCCTTTCGTTTGGTAAAGCAATTTTTATAGAAAAAAAAGTGTATTTTCGAGTTTGATTCTCAGACCTTAGCCGATTTGAGTTTATAGTATGTTGAATTTGTCATTAACTCAATTCTATATAGATTAGTAATTCGACATACTAGGTTTTTCGATTGTATGCTCGAGTAGCCCCCCCCAACACTTGTACCTTTAAAAACTACTCGTAGTACGGTTAGCACTATTTACTTTTTGGAAAAAAATTTGTAGTTGAACCCAAAAATCATTTTATTTTTTCTGATGCTCTCGAAAAGAGTAAGTTTTTTGTCAACAAAATTTCAACAGTCATTTCAATCGTTTAATGACGAGAACTTAAGTTTTAGAAACATTTCATTTTTGAAAATCGGATTGAAGGGTTGAAGTTTCCAAAAAGTAGATTTTTCACTATTTTCAGTTTTAGTAAGCACTTTTCAAGAGTTAAAACTTTATCATATTCACATATTGCAAGGCGAAGAATTTATTGACTTGTGTAAAGAATTAAAAAAATAATCAACGTCAGCATGGTGAATTGGTATCCGACAATATGACAGGACAATGGCGGAATAGTAATAATTAATTTAATACGGTGACGATGCGACCTTCAGGCCGCATAATTCTGGCAATCGAGTAATTTTAAAAGTTAACATATTATACAAATCAGTAAATTAATCTGTGATGTGTATTGCAGCACCAGCTGCTATATTTTATTGGGATTTTTCTTTACTGTAATGCTATTAGCACACTCTAATAGCAGTTCTTAAATCTCTTATCTGATTTTCTTGTCTGATTACACGTTTAACGTGATTTCTGTGGATCGAATTGTTTTTTACTACTTATTATTAAATTCTTGTTCGCAAATTTTAAATTTTATAATAATACCACAGCACAGAAAGTTTTGCAAAAAATACTAACATTTCGGTGTGTTTTTACTACTATTGCTTGGTATATTCGGGGTATTTCTAATTCTATTGGGAAAAGTTATAATATGTTTTATTTGCATTAACCACAGTACACAAATTTTAGCTGTTCTTGATCTCAAATTGCTCCGTTTTCGAGTTTAAAATTAATAACTTGAATCAAATTCACCAATTAAATTTTAATTATTTCGAATGTATTAAGGTTTATTTGCTGAAAGTGACTTTTCAATTCTAATGCCAGTTATTTAACGTGGCTATAAAATTTATGACTAAAACGATTTGAATCAATTTCTAAAGATGAAATGCAGTGAAGGCTGATTATGCTCTATGTTCGTGAATATGTTAATATTTCAAAATATAATATTGCGAAACCATCTCTTCAATTTAGTGAAATATATTATGTATGATGTGAATTATTAAAATGCCTCTCGGTACAGTTTATTATTGGATCAACTAATACAAGTTATTTATTGCAAAAGGTGAAAAATACTTTATTTTACAATTTTCAGAAACACTATTTTCGTTTTGAAAAATTTTCATAAATTCGAAAACAAGGTTTACCTGGAACGTGTTTACCGTGCAAAGGTTGAACGTGGTAATTGAAATTTATCGGTTTGGGTTTCTTAAATTTTTCATTCAATTTTTGACGTTGTGCTATAAGTGAAAAAGATTTTATTAAATTTTGCGTAAGGTTTTGATAAATTTTAAATTAATTAATTTTCTCGTTTTCCACGTATCTGCTCAACTTTTACGAATCTTGCAAACCACCTGTTGAGTTTTTGTCCTTGAATTTTGTTTGATTTTGTCAAGGTTTACATAGCTAAATCGATTCTCTTTTAAATCAGAGCTTTTATCCCCAGTTTTCCTTTATTTGGCGGTAATTTTTACAATTAGTTGGGTTGATTTGGAAAATTGTGCATTTTATGGAAGAACGCGTTTTCAAAGGTAATTTGCAAATGTGAATTTAGTCACAATGCGGTTGTAAGGTACAAATTATAAATGGTACTTGTTTTTAGAACAAAAAATCCACACATATGTACGCTTGGCGTTAAATTTTTTAGACCTTGAAACGATACTTAAACATGTCTAATTATTGCATGCATCATAGTTGAGAAGTGTAGGCGAAAATGGGTGTAACCGTGTATTATTGAATATATCGTAGGTGACCTGCATCTAATATTCAGTACGCCTTCAACTTTCGACATTTTCAATTTTCATGTTCACACTCGATGCTAATGGGAGGGTACTTCGTGCAAAGGAAATGTGCTGTACCCACTTATGGTTACCATTCTTTTAATGCAATGGCCATTCATTATAGCATTTTGAGTTAAAAAAGTGAATGATGAAATGATTTTGCGTCAATTTTCCATCTGAGTTAGTCTTGTGGGTGTTTCGAACCTTTTGCATAAAGAGAAAGTTAATTATTTTATTATTGCCTATTAGCGCCACAAAAAATTGCTAATTGCAGCACTCAGTCACGATTTTTCACTAGTAAAAAATTCCAAAAGTTTGTAAATCGTACAATAACCCCGATTGCATGTAATTTTTGTTAAAAAAAAAACTAAAATAGATTAATCTATTGTAATAACACGAAATATGCTTATTATTCTTTTTAACTTGAACCACTTGTTACAATTTATTATTTGTTTCTTCATTTCCTTACGTTTGAATTATAAAATTTTCATTTTTCTCTAAAATTATAATAAATTCTTTTGAAGGGCATTTGTAGGAAAATATTATTTTTGAGTAATAAGAAAGCGTTAATTTTAAACGACGTAAAGTTGAATCATTACTAACAAAAGAATTAGTTTTTGGATTCATTAAGGAACTTTGCCATCTGTATTTTCTTTTTCTAACATTTCCTCGTTTGAAGACAAAGAATAACTGAACTTGCAAAATATGTGATGAATAAGTCCTAAATCAGCCAAGCAAGCTTCCTGTCATCCAAAATTATTTAAATAAAAGTTAACAACTAAATGCATCGAGATAACGCTAACAGGGTCATTGCTATATCTTACCGTTTTCCTTGTCGCGTGTCAAAAAAATGTGAGAATAATAAGGAAATAAATTATTAATAATAATTGTTAGAATTACGTGCAGATATATTAATTTTTTTTTAATTTCCCGTTCCCAATTTGTCGGTTTCAACTCGATAGATTTTATCTAAGGACTCCTGAATTTTTTATAAATTGGTAACCAAAATCGATATAACACATAACAACAATTAACGTTCTATCCTTGGCGACTTTGTATTAGCAGCAGTATTACGTCTCGGTAATCCTAGCAACATAGTAGTAGGAACGTTGCATATTGTTTATTTACTACAATTTTGTCCTTGGTCAGGGATTACAAACAAGAGCGTCGCGGAAGAGGACACACAATCGTTTGCACTCCCTAGATTATGGAATCTCCAGGATAATTTTCCAAAACAAAATTAAAAATTCAGTGCGTTAATTTTTATCTTTTATTTATTCGTCTTTTCAAATCAGCTTTTACATAAAATTTACATTTGAAATCGAGATTTTCAGTTATAAACTTAATGAAAAGCTTAAAATTAAATATTGTTCCAGTTTATTTTCAATCATCAGCGCTTTCTTTTCAATTTGTTATTCATGAATGATTCGTTAGTAGGTACGAATTGATTTTTCTGTTGTTTCCTCGTGCAAACCCTCGCAACCTCTCGATTCTTCTATTTTAATTTTTGATCTCGCGGCTATTGCTAAACTAGAAATTATAAAAATCTCATGCACATCGTTGCTTTCTTGTAACTTCAGTAGGTCATAGCAATCCTTTGTCTGAAGTTCAGAGCAAAGCATTAACCTTTGTGAACTCGTTTAAAGAAACAAAATCTTCGAGAACCGTGCGATTCAACTACTCGTCTTCTTCGAACTAGAGAAGACTCGGAGAAAATGCGCGGACTTTGCTTTTTTAATGAAGTCGACTTGGTTTTGCATTATATCTGTAACAAAGAAGGTGAATTGATAGTTTTATCACAAGAAATTTTAACAAAAGAACTTAGCTGAACCCTAAATTATTGAATTTTAACTGCTTAGAACATAACATAATTTATTTCATTATAGGCATCCAAGTTTTTTAAAACTTTGTTTAAATATTTACCCTTTGCGACGATCGAACCAAAAATATTTTTTGAAATAGTAAACAAGTCGTCAACAAAATGTGGTTGGAATGCTGCAATTTATTTAATTGAATCCCCGTGGAGTAACATTTGCATATTATGCTTTTTAATTATTAATAATTAATTATAATTAATAACTTCATAGTACCAAGTAATTAACATTGAAGGCGTTCAATACAATAGGCGCTAATATGGTGTAGCGTTATTTCAACGATTTTTCCAACCTCCAACTGCATAAATAAAGATGAGGAAATTTATTTAAAAGAAATGTATCAATAATTTCGATTTTTGTACGTCGTTATCTGATAATGTCACAATCGAAAACGTTGGCCACACAGATTGTGTTATGTGAATTAAATTTTTATAGGAAAAACAAACACTGCGGTTATTGAATTACAGTGTGGAAATTCTAGGTTCAAATCTCGGAATTTTTGGGGGAATAAGACACACGACCTGGCTAATTGACAAAAGGTTAAGGTCGATAGGGAAAAAAAGAAAAGGGCTATCCTGTTTTTCAATAAAAAATAAAACTAACTATATTTCTGATATCTGTAACCCATCGCATGTTGGTAAAAAATTGAGAACGTAAGAAAGGATGGCGAGCGGCTAGGACATTAATTTTTTAAAAGAAAAAGCTATTTGCAAACATTTCTTTTGTATTTTAAATAGTAACAGTCTTGTTTACACCACCACCCAATTTGGTCGGTCGTTTTTATATAAAGATGGGGAATAAGTATAAGATCGGCCGTGGCTCTTAAATAAAATTAATTTTGTTTATTGATTTAGATGGGGAATTTTATGCGTCTAGTATTTTATATTTCTACGTTATTTGCCTAACATAATTAGGAAAATAGGAAATTGTGACGATATCTCGAGAAAGCTGAATTGCATAATGCTCGAGGAAGGAAAGAAAGAATCTGTAGAAGAGATGCCGCTCGTATTGAATGAAGGAAGTAATAATAATTAACAAAAATCGTTACAGACTCTTGGTTTTACAGAATTACAGTTGTATGGATATTGCTAATCTCAAAATCGAAGTTCTCACTTCTCAGAAAGAAAATCTTTACACACTGTCATTATTGCAACTCCCAATACTTCCTAATTTTTGGGTATAACCAACTTACTTTCAACTACTTTTATTTATTAAACATTTCTTCTGATTTTGGACATTTTCTACTCTTTAATTTCTCCATAAATTGTGTACTTTATATCAGTTCATTCTACGTCTTTATGTAGTCGCTCCATCTCATTTGTGATCATCCTACATCATTGCTTTCTTCACCGGTTTTGATTGAAGAGCTCTTACACTCCCCACCTAACGTCCCCAGGGACTTTCTGCTTCTCGTATACCTTGGAGTATCGCGGTATTTTTATTATTTTAAATACATTCGACCCATGACACATTTGTTTAAATGTTGTGTTCCATTCAATCATCGCAATATCATCATGCAGTAACAATCAAAGGCATTTTTACCTACTTCGAGCAGGTATACTCGTCCTTGGTATCGGAATAGATTTCGGAAGTTGCGGCTTCCACTTCTACAAGCACATGTCGTACACTTATCCATAAATACATTAAATAACCGCAGATGCTTAATGATGCGTCTATTCTTACTGCTTACTTTAATATGGCATATTTTTTCCAAAAGAATTTGTACCGATTGTAATTTTTCTGAACCATTCTTCTATTTCGTTCCATTATTTTTTATGAAAAAGTATCAAAGTTAACAATTTATAGTCTCTACGTGTGGTAACAAATGAACAATTAATTTATATGTAATATGTGGAAACAGGATGTTTAATTTTCATTACGCGAACACAATTAGAAGATGATCGATGTTAAATTGAATATTGGAAGTTTTCAAGTTTGCCGATTGATACAATTAACGGGGTTTTATTGCTGTTTACATTGTGTTTCAAACCTTATCACTTGATTAACAACATTTTCAAGTTTCTTAATTATATGATTTGCCCACGATCTTGCTTTTATTAAAAATCAGAAAGAGCAAACTAAAAATCAAATTTATTTTTTAGGCTTATTTGATTTATTGGATTTTTAAGTGGAAAATGTAAGCGTAAACAACATCCGAGTGGAGCAAAACAATGTATGTATTTAGACTTCCCACGTCAAACCACGTTATATGAAAATAGCAAGAACGTGTTGTGTTTTTCCACTTTTTTTTAGAAAACCACGTTCCGGTGTAAATATAGTAGAGTAAATGGAAATGTATTGATGCTCCTTAACGATAAAGCGAAAGAAACTTCTTATTGGATTCTTCGTATTACTTGTTTAAAATATGGGAAACACTTCTTCGCGAAACTTGCAATACTAAAAATAATAGTAATAGAAAAATTAAAGAATTACTCCCGACAATGAATTTACTTGAAAAATTGAACCACATAAAGAGTAAATGCAACAACCATATTATAAAGATGCTAGACCGATAAAAATAACAAGAAATAAATTGCCAGTAGTAAAAAAGAGCCTGAAGGATATAGAAAAAGGTGAAGCGGCATTTTGAAATAACACAAGTATAAGGTGAAGAAGGAAAACGAATATATTGTGTATTCATCATTATAGACACGTAATCTTTATACATGGAGATTTTCTTCTTTCTAATAAATTACAATTTTTTCCAGATAGGAAATTATCCTCAGCAAATTTGTTAAATCTGACAAGGTTAGTTGATCGTGGAGCTTTTAACAACGTCACATGAAACTGTTTCCCTAACGAGAAAATAATTGACCGTTGCAAGATTTTTGCTTCCATTACACCAAATAACTGTTCATGTTTAAACATTTAATGCTAACAATTAGGTATTTGTGCTTCAGGAAAACTCGAAGTTACTACTAGGGTAAACAGTCGTTGAGTTTAAATTTTTAATTCTGTTGCCTTTCAAGCACGATAACCTTCACTCCACTGATGTGTTTTATAATTTTCACTCGATTGCGGAAAACTACAGAAAGGAAGCGTCGACAATATTTTAATATTTTTAACAAAGGCTCGATGCAAATTTATGAAAATTTAATTATAAAAATACAAACGATTTCCGAGATTGATTAAGCTTTCTGCAGAAAATTTCCTTGTACTATATTAATTTTAATCAAGTTCTTGCTAAAATAACGTTAAAATTAGATATGGTTATTTACGTGACAAGAGTAAAGTTCAAAGCATAAATTGACCTATAAATATTAAAGTAACTGGACTTTTTGTTTGAAATAAGAATCTATTTGTGTTGTTTAAAAACTAAGTCACGTTGATTTAAAAAGAGAGATTTTAAGTTGTGATAAAACCTTTCGTGTTTTTATGACACTAGAATAACGTCTTTTATGCTAATTAACGTTTAGAATTATTAAACACAAGTCCGAAATGGGTGTTGGGAGTTTTTTTTTAATTTTCAAATTCGACCAAGTTTTGCGAAACTTTTATTGTATTAAGCTTTATTCCTTATTGTTTTTAATTACATTCTTTTTTTCTAATTAAAACCAGGTCGGAAACTTATTATATTTATACTTGTACTGACTCACTTTAGTGATTCATCATAATTCACAGTCCAAACCGTCGATGCTAGAAAGCTTAAATTTTGCACCCACCTAGAATGGGGGTCGAATAGGTTAAAACAAATTTGGAATACTAAAAAAGGAGACCCCGTTTTCCTTTTACGGAAGGCCACTTGATTTCAACTTTTTGTTCATTCTTTTAGCGGTTTTTTTACGTGATAACTTGCAATTCTTATGAGAAACGGCGTTAGATTTGAAATTTAAAAAATTTTAAATTAGGCCTGCACATTTTTCTTGTGAGGCCCCAAAAGTCTAATTTCGGTTGCTCATAAATTATTTATTAATTAAGTTCAAGGGATATTTGATTTTTTAGTTTCACATTAATATTCCCCATCGATTCTAATTGCTTAAAAAAGAAAAATGTAATTTTCAAAAAAGGATTTCTGTGGGGGGTCTTTTTTTATTTTAAAGTATGGACATCAGTTTCTTTCAATGAATAAGCTACAACTCCATTTCCATTTGGGAAAGAGGTTGTTGCTTATTATATACTAGCATTTAAACTTAACGAAACATCATCGGCTGGTTGTACCTTATAATATTGGAACAATTTTGTGTTGTAAAAAATAATAAGAAAATCGTGCAGTAAAAGTAAAACTAATTCAACAAAATGTATCGAATTTTTGCAATAAAATCTCGATAATAATTGCAGCATTTAACACGACATAAAATTCCAATTCACTAATTCAGAAAGTTTCGATCTCCACGATACTAAAATATTTGGTGGTACTGCTCGTATCGTGAAAAAGGAAAAATAATTTTCCGATACATGTACTACATATGTACATAAAAAATATGTGTGTGCAAAATACATACATCGTAGAATTTATTTTCAATAACTCTAGACCCAAATATTATTTTAATTTCAAAAAGTCGGGAAATAATAATTACAGAGTTCTAACTGAAAATTACTTTTGTTTGCACACGTACTTTTTGTATTTGTGTAATATCGGGTTCAATAAAAGCTTGCTATTGTTTTAATTAAAATGTAATCAATCATCATCATTTTAACAAAACATCAACACCGATAATTGACAACCTATATGTATATTTGCAGTTCAAATATAATTTATCCGACACTTCAATTAACACATTTTAATTTTCTTTGTTATAGAAATAGAACATGGTAAGTATTGAAGAATATTATGCAGATTTGACATGGTGTTGCGTTCATAAGCTTGAAATTTTGCCTTCCGGTTTTTTCTGAGGGTGAGCAAAGTTTCAGGTGTGTGAAAGCTCACCTTTTCTACAAGTTTCCAGTTAATTGAGAAAAGAAATGTTTTTTTGTCATTATCACTGGCGTGATAAATGATTTGTATAAGTTTGATAGCTTTTGACAAGTTTCGGTAACATTACTTCCAGCTTTTTTCAAGTTATAATGTGTCAGGTGGAAGAGAAATAATGAGATATCTTGACTATCTCGTCTATTCTAACGTCAAATATAACGCAATTCTTTGGACGTACCATCAAGGATGCTATCAAGATCGGCGTGGTTTATTTTTTCATTATTTATGTACGATTGCACGACTTTCAGCTGTAAATTGCTGTAGTAATTTTTCCGTAAGTAGGTAAAGTTGTAGATACACATTATTTTGCTAGTCTCATCTATTTTTAAATTAAATAGAATAATAATCTTGCGTCATCACGCTTGAACTTTGTTTTTTACCTGAAATTTGACTAGGTGAGCAAAGATTCAGGTGTGTTGGCAAGTTTTACATACTACTAGCGAGACAGCGACATTTCAAAATTTGTAATTTAATTCCATATCAAACTTACTGCAATGTAAATAAACACTTGATACTATTTTTTTTCCAATGCTTTGATTAAAAGTTGTTTTTTTTATAATTAGGTTTTCAACCTTGACCAAATCGAAATATTTCTTAGCATTCAGTGTTGACTAAAAATATCAAACGTTGATAAAAGCCTGTTTATTTTCCTATCTACAAATGTCGTAAGCAATACACGAACGACCGGTAGTCGGTATGGAATGAATATTGCAGAATTTTCTTTTAAATCCCATCTAAATTCAAACCGAAATGTCCTCTGTAATCATCCGAAATCAAAAAATCCAAATGATTCTTAAATGGCGTTAATGTGACTATCGTTAAAGCGTACGGATTCGATTTTACAAAATGGTCGTCATTGCAACTAGAAATTTTATTTATTTACCGATAAAATGACATACTTTTTGTTCGCAAATTTCAGAGTACGTAATTTAATTATTAGTAATAATAATATGAGATACTATTTACGCCAGCTGAAAAAATGTAGTTTTGAGAAATTGTATTTAAAGTTTCAGGACGAATTTTTGTTATTTATATGAATTTAGATTATTTCAATTTATCAAATTTCATCTATCACTTTTTCTTTTTAAAACAGATTTTTCTTTTCCCAATGCATCATCTGAACGTGGCTACGTCAGATCAATTCCTTGCTAGTCCTTGATATCGCAATATTTCCTAACCACAAAACGAAGAAGCTTTGATCACTAATAATGACTTCTAAACTAAAATGGTCAATGATGGTAACTGAAAACGAACTGTGCTGCACTTAATACTGATAATATTAGAGTTTTAATCACACCCACCTACCCTTAGCACCCGATTCTTTCAAAAGTTCAGACACTAATGCCCGGTTTTACAAACGTTTAAACTGCGATTAAATTATTTAAACCTAGAATATTTAATATTTAAGCCGAAATCGTAGTTTAAATGTTTGTGAAACCGGACATAACTTGCGCATGAATTTTCGCCACGCACTAAAATTACTAAAATAAAAATAAGAATTGTTTTCAATTTTTTAAATCTGTTGCATGGTGTTCCACCTTAAGGGGAGGTTTACCTTTCAAAGCTGTAAAACAGTATATTTGTTACAAATTTTTTTCTCAAACTAGCGTAAAGATATCAACCCCAGGTTTACATAATTTCTTTTTTTTCATAAAAAAATGCGTAATATCTTGGAGAGTATCTCTGCGTGTCCGCCGTGCACCTCTCCATGGGCGTGAACAAAGTACTTAAAATAAATTAACTTAAAAACATGATCGGATGATTACTTTTATAATCGAGTAATTTTTACATTAAGTTAAAAAAATGTAGTTTCAAGATAAATACGATTCAAGTTTTGCAATAGTCAAACGTTGAGTTTTACTCAAGAATGCTCAACTGTGAAATAATTTGATCAGGAGTTGGAATTCGAATCGCTTTAAATGGTATTCTATACACCTGAAGGATTGCGAATATGCAATAAACAAAAAATGTTTTTTACCCACGAAAGGTAAACCTCCCTTTAAGCAACTGGCGTACTTTCGTATAAATAGGTAATTTTATTAATTAATTTTTTTAAGCGTAATACACATAATTTCTTTTAAACAATTTCTTTTCCATGATTGAATGCTACTCAAACAATTCTTACGTATTTTTTTAATATTCCTAACAAAAATAAGTTTTAATAACTAATAATGACTTCAAACAAATGGTCAATTGGAATAAACAACTTGCGACTAATTATGAATAATATTTTTAACAACACACCCTTACCATTCTTTCAAAAGTTCAGCACTAATTCGGTTTTATAAATTTAAACGAAAATTATTCCACGGAAACGAAATCTAGTTTAAATTTTGTGAAACGACAACTTTGCCTTAATTTTTCACATAAATTATAAATAAATAAGATGTTTTCAATTTAAAATCTGTCGATTGTTCACCTTAAGTACGTTTAACTTTCAAACTTAAACATATTTTCAAAATTTTTTCTAAACTAGCTAAAATTACCAGTTCTATATATTTCATTTTTACGATAAAACTATCACCTGTAATTGTCTGTGTGCTCACTCTCCATTGTGTGACAAGTATTAAAAAAATTAACTTAAAATTATCGAATATTTTAAATCGTAATTTTACTAAGTAAAAAATGAGTTTCAAGATAATGGATTATTTGTAATGTCAATTGTTCTCAAGAACTAACCGTGAAAAATTGACAGATTAATCGACCGCTTTAATTATTTAAATTGAAGGATTACGAAATAAAACAAATTTGTTGTAACACGAAAGGTAAATTTTAAAAGCTATTTCGAAATAGGTAATTTTATCAATTATTTTTAAGGTAAAAATAATTTCTTAAATAGCCCCTGATGTCAAAACTTTTCGAATTTGGAAAATTCATGAAATTTTGAATATTTCTTAAATTTTCACAATTAATTAATTTTAATAAATATGTTCTTTCATATTCCAATTAACTTGATCTTTAACACCTAAACTTTATTTGAAATGTCAATTTTTTCAGTTAATATATATTATCAAAATTTTAAGATCCGACCGGAAATTTTCCCATGCCAAACCCTGCTATTTCTGTGAAAATAATTATTTTCGGAGTCATTAAATTGAGCTCTGGAAGGTGTTTACACTCCCCGGATCGAGTAGTTTATTTTAATTTTGTTGCAGAGATCTGCCTCCTAGGGAGTACGGAATTCATAATTACGCAGTTTATAATTAATTGTTAGATTACGAATTAAACACATTTGCTTGCTGCAACACATAGCTAATTTTATTAAACTTCAGATATGCTTAAATATTTAATTTACTTTTAATAAAAATAAATTATTTTAACCGGGAGGGTGTGGAGCACCTTCCAGTGCCACTGCAATGGGAGATTTTCAGTTTACTTGTGATAAAAAGTAAACTACTTGGTCTAAGGGTTTTGCAATGTTCTTCATTTCAAAATTTGTGCACTGTAGGGTGCTCCATACCCCCCAGACCCCCCGGATTGAGTAGTTTATTTTTATCAGAAGTAATCCGAAGATCTCTTGTTGCGGAGGCACTGCAAGGTGTTTTACACTCCCCAGACACTTTTAATAAAAATAAATTATTTAAACCGGGGGGTCTGGGGTGTGGAACACCCTCCAGTGCCTCTGCAACGGGAGATCTTCAGTTTACTTTTTGTAAGAAGTAAACTACTTGGTCTGAAGATTCTGCATGTTCTGCAATGTTCTTCATTCCAAAATTTGTGCACTGGAGGTGTTCCACCCCAGACCCCCCGGATTGAGTACTTTATTTTTATCAGAAGTAATTTGAACATCTCCCGTTGCAGAGGCACTGAGGGGTGTTCCACACCCCCCAGACCTCCCGGATCAAGTAGTTTATTTTTATCATATTATGTAAACTAAAGATCTCCCGTTGCAGAGATCTACCTCCCAGGGGGTACAAAATTTATAATTATACAGTTTATGATTAATTGTCAGATTATAAATTAAACACATTTACTTAACCATAGCTAATTTAAAAAAACTTGGGATATGCATCTTTTCCTTCTGTATAATATCCAACAATAACATCGACAGTAACCTCGGGATATGCTTAAATATTTAATTCACTTTTAAAAAAAATTAATTACTCAATCCGGGGGATCTGGGGGGTGTGGAACACCCTCCAGTGCCACTGCAACGAGAGATCTTTAATTAATCACGAGAAAATAATGATTTACCAAAGCTTTTTATTGATCTACCAAACCTCCATGATATTCAAACAAATGAGCTAAAAAAAATTACAAAATTACCAGTACTTTATGTATTTCACAAGTACTTCATGTACTTTACATGAGATGTCATGTACTTTATGAGATGTGTACAAAAAACTTCACCAGCGGTTAACTCTTCGAAAAAACCAATTATGATATCACTATTATGAAATTTAGAAGTAATATTTTTGGCTCGTCGATTTTTGGAGTTATTAAAGGATTTATCAAAGTCTTAAAGGATGTTTTTAGTAAGTAAAGCACTTTGCGCTTTGCTCCGGGCGCTACAAGCGATTTTGACAAACGCGACAACATCAAGACTCGGATTCACACTAAAAGTGATTTTTTTTCCGAAATTTGTTAATTACACCATTATCTTTCCCATAATTAGTTGTAAAAACCGATATTCTGGTATCTTGACTGTCGCCGCAACCTATTTTAATTTCGATGGACGGGATTACAGTTCAAAAGAGCCAATAAATTGTAAATTGCATTGTAAATAAATTCTTAAAGCCGTTTTTTTTCAAAAATATGTAAGCCACCCGCAAATTTGATTAGATTAAACTCTCATCTTTCATAATCCACTTTAAAAATGGTCAAAATCGGATGACAGGTTTCTTAATTTACCTCAATGTGCGATAGCAACATTGTGCCTGGTTTTTATGTATTTTGATATTTATGGAAAACACAATAAAATTTGATCTGCCAAACTGTAAAATTTATTGCAGTCGATAAAGTAGAGCAACGATATTATCGAAAATCACATAAAAAAATCATACCGAAATTGATATGGTTCTAATCTGAAAGGTAATTTTACCTTTCCGACTGGCCAAAAACCTGCGTATGTTGAAATCATAAGAAAAATCATATAGTACATACAAGATCACATAGTCTCAGTTAAGATTATAGCTAAAGTTAAGATTCCCGAACTTAAAAGTACTTTAGAAGTCTTTTAAAGGTGAGAATGAATTTGGTGGGTCCTTTAGTAAGCCCACAATTTAAATTTGAAAATAACGAATTTTCTATAAGAAACACATGTAAGAGCATTATTGCGCAATATTACGCCATATTATGCATACATTCTATCACCAGTGCGTGCGTTGTACCTGGTCGACACACACAACCGGGGAGGAGCTATCAGTCGCTCCCTGCTATGTTTCGGGTCCACATTTACACTATGACGAGTAGGACCTGCCTGGGGGTTATTTTTAGTTAGTAAATCATTTGTCAAATCGGTCCGGAGCGGAGGATACCGAAGCGGACGGTCGGTTTTGACAAACTCGATCACGACAAATCTCAGATTCACCCTAAAGTGTATTTTTTCAAAATTTGCGGTCCGATCACAAATTTTATTTTTTATCTGTTAATTAGACCCTCATCTTTCATAATTATCTTTACAAATCTAGATTCGGGTATCTTAACTCTCACAAACAAGTATTTTATTCGATGGGCGAGGTTACAGTTCAAATGAGCCAATGCGAAAATTGCATTTTCAATTAATTTTTAAAGATCTGATAATTAGACCTTCATCTTTCATAGTTCGCTATAAAAATCGTAAAAATCCAGATTGGGGTATCTTAACTGCCACCTTAATTGTTAATTAGTTAATTAAGTGATTTTTTTCTATAGCAGATGTTAGAGTGCAGTTGGTTCGACTGAAAATAATACAAGTGGCACTTTCGTCGCAACAGTAGAAAAAGTTTTAACAGCAACGGTAAATAGAATATTACTTTATTTTTACTGAAATTAAATACATTTTGTTTTTATTGTAGTTAAAATTAAATGTGTTTGATGTCAAATAATAATTTAATTTTAAATTGGGATTTCTTATATATTCTGTTTCTTTAACATTTTTATATACGACGATAAAATGTAATTATCGACTCTGAAAAAAAATTAATTTGGGACTTCGTCGTTTGCTAATTAACAATTTCCTTCCGTAATATAAAAAATAACTTTAATCAAGTTTTTAAATGTAAATGCTGTATTTGATTGGACTGTTAACTGAATATGGATAATTCCCCCTTCTGAATAAAACCTAGATCTAGAGAGAGTGAACCTAATAAATCAATTAATGACCAAAATATTCGATTTTAAAGTTGCTAATGTGTGATTTTCAGAGGTGCGATTCGTTGTGTCGTCGATGCGCTACCATTTGACTCTCAAATATCATGCGTTTAGCATCCACCTTTACGAGCTCTGTTTTGACTTGGGGATATTTTTAATAAGTTTCTCGATGCACATTCACGATGATTGTAAGTCGAATAGTGAAAAATTAGCTGGCGGTAAATGAAAAACCATGGATGGGAGGAGTTATGGAATTGAAAACGGCTAATAACAATATTCGAATTATGTATATTGAAAATTTAACAATTTGTTTGTTTTAAGAATTTTGCATTATTATCTTTCATATTTTCTTTAGGAAATTTTTAATTTTACGGCCTTATTTTTTTAGGGACCGTCCATTCATTACTTAAGACTTGGGGGGGAGGGGGGTCCTAAGTGTCTCTTACGTAGGGGGTTACTTTTTTACCAATCTGGAATTAGACTTTAAAAAATGTAACAACTGGAGTAGAAGATGTCGAGTAAATTAATGAAGCCGATGTAAAAATTGGAAAACCAGAAAGACGACGCTAGATGGTCTCTGTTTTCCTTACATAATCTCGATGTAGAAATAGCTAACTCCCACATGGACCGCAGTGGATGAATCCACAAATATAAATATTTCTTATTTTTATAGTTGCGTAAAATTAATATTTCAGTTTTGTTTTTTTTTATTTTGCAAAAATAAATTGACGCTTAGAGGAGTTGGGGAGGGGTAGAAAATTTCAAAAATCGTGCTTAGAAGGAATAAAAATGGAAAAATATTCTTTGCTCTGACGATACAAAAATTAATTTGATGGCTTTCCATGCGAGAAAGTATATCCTAAGACCCCCCCGAATCAGGAATTCGTTCTAAAATTTACTAAAGAAACAGTCAAACACTGAAGTGGAAAAATAATATTAAGTTATGAGGAGCATTTTCGCGGTAAGGGTAGGTCCTATATATATATAACTTTATTGTGACCATTTTCTGTGATTTTCGGCTTTTGGAGCCTCTACTTCACAACGTGTGGGTTGGTGACACTACGCCAAATCTATTGATTTGCCAGTATTAACAGTCATTTACTGCCGTTTTATGGAATGCCGAATTTTCAACAAATTTGCCAAGAATAAGTATGAAATTTATTAAGATAATTCCAAGAATGTATACATCAATATATTATTTATTTATTTAATTTATCATATTTAATTATTATAAAAATCAAAAACAACATTAATGTGTCACAATTTTTTATTCATTCTTTTGTTTGCAGCGAGGGGTTAACCGCTGGTGAAGTTTTTTGTACACATCTCATGAAGTACTTGTGAAATACATGAAATACTTGTCAAGTACATGAAATACTGGTAAAATACATGAAGTACGTGTAAAGTAGGGGAAATACGTGCGAAGTATATTGAAGTACAAGTAAAGTATCATGAAGTTAGTAAATTTTTGGTGAATTATGTGAAGTTGAACCTAGCTTATGCGCATGCGCTACGGTCGATGTGTATCATAGCTAAGACATGTGTTCAATAATAATTATTTGATAGCAAATTAACTTACATCAGTGGATTTTCTTAACATTTTTTTATCTTAAACGTTGAATAGACCTTTGGCGGTCATTATTTTACTAATTAAAAGTTTTGGTAGTTGCTAGTTTAATAGTAATCAATTACTTAAATTAAACTTAGATTTCTTATTCATTCTTTTGTTTTGCAGCGAGGTTAACCTGGTGAAGTTTTTGTACATCTCATGAAGTACTTTGAAATACATGAAATACTTGTAAGTACATGAATACTGGTAAAATACATGGTCGTTTAAAGTAGGGATACGGCTAGAATTGAAGTACAAGTAAAGTATCATGAAGTTAGTAAATTTTGGTGAATTACTGAAGTTGAACCTAGCTTATGCATGCGCTACGGTCATGTGTATCATAGTAAGACAGTGTTCAATAATAATTATTTGATAGCAAATTAACTTACATCAGTGGATTTTCTTAACATTTTTTATCTTAAACGTTGAATAGACCTTTGGCGGTCATTATTTTACTAATTAAAAGTTTTGGTATTGCTAGTTTAATAGTAATCAATTACTTAAATTAAACTTAGATTTCTTTAGTTAATTTTGTAATTTTTTAGTTAATTTGCTTGAATATCATGGAGGTATGATAGCTCAATAAAAACTTTGGTAATTCATTGTTTCATCGTGATTAATTAATTACATTGAAGCAAAATAACGCGTTGTCCCGCTTTTACAGAGACGGCTCTAAAATGTGATAATGTAATTTAAACTATCTTCTTATGCCCGATTTACTAAAGTTGAAAAAATTGATTATCTATCTGTTCTCTGTTCACTGTTACCTATCAGTTAAAATACATTACAGTTAAATTGACGAAATAACCAATCAAGTGTTTGATTTGTTTTTGTTTTATGTGGTTCTAATTAGATGGGATTGGATAAGGTGCATGTCCTCAGCCCCCTCCATTGCGAATTTTTAATTCAAAAAAGTCTAAATCTATTGTGCATTATTTATTTTAGGTTGAATTTCTTTTGTTTTTGAATTATTTAGAAAATTAATTGGGGGCGGGGTTGGCACACCCCGCAAACCCCCCAGTTTAACTAATTTATTTTTATTGAAAGTGAATTAAATATTTAAGCATATTTCAAGTTTTTAAAATTAGCTATGGCAAGTAAATGTGTTAATTTATAATCTGACAATTAATATAAACTGCATAATTAATGAGGGGTAGATCTCTGCAACGGAAAATCTTCAGTTTACTTATAATAAATAATTCAATGAGGGTCTGGTGTGGAACACTCCAGTGTTCAACGGAGATCTTCTGTTTACTTCTAATAAATAATAGCTCAACGGGGGTCTGGGGTGGAACACCTCCAGTGCACAAATTTTGGAATGAAGAACATTGCAAAACATGTAGAACCCCGGATCGAGTAGTTTATTTTCTATCAGAAGTAAACTGACAATCTCCCGTTGTTGAGGCACTGGAGGGTGTTCCACACCCCAGACCCCCCGGTTTAATTAATTTATTTTTATTAAAAGTGAATTAAATATTTAAGCATATTTCAAGTTTTTTAAAATTAGCTATGGCCAAGTAAATGTGTTTAATTCGTAATCTGGCAATAAATTATAAATTCCGTACCGCAGGGGGTACGGAATACAGCATATTTATCATTTGTTTGGTTGTTTTTCATTGTATGCAACTTCTTTGAATCGCTATAATGACTATAAAAATGTCACGTTACCATAGAAACGGCCAAGAAAGTATTCTGATATTTCCAAATAATTATTATTAATAATTATTCGTCATAATAATTATTGCATTAATCGGATTCGCTACCTATGCTCGTTACGTTTTAAAAATTTTGACGAACACAAACGACACTACTTTTTGTAAAATCGGTAATATTTTTAACACGTTAAGTCTGTGAAATACCGATGATGTACGTGAAATACAATGAAGTATCGATAAAGAAGAAGAAGTACCGTGAATTATTGATAAAGTACGGTGAATTACTGGTGAAGTACGTGAAGTCTCGTGAATTACTACTGAAATGAAGTAGGACGAAGTATGGTGAATTATGATGAAGTACGTGAAGTGGGAAGTTAATTGTACACGATTTCCTCTAGCGGTTGACCCCTCGGTTTACAGTTAATTATGTTGGTGAATTTTTGCTTTCGATTTCAACTAAAAGAAAACTTGATAATAGGGAACACGCATGAATAAAAAAATTTAGTTAAAACAGTATTTTTCGATTAATCCAATATATTAAATGTCAAATCAGTAGAAATAACTTCTATATATTGTATTTTGTTATAAATAATCGATTTTAAAATTCAATGATAATTTAAAATAAATCATGTGACATCATTGGTTTAAAGTCATACGGTTCTATAATGCGCTTACATTTCTTATATTTAGGAGCAATACAATACTTATAGCTTGTTTTCTTGTTGGTTTCCATGATAATAACAGCTTTTAACACTAACAAACTTCAATTTTCAAGCACAAAACTGCACAAAACAACTAGCGGCGTTTTAAGTTACTAAGGTTACTAAGCCATGTGACGTCACTAGCAAATAGCAACTTGCGCGGTCGTTTCCTTCAATTCAAATTGATAGATTTTTAAATATTTTTTAAATTATTATCGAAACGAAAATAAATAATATTAATCAGTATCTTTAGATATTTTTGATCTAATTACGCTATAAAAAATATGTATGCATCTTCTATTGTGTATGCTGCAATTACCATTTTAACCAATCTAGTATTCAAAGCTGAAAATATAGATAAGGATTTGGTATTACCGGTTATTATTGTAATCCCATATGGCTCTGTGCTGGCTCATGTTCGTTTTATTCTGCTTATTGGTGAAATAGTGCTTCGTTTGACTTACCCTCATTCGGTTAAGGTCTAAATTGACATTTCCTCTTTTCTGGTTAGTGCAGGTGGGCTTCTACCCTATTCCGGTTCAACACCACAATGAGTATGCTTAAAAGAATTGTAGCGAAAATGTTCAACTTTCACCATCATTCCCCACTTTATTTTGTTCTTGGGTGGTATTAGTTATACATATCAGCTCAACTTTGTGTTTTCACACTACAGATTCAGAGCGGAGTGATCCGAAAATCTCTAGGGGTTCTTATAATTTAGAATAACCACTCTGTACAGATCACTCACCTCCATCGTCTCGTGCTGTTTTAACAAATTGAATGCATTTTTTTATACTATGTACGAATATTTTAATCATGGTGTCTTAAGCCAAAATTCAATATTGTAAAAAGTACGTACTTGAATTATTTGCGTAAACTTTGATTTACGTTGTACATGCATAAACCTTGACACGAGGGAGGTTCGTAGAGATGGGAATAACATGTGGGAGTTGCAGGTGTACAGGCAACTTATTTACCAAAGTAGGAAACTAGGATATGTCTGTAATATTGAATTGTATGTTTTGAAGTCAAACATTCCGGAACAGTATAAAATGTACATACTCACTTTAGCGATAATAATACAGTTACCTTAAATCTTTTCACGAAACAAGCAGTATTGAGACGTTTTGTAATGGTTTCTTAGTTTTGGTGTAGTATATTAATGTTTCGAGATAAAAATAGTTAGATTCATTGCTGTAGAACCCAGAGGATTAATGAAATTCATTATTAAGGCACGAGGTAAGTTATTCCGGCATTACGTTACAGTTTTTTAAAGTCAGTTTATACAAAATTATTAAAGCGAAGCCGGCGAACTAGCTCATAAAACATCCGCTTTTTATAAAACTTGACAAAGACAACTTAGAAAAGTAGAAAAAGTAATGAAATCGAAATCGACCGTATAGTTTTTGAATAAATTCATTTTTTTAATTTTCCTCTGTTTCGCAGCCCAGAAAATAAAATATTCAATTTGCAATTTTGCGATATTTATTTGTATAACGTAGACAATCATCTTTTTAAGGTCTTGTAAACTAAACAAAATCATGTTTATTTATTAAATTTTATAACATGTAAGTTAATTTTATTTTGGCTAGAAGCAATCTTCAAATGGAGCGCTTATTACGCTTGAATTGGGCATTCTAGTGAATTTTGATGTTTAGACTGCATAAAAATGAACCTTGATTTAAGTTTTATGTTTTAAGTAGATCCTTATAATACTAAAGCTTTACACTTTGTCGAACTTGGAACTTTTTAATTTGTAAAATTGGAAATAAAAAGTTTCACGAAGCATACATTAAATGTCAAATCAGTAAAATATCTTCTATTTATTGTATTTTGTTATAAATAATCGATTTTAAAATTCAATGATAATTTAAAATAAATCATGTGACATCATTGGTTTGAAGTCATACGGCTCTATAATGTGCTTACATTTCTTACATTTAGGAGCAACACAATACTTATAGCTTGTTTTCTTGTTGGTTTCCATGATAATAATAGCTTTTAACACTAACAAACTTCAATTTTCAAGCACAAAACTGCAACAAACAACTAGCCGCGTTTTAAGTTACTAAGGTTACTAAGCCGTGTGACGTCACTAGCAAATAGCGACTTGCGCGGTCGTTTCCTTCAATTCAAATTGGTAGATTTTTAAATATTTTTAAATTATTATCGAAACGAAAATAAATAAAATAAATAGTATTAATCAGTATCTTTAGATACAGGTTGGTTGTAAAGTATTTAAAGCAAAAATGAAAGAATGTGAACTTTTAAATGAAATTAGTTTTTTTATTCAATATAATCTCCCTCAACTTCAATACACTTATTCCAATAACCCTGCAATAATTTTATTCCATCTCTGTAATGATTTTCTGGAAGCTCTGCAAAATACTGTTCCACGACTGAAATAGCTTCTTCATTCGATGAAAAACGCTTTCCACGAACGAATTGTTTGAAGTTTCTGAAGAGGTAGTAGTCGCTAGGAGCCAAATCTGGCGAATACGGTGGATGTTCAAGCAATTCGTACTTTAGTTCATTGAATTTTGCCATTGTTAAAACACTTTTGTGGACAGGTGCGTTGTCTTGGTGAAAGATGATTTTTATGTTGCAAACCGGGTCTCTTTTCACGAATTTGTTCGTTCAATTGATCCAAAAGGTTACAATAATATTCAGAGTTAATTGTTTTACCTTTTTCAAGATAATCAATCAATAAAATCCTTTTGCATCCCAAAAAACTGATGCCATAACCTTTTTTGCTGATCGTCCTGACTTCACCTGTTTTGGAGCTGAACAACCAGCCTCAGTCCACTGTAATCGTTCTTGTTTCAATTTAGGATCATGGTGGTAGATCCAAGTCTCATCCATAGTTACAAAACGACGCACAAAATCGATTTTATTCTTATTAAAAAGATTCAAATGATGCTGAGAAATTTGCTTTCGTGTGAGTTTTTGTTGAATTGTTAACGAATGCGGCACTAACTTTCCAAACAGCTTTTTCATACGTAATTCTTTATGTAAAATATAGAGTACTCGTTCGTCTGAGATGCCTATGGTATTAGCAATTTCACGCTTAGTCAAACTTGGATCTTCACTAACAATATTATGTACTTGTTCAATGATTTCTGGTGTTGTTGCAGTTTTTGGTCGTCCACTACGTGGTTCATCTTCAACGCTTGTACGACCACGTTTAAACTCTAAAACCCATCGATGTACAGTTGGAAATGAAGGAGCAGATTCTTTTAACACGCTCACCATTTTTGTATGAATTTCTGTTGCTGATAAACCTTCCAAAACAAAGAATTTTATCACTGCACGATACTCAGTTTTTTCCATTGTTAAAAAATACACCGACACGTCGACTTCAAATGGCTTGTAAACAATGAATGAATTGACAGATCGAAATAAAATTTTTAGTAGGTTCATATGAAAGATCAAATATCAAAATGACGTATGAATTTTGATTCCTCTACTGCTTAATAGGTGTCGCTTTCAGTACTTTTCAACCAACCTGTATTTTTGATCTAACTACGCTATAAAAAAATTTATGCATCTTCCCTATTGTGTATGCTGCAATTACCATTTCAACCAATCCAGTATTCAAAGCTGAAAATATAGGTAGGGGTTTGTTATTACCGGTTAGTATGGTAGTCCCATATGGCTCTGTGCTGGCTCATGTTCGTTTTATTCTGCTTATTGGTGAAATAGTGCTTCGTTTAACTTACCCTTATTTAATTCGGTTAAGCTCTAAACTGACATTTCCTCTTTTCTGGTTAGTGCAGGTGGGCTTCTACCCTGTTCCGGTTTGACACCACAATGAGTATGCTTAAAAGAATTGTAGCGATAATGTTCAACTTTCACCATCATTCCCCACTTTATTTTGTTCTTGGGTGGTATTAGTTATACATATCAGCTCAACTTTGTGTTTTTCGCACTACAGATTCAGAGCGGAGTGATCCGAATATCTCTAAAGGTTCTTATAATTTAGGATAACCACTTCGTACAGATGTTGAAATTTAATAAAATAAAAAAGCAAAGTAATTCTTTAGTAGTTTACCTTTATTAAATCCGGTATCCATTACAGATAAGTTTCTGTTGAACTCACCTCCATCGTCTAGTGCTGTTTTAGCAAATTGAATGTATTTATTTATACTATGTACGGATATTTTAATCATGGTGTCTTAAACCAAAATTCAATATTGTAAAAAGTACGTACTTGAATTATTTGCGTGAACTTTGATTTACGTTGTACATGCATAAACCTTGACACGAGGGAGGTTCGTAGAGATGGGAATAACATGTGGGAGTTGCAGGTGTACAGGCAGCTTATTTACCAAAGTAGGAAACTAGGATATGTCTGTAATATTGAATTGCATGTTTTGAAGTCAAACATTCCGGAACAGTGTAAAATGTACATACTCACTTTAGCGATAATAATATAGTTAACCTAAAATCTTTTCACGAAACAAGCAGTATTGAGACGTTTTGTAATGGTTTCTTAGTTTTGGTGTAGTATATTAATGTTTCGAGATAAAAATAGTTAGATTCATTGCTGTAGAACCCAGAGGATTAATGAAATTCATTATTAAGGCACGAGGTAAGTTATTCCGGCATTACGTTACAGTTTTTAAAGTCAGTTTATACAAAATTATTAAAGCGAAGCCGGCGAACTAGCTCATAAAATATCCGCTTTTTATAAAACTTGACAAAGACAACTTAGAAAAGTAGAAAAGTAATGAAATCGAAATCGACCGTATAGTTTTGAATAAATTCATTTTTAAACTTTCCTCTGTTTCGCAGCGCCAGAAAATAAAATATTCAATTTGCAATTTTACGATATTTATTTGTATAACGTAGACAATCATCTTTTAAGGTCTTGTAAACTAAACAAAATCATGTTTATTTATTAAATTTTGTTAATTTTATTTTGGCTAGAAGCAATCTTCAAATGGAGCGCTTATTACGCTTGAATTGGGCATTCTAGTGAATTTTGATGTTTAGACTGCATAAAAATGAACCTTGATTTAAGTTTTATGTTTTAAGTAGATCCTTATAATACTAAAGCTTTACACTTTGTCGAACTTGGAACTTTTTAATTTGTAAAATTGGAAATAAAAAGTTTCACGAAGGTTTTGTCTAGGCATTTTCATCAGCTTTGTGAAGCTCTGTCGAATTTTTTGTAGAAAAGAAAATGTTTGACTCTGGCGCAAGTAATTTGTACGGCTCGCTTGAGCTAACAGTAAGTTACTCACTTGGAGGTAAAAAAACACAGAGCATAATGTCATTCGTTAAATTTTATTCGTGGCAAATAATTGAATAATTTGGAAAAATTATTATTGGAAAATATGTGTATATATGTTCGACTGCATGAGTAAAATTTTAATAGTACATAGGTCACCAATTGTTGAATAGCATTAAAATAAGGCGAATAATCGATTTTAAAGTTGCTAAAGTTTCTTATAGAAACATGGCTTAATTATGATAGGTGGAGACTCTCACTTTTATGGAGGCTATGTGAACCTGACGGATGTGCAGACAAATGTGTAAAGTCTTAGCACACGAAGTGCAGGCCATCTCCCTGCAGCTAGGGCCAAGGCTCTCTTCAAGGTCACCACAACGGGAGTCACTCTTTCATTTCTAAATTCAGCCTAACCGAGCTCGTTCTTTGTGGGAGAACAGAATTGGCAAACCGGGTGCGATCTCGTTCTAAGAAACAGCTACATTGTCCTTAATTTACAACAGGATACTAGGAAGTATGAGGTAGAACCTTGGTATCCCAAAATAAATATCACTGCCACTTTAGCTTTGAATCCCGCGTCGTTAACATTCACATTTGGGAGATCTGCACGACTTCGGGAATATTTTTATTAATTATTATCTATTAAATGAAAAAATTTTAACTTAGACTTGTTTTTGGTTCTAACAAGAGCCGGTTTTAAACATCGTTGACGATTTTAAATAATACACTGCAGAAAAGTTTCATTTCTGCTTGGCAACTTGCAAGTAAAATTACTAAAATTGAGTAGCAGGTTTATTGCTATGATTTTTATTGGGAATTTAGCTAACTTTGTTTTTACAAATGTTTCACTTCAACTACCTAATATGTATGTTGATATGTACATAATATGTTGATAGTGCAACCAGAGTTTGTATTAACGCAATTTTAGTAACTCCGCTCACCAGGTCCTTATTTTTTGCAATTTTGGTATGCATTTTTAACATTTAAAGCCAATTTTTATGTTTATACTATATGTATTTTATATTCCTAATAACATCCTGATTCAAAAAATATTTTAGATTCCTAAATCGGCATTTGCTAACATATTTTTGAAATTCAATGTTGCAGCGGAAATAACGGTCTAGAAAATTCATAGACTGTAAAGAAACGCACAAATCTTTTAGATTAGCTCATTGTGTTATACCAACTGCAAAAGTGGTGTACCTACATTTTCTTTGTTATATTATGCAATTTTCAAATTACATATTTCAAAATATAATAACTTTTGTCAATATTTTTGATTATACATCAAGATCAGATAAGCAAACTTTATGGGAGCTTTTGAAATACTTCTTGTGGTTCAAAAGATTTATCAACAAGTGTGGATATTAAATTGGAATGTGCAATAAATACTTTATTGTTTGTTTATGGTTTTTCTATCTGATAATATATCCGTTCAAAAGTAATAATTTTGCTTCAAATCTTTATTTGATGTTCTCTTAAAAAAATTATTACAATAAATTAAATGTGAGAAGAATTGTAATAAACAAAATATTGGGATAATTATTATTAGTGAAGTTTGCTTATAAATTTTACATAATCTTAAACATTATCTCCCAATACAGTCGATTCCGCTTAATTGGGTCATCGGTTAATCGGGGTAATCGCTTATTTGGAAATTTTACGACCGTTTTGTGTGGAAATAGAATCGAAAACGAAATAGTTTCATCAGAAGATATACAAAATTGCTTATGGAAATATGAAAATATGGAAAACAAAAACAATCCAGACAGAGAAAATTCATCGGACAAGAGGAGCAACAGAAACTATTACCGTATGTAATGGAATGTACAGAAAATCAAACTACTACAGAAATCCATGCCTAAATCAACGATCAACATCGATCCCAAAAATATTCTGGTCCTAATAAAATAGAAAGAAAGCGAAAAAGGAATACGGAAAATCAAAGGAAACGTAAAATAGGAAGATCAGGAGAAGATCAAACAGATGGAGAGCAGACAGAAGGAAAGATGTAGAATTTGTGGACAAAACCGAGACGCATATGGAACAATAAGTATTGGATGAATTGGAAACGCTAAAGGAGGGTCCGATTACAATGCAAACCTGGAGAGCATTGTTACTCCAACTCCTTTGGTGGTGAATACACCAACATTAATAGAAAACAAGCAACCAACAGCGTGTAGAGGTAATAAACCTGAACTCAAAAGTACATTTTCCTATAAAAATAGCTTTATCAAACGAAAAAACGGACTATTCAGATGAGGTTCAGCAATCCCAAATTTAACAAGGAATAAATGGTAAGCAAGAAACACGGAAAGCAGAAAAAATGAATATTGATAAAACAGAAAACTTGGAGAAAAAGATGACAGTTTTGGAGGATTTCATCAACGCAGTTATCTTCGCATCTAACAAAAGTAAAGAAGTACTGACAACTTATTTTGTTACTTCTGCATTCTTTCCTTATTCCTCCTTTTTCTCCTCTCTTTTTATAAATTCATTTTGCCCTTATCTTAACCGTAACTCTGACATCTTCATGACTTGCTCCGTATTCGATAGTTTCGAATCGCTTCCCCCTTCTCAGACGATTTTTAAAAATAAATACTTAGCCTAAAAATAAAATAAAAACTAACAATGATCTGATTGAACGAAAGTCATGCAAAGTCCTGGATGATTTTATGGATTTTATATCCGGAAAGTTTTTAATTGTACACTTAGAACACGAAACCAAATTAATAATGAAATGGATTATATCGAAGACGCTTGAACTCAAGAAAGAATACTGGCACATTCTAACAAATTTATTCAAATTAATTGAAATCGATTAAAATATTGTCATTTTCTGTAAAATTTGGAAAACCGAAAACGCAACCAACTTGTCGCTTTAGATTGGTAAAATGTTTTTCTTTATAATAAATAAACTTAACTTCATCCGTTTATTTGGGCCAAATCTTGAAGAACAGAAACCAAACTAAGGAAATAATATCCAATTTTCGCCTATTTGGCCAGCCGCTTCATTGGCCCAAATGTTCTTGCCCAACGTGTCCCGATTAAGCAGAATTTACCGTATTTAAGAAAATTGCAAAATTTTATAATTACCAAAAATTTATTTGGAATTTTGTAACTCCAACGGCACGCAGTTGACATTACATGAATAGTTTTGTTTTAAAAATCCAAAAATCAAAGAAACGTCGACACAAATAATTTACACTAACAGCGAATTTTGGAATTACAAATTTAGAAAAATATGTTATGATACAAAAATACAAACTGTAAGGAATGCAATTTCCAAGTTCAGGCTTATCCGTGGCTTGGACCGATGATGGCTACTGATGCCTCTCGAAAAGCGGATCCGCTCTCCTGAAGATCGTCAGAAATTCAATATTCTAATCCTAAAACTGAGGTTCTTACGGGTTATACCTGTAACCTGTACGTTACAATTCCCTTTTTCATAATACATAAAATTTAGAAATAAAATTCATTTTCGGCTGGTAACAAATATTCTATTTCCTCATCTTCAAATTCCAAGAAGAGATGATTTTTAATGATTCGAAAATACGCGGATCGTTAAAAAATTAAAAATATGTCAATTATATCAATTTAATCAAAATCGATACTAAAATACCTCTGCAAATTCAAATAATATACAATAATTATTGAAATTATTTATAAGCAGATATATTTTTCGTTTCTCGACGACATCGACATAATAAAAATAATAAAATCTGAATAGTTTTGAATTGAAATTTTAAGGTTTGAATAAGTGCGGGAATTTTGAATTTGGAAAAATTGTAAGAATTTTTCGAGGGATCAACCGCTAGAGGAAATCGTGTACAATTAACTTCACGTACTTTACCAGTAATTCACCGTACTTCATCAATAATTCACGGTACTTCATCTAATTCATCGATACTTCATTGTATTTCACGTACTGCATCGGTATTTCAGAAACTTACCGAGATTCCAAAATTTGAGCACTGGGGGGTGTTCCACACCCCGGATCGAGTAGTTTTTTTTTATCAAAAGTAAACTGAAGATTTCCCTTGCAGAGGCACTGAAAGGTGTTCCACGCCCCAAACCCCCCGGATTAAGCAGTTTTTTTTTATTTTGTTGCAGAGATCTGCGGCCCCGGGGGTACGGAATTTATAATTAAGTAGTTTATAAGTAATTGTCAAATTACGAATTAAACACATTTACTTGGTCATAGCTAATTTTAATAAACTTGAGATATGCTTAAATATTTAATTCACTTTTAATAAAAATTAATTATTTAAACCGGGGCCCTGGGTGTGGAACACCTCAGTGCCAACGGAGATCTTTAGTTTACTTTTGATAAAAAGTAAACTACTCGGTCTGGAAGTTCTGGGGATTCTGCAATGTTTTTCATTCCAAAATTTGGCACTGGAGGGTGTTCCACCAGACCCCGGATTGAGTAATTTATTTTATTAGAAGTAAACTAAAGATCTCCCGTTGCAGAGATCTACCTCCCAGGGGTATGGAATTTATAATTATGCAGTTTATGATTAATTGTCAGATTATGAATTAAACACATTTACTTGGCCATAGCTAATTTTAAAAAACTTGGGATATGCTTAAATATTTAATTCACTTTTAATAAAAATAAATTATGTAAACCAGGGGGTCTGGGGGGTGTGGAACACCTTCCAGTGCTCTGCAACGGGAGATCTTCAGTTAACTTCTAATAAAAAAGAAACTACTAAATCCGGAGGATCAATGTAATTAATTAATCACGACGAAATAATGAATTACCAAAGCTTTTTATTGAACTACCAAACCTCCATGATATTTAAACAAATGAGTTAAAAAAATTACAAAATTAACTAAAGAAATCTAAGTTTAATTTAATTAATTAATTACTGTTAAACTAGCAACTACCAAAACTTTTAATTAGTAAAATAATGACCGCCAAAGGTCTATTCAACGTTTAAGATAAAAAATTGTTAAGAAAATCTACTGATGTAAGTTAATTTGCTATCAAATAATTATTATTGAATACACGTGTCTTAGCTATGATACATATTGACCGTAGCGCATGCGCATAAGCTAGGTTCAACTTCATGTAATTCACCAAAAATTTACTAACTTCATGATACTTTACTTGTACTTTAATATACTAAACACGTATTTTACCTACTTTACACGTACTTCATGTATTTTACCAGTACTTCATGTACTTCACAAGTACTTTATGTGTTTCACAAGTACTTCATGTACTTCACATGAGATGTCATGTACTTCATGGCATGTGTACAAAAACTTCACCAGCGGTTAACCCCTCGGAATTTTTAAAATAAGGAAAAAATTGTTTCAATTTAACGTTTCTACTGTTTATAAAATGAAAGGATATCGATCCTACAATGTAATTTTTTAAATTTTGTTTGTCATACATAAACTTACAAGACAATTTATTGCTGGATTATAACAATATTTTATGCAGGAGCGTAACGAGAGAAGCTTGTTATCCGCACGAAATATTTGTGTTGATTTTGTGCAATTAGAGAATAGTAATATTAAAAGGCAGAATACTTTTGATGCATTAGATTAGTTTCATTCTATTTTTCAAACTTAATTAATTATAATTCTGTTATTTACATTATAGGTGTAAAATTATGTAGCTTTTTTTTTTAATTGGGCGAACTTCGCTTATTTGGGCAAACCGCTTAATTGTATATTCCTGTGGTTGTGTTCTTTTTTTCCTTGGGTGATTAAATAGCTCTTAGATTAGTGCTATTATGAGTATATTATGAATAGATTATTGCTCTCAGATAGCCTCGGTCATTGAAATTCACTCAGTATATGTATGTTAAAAACAAAGCCTAAAATTGTATTATTATTATTTTTCAAATACCAGGGTGGTATCTGTTTTAAAATACGACATGTAAAAAAAATTAAACTACATATCTGTATTATTCCAGGGTGGGCTAGACAAATTTTGGGTGTGCCAGATTTACCGGGCTACTTTCCGACAACGCCACTAATGACAGATACAGAAGCAGTTTGTGCTTAGTTCTTGGTGCGATGAAATAATATAATATAATTAATTAAATAAGTAAATACGAAATGAAATAATATATAATTAATTAAATAAGTAAATACGAAATGAGACGGTCATTGGTCTGGGTGTTAGCGTAAGGACTGCTAATGCAAGGCGCCCCGGTTCAAATCCGGGTAGAGCTCACTTTGCAATGACGTCTCCGTGCTTCGGAAGGCACGTAAAGACGGTGGTCCTCCTATGTTAATGAATTGCCAGCATTAACAATAAAAAATAGGGTAACAGGCACATCTGAGGCAAGCCTAGCAAGCTACTTCAGATGTAAAGCAAGTAGTGCTCAAGGTACTGACAGTGGCTTCGGAATATCTCCGATGCTACTGTTAAGTAAAACAGATCAACAGATCTGGGCATACAGGGTTATCCTAGCCAAAAGTAGAAGAAGAAGAAGAAGAAAATTAACATAGCAGGCTAGCAGTTAGCGTATTGGATTGCTATGCCGCAGTCGTGTGTTCAATCACCAACCATTGAGTTTTTCTGACCATGTATTTTTGCGGTATTAAATACCAATGCATCTTCTCTTTAATTGAAGAATTTACCCTTCTTGCGGTTTGGAGCTCGCGTTAAACTGTAGCTCTCTTCTGCCTGTAGATACTATAACACGTTTACACGGAGGAAGAAGGAGGCAACAGCTCAGGCTGTTAAAAATAAACAAACTAAACATACAAAGTAAGTAGTTGGCAAATAATTGAACAAATTCGGCCAGCATAGATTCAGAAATGTAAAAATTCAATAATATTTCAGGAGATCTTAGGGTGTGTTGATACCAATTAAAACGCAGATACATTTAGAAGATAATTTCAGGCATTGAACATTCGATTGAGTAGAAGTGCTCCCTGGCTTTTAACTTTTTTCACATGTTGTTCGTACAGCCAACTATCCATGTCGAAAAAATGTAAATATTCCTTCAAACGCTGATGGTGAAAACTCAATATGGGGCCGAATATAGTTCGCAAACAGTTTTTAACTTAAGAAGAAATGGTTCAATTTCTTGAAATGCTTTGAAAGAAGAAAATCCATAGTTTTAGCTCTTCTTCAGATATTCTTATGTGACTACTCTACATGGCATTATTTGTTATAAACCCCAATGCCAATGCTTAGTTCAAAAGCTGCTAAATCATTAACCCTGTAATCCACCCTCTTATCATAAATCTTGGACTATTTTTGGGACCTCCTTGCTGTTCTATTTAAAGCAAAACGCAACGCCATCAGATCACGCTACGCTACTGTCGCGGATTAATCCTGCCGAGAAGCATGTCAATAAATTTAGTAAGCTAAATTTGTAGAATATCGTGAGAAGGATTATTGTACATTTTTGTATCGTCAGAAAATTGAGAATGAGGCTTGGAATGGAAGATCAGTAATACAGTGGAGTCATTCTATCAATGTACCATCTTCCAATTCGATCAGATGTGAAAGGATCTAACTGAGACTCCAGGAAGACGGTGGCTATCGTGATGAGATTTTTCTAATACGCAACAATTGAAAATTGAAAATGTTAAAAAATTGTTTGGACACACCACGTAGATCCCGATACATTATTTTTAAGGTATATCACTAAATTGAAAATTGAGAAAAAATTATTTCCCCAATTTTGAGAATATAACTCCGTTCTTTTATATTTTCAATGATTAATTCCTCGTATCCATCTTGCTACACTATTTAATTCCATTTTCCATAGAGACAGGATTGCAAGATTGTATTCTAATTGGATTAACATAATGGCAGGTGTTCAAAGCGTCAGATAAAAGCTAACCTGCTAATAAAATGCATAAGCTACGAGTAGCTGTAGCTATTGCAAAACGCAAATCTCCACGTATGCTATTTAGGCAACACTTGGTGCAGATATGGTAGAGAATACCCAAACTGTATATTTGGACCCCAGAGCAACAAAAACGAAAAGTAAAACTAAAGCAAGCTTTATTAGACGTTAATTGAAAATAGATACATTTTTGGCACACTTGATATTTTAAAATGAGCTAAATTTGATTTTTAAATCTACCTCGATGTTGTTCAACTACTAATAAGTCATCTAATTGTTACATTATTATAATTTTTTCCACAAAATTTTTTATAATAAAAATTTCTATTCAGTCAGGTACCAGAACTTAAGAATTACATCTTTCGGAAATAAAATAAATTATGTAGATATAGAAAAATTGTTCCCTTTACAATAAATAACATAAACTTTAAAACAGTACATAGAGGCCTTTATCACCAGTAATCGATTTCGTTCTAATCAATATATTATTGTAACAATATATTCTCCAATCGATTATTTTTATACTATAGTGACCTTCAAACAATAGTAATTTATCATTTCTTTAAAATCACATTTTAATAACAAATTCACCAAACTTCGCACTTGTTTTTTGGATTCATCCTACTTCCAAGTTTACATTTATATACATCACTGAATTCCTTTACATTTGAAAGACTGCCCAAAACTCTTATTTGAGCAGGAGAATGAGCATCCTTATCTATTTGAAGATTTGTAGATTCGTTAGTTGCGGAGGAACACCACACCTGAGCAAAAGCTAGGAAAAATAGTTGCTTATGTGATAAATTTAGGCCGGGAAGGGATGGCGGTTCATCCTTTTTACTTGCAATATTTAGATACGCATGATATGCTGCTTTAAGACCCCCATTATCGGCTATATTTTCGCCTAAAGTCTGATTCCCATTTACGTTCTTCCCACTTATTTTGTACTCATCTAAAAAATAAAATGATTTAGAACTTTTTTTACAATATCTTTTTGCAATTTTTTACTGTATTGCTTCACAACACACTTGGTCCTCTCTTTAAATTTAGCAATTGTTTTATTATTCCACCACTGGTGTAAATTTCCATCTTTATCGAATTCTCTTCCTTGATCATCAAATCCGTGTGTCAGTTCGTGACCCATAACAACTCCCATCCCCCCATAATTTAAACTTGTCGGATACCTAGCATCATAGAATGGTTTTTGCAGCACACCAGCAGGAAAAACCATTTGATTTTTAGTTGGAGTATAGTAAGCATTTACGGTTGGTGGAGACATACTCCAAGTTGTTTTGTTGACAGGTTCAGAAATCTTTTCTAAATTTTTCTTTAAGGTATACTGATTCAGGTTAATATTGTTTTCAAAATAGGCGTTATTGCGTATTTCAAGTAATTTGTATTTTTCATCCAATTCCTCAGGATTTAATATGAATTCAGGATAACCTACGACAAAATCGCTTTAGAATAAATTAAACCGCCAATTTTTCAATTACCAATACCTATCATATCGGATATAGCATCAGCTTTAATTTCTGCCGCTTTTCTTGTTTGGGAATCCATCCAATCTAAATTTTTGAAATTGTTTTGAACGCAATTCGTACGTTATTCACCATAGCTTCGGTTTCAATTTTAGATTCCCCTTGGAAAACTTCTCTGACAAATATTGCTCCAATAGCAAATCCTAAAACATTATTGGTGTCTGCAATGCAGTATCGCCATTGCGGTTCTTCACCACTTTCTGGGCCCAGTAAAACTTTTCGTAAGCCTTTATAAGCATCTCTAAATGCTTTCGACAGACAACCAATAAAATTCTTTACGGTTTGCCACATGAAGTAATTATTAAGAACTCTAAAAAATTATTTGGCGTTAATCGGCATGCCAGATTCGCCTGTTTCACTTACATTTGTTTCTCGGGAGTTTTTTGATATTCGATTATCAAACCGTTTAATTTTTCTAAATATTCTGGTGCATATACCACAACGTTTTCTTTGTCTGTGATTTTTTTATCCACAATTCGAAATGCATCTTCAAAAAATTTTCTCCAGTTTATCTATAATTTTAATTACTTACTTGGCATAATTACTTAAGAATGTCAAATATTTACAAATCCTGCCAATTCTTGAAGTTCTGTAATCGACATCATGTGATACAGAGATTCTTCGTCGCGTCTTTGCTCATTGGGAGTTGTGATATTTGCCAATTCAGTTTCAAAGTCAATTACAGCTTGCATTTGAGCTTGTGTGTAATTTGCATCGCCATCTAATAATATACCAACCTAAAATTATTTTAATAAAAAAATGTATGTTTGCAAAATAGATAATGTAATTTATTTACTTTAGTCATGTAATCTAAATATGCGGGCAAAATTTTAGCACGTGCAGTTTTATTTAAATAATTTTCACGTGTTGGTAATGTTAATCCACTTTGATCAATTTGTATCACGTGCCTCGTCGAATTTCGGTCATCCTCTCCAACTGCATACGAAAACAAAGCCCCGATATTGTATTTATTTTGAATTGTTTGCAAAATATTTTGAATTCTCCAGTTTGTAATGGAAAAATCACTGCTTTTTGACACATTCCACCCCCCTATCTTTTTTATAAGCTCCAACATTGGTTTCGCACCCAGTTCTTCAATGGTATCGTTGACGTCCAAACAGGATTCATAATAGGATTTTGCTTTTTGTTCCGCTTTTGATTTCAAATGGCCATCTGCTTTATCTGAAATATCGTTTATTATGTTACGTTCTGGTAAGTTCGAGAAGGAGTGGACTCACCTAATTCGTGTTTAACTATCAGTTGATTCTCTTGTTCCAATTTTGTAAAAGTGCCCCAGCTACTTTTGCCTTCGGGTATTGGGTTTGCTTTGATCCAGCCATTGCAAGCGTAACCGTAAAAGTCTTCACATGGATCTATCGACGTATCCATTGCTTGGAGAATATTGCTGGATATTTCTACACAATTTTCCGTTAGGCATGGAGAAGGTACTTTTGGTCCAGATTTTGGAATCTAGAAAATTGAGATTGTTAAATTTTAGTTCTGTTTGCGAAAAGAATGATTATCTTACCGGGTTTTCTCTTATTCTCGTGTCCATTGCACCCAGAAGTAATGATAATACCAACACTACGAATAGTAGAGTTGCCACCAAAATTAAGAGGAATTTTTCCAACATCGTTCTCTTTTTCCACATGCTGGTGCTTGTGTGATATCTAATGTGGGTAGCACTGCTGCTAATTCCTGAAAATAATAAACAGCTGCTTGTAAAGTTAACCAATATGGGACGTGATTGGCATTTATTTGTGTGGGAAAAAGGAAAATTGAAAATTTAAGAACAAAGGAGTGTGGATGACGTAGTGTATGGATAGTCGAGAAGGCCAAACCTCCAATATAATTTTCCAAGAAAACCTTCTCAAAAATGATGATTACTATCTATGTAGATCCGGCACTGGGCTTCATACATTTTTTTTTACTTTATTTTCTGAACAACGGTTAGGTACTATATGTATTATGTAATAATTAAAAATATGTCTTACGTACCTTCATTAAATTGAACGCTTCCGATGCTGGTATCATCATCAGCAAAGTCTGCGTGTTTATATTTTGTCATCTGAAAGTAAATGTTTTTGTTATTCATTGTAGGTCTAAATTTGATCGCTGTACATTTTTAAATGCAAAATGTTCTTTCCAATACTTAACTAGTTTTTTATCTAAATCTTATCTGATACCAAAATCAACAAATAAAGTTTCATTGTGTGGACAATCGGAAAAGCGTTTTTATACAGATCCGGATTTAAAATAAAAGTAAACGTAGTTATTTACTTACAGTGAAATTTTTTAAGATAGCACTCTGGGTTAAGACTGGGGTTAACGCTGCACTCGTGAGAGTTATTGAAAATAAATTGTGAGCATTCTAGCGGTATTCTATTTTTAGTGAAAAAATAAAGTTATTGACGTCATTTATGATGATCTAGTGATTTTGTAAATGAACACCGTTAAAAAAGACGATGTACAAACAAATAAGTAAAATTGCGACGCCTATATTTTCCTTTTAATTATTATTGAAGTGCTTCTTGCGTCAAACAGTATTTCTTTCTCTAAATTTTCTTTAATTGTAGGAAAATTACAACCTCAGGATGAAACACTTTTGGAATATTTGTGTCACCCACAATTCGAATTACTATGTACTATGTAACCACGACTAAAAGTAAAGTAGTTCTGAATAATAATTTTATTAACTGAAGTATATTAAATTAAGCATGTGGTTAGGTACTATTTTATTATTATCATATGACGTCACTCGGTCAACTCGCAGTAAACATTGATAAGCTAATGTTAGCTTTATTAATATTTTTCGTATAAGGGCTTTTTCGCAAATAATTTGCATGAAAATGATAATTATTTACGTACTCATATTTTTTATCGATTAAATGTCCTATCACGCAATCTATTTTCGAATAGCTTCCAACCTATAATGGTTTGCAAAAAAAAATTAAATTATTATCTACCTTCAGTTGGTAGATACTTTGTTCTCTAGGGATTACCATAATCATTTCATTTCGAACCTCCTATCTCAATGTTATCAGATCTAATTCACAACTTAACGTGGAATCCAAACCACGGCACAAACAATTTGGGCGCACAACCTTTAGATTTTGAGTTCAACTCTATAACTACCTGTATGCGAGATAACGATACACTTACATATGATAATATAATTATTACACTAATTTATTGACGATTTGAATACAAAATGTTCATAATTATTAATAAACACTACAACGATAATAGTTCTAAATATACCGAAATGTAATAATTTGACTCGACTTATCAGTGAACATACACAATTTATTAGACCGACCGGTTGTTATCCACTTTGGGCTCAATTATAACAAATTATACTAGAGTAAATTTTTCGTTCTCCATTTATTACTTTGTCATGAGAATTTAGCAAGAAGAGCAAACATTGAAAGAGTTTTATTTATGATTTTCCTGCTCGCATCAGGCGTTTGATAGGCAAAATCCAGGATGGCATACAAAAAATTTTCAGATTCTAAGTAAAAATTGTTTAAAATTTGAAATTAAAATTAATTTAATAACCACATTATAAACCAATAAGGAACCTTTCCATGAAATTTCGATCATCAGTAATGCTCAGTATCAATAAATCTTCATTGATGCAGTTTCAGATAAATTACATCGTAAACCTCGAAGAACATCGACGATTTGCTGGAAAATCAAAATTTTATTTTACTATGTCCAGATAAAATAAAATATTCTGAATTAGAAAAGTAATCCATATTTCTCAGTCGATGAAATGTCGTTCGATATAAACCTAATATTTTATTCAAAACAATCACGTTTTTAATAAAAGTGTGGTTTGTAATTTCTATAATTAAACCACCTGTTTCCTTTGCATTTATTTGCTTTTATAACCAAAACATGTTGATATTGGATTTTCTCAATTTTCCATTAATTAGAAATTTTTCTGTAATATAATTATATTATTTAGAAATCAAGGTATGAAACTATCAACAATGAATTTAAATTAAAAAATTTTTCCCAGGATCTAACCAGTAACGAGGAAAAATATTCTGAGCTTATTTTTCGAGTGAAATGAATTGCGTCGTTACTAATAAAAGCCAATACTGTGCGTGGAATTCTTACTAAATAAAATATATCCGAATCACGTCCATTTCCAATGCCATATATTAGGTAGAAACGTTTCTTTTTGTTAACATCCTGCGCGCAATATGGGAATTATCCTGGGATATCAATTTATCATTACTATTGGACGGCCAGTCGGTTATGCGGCAATAATTGGCACAAACCCTATGTTTTTATTTTTGTAAAATTTTGCACCATTTCAGTAGTGGAACGCGGTTTGAAAGACGGAGATGGAATTCTGTTTGATTGTTAATGATGGAAATCCATCAACCAAGGTCACCGACGGCTTTACCTGTCCTCCGAAGCACGGAAACAGTCATAAGAAAGTATTGGTGCTAGCCCGCTACCGCTTTCTCTCTTAAAGCATCGCACTGGCCTGCGGGATCCTTTAAGGAATATTGCATAAATCATCATCTAATAGTTTTTTATTAGGGATTCCTCAAATCCGTGAATCTAAATTTCTTTGTATAAGAAGTTCTTTTTTCGGAGTTCTGGATTCGTAGAATTCTGTAAAAATGCAGCAAATGCAGCTATGTCAAAATAAAATCAAAACAAGATCAAAAATGAAATTCCGAAAAGGTGAAGAGCCTCCCAAACTATCAGTAAAAGCTGCACAGAGAAAAATATTTGAAGCAAAACTTGAAGACAATTTTACTGAAGTAAATTATTACGCCCATTGACTTCTATAAATAAATGAAAAAAAGAGTTTGTCGTAACCAATACAGATTAGATTCCCGTCAAAATTTATATTTCCTGCAATATAATCAAAACTTGAATAAATAAAATATGTAAAACTCAATATTTCTCATTATTTTCGAAAAAAACCTCGTAAGAGCTCTATTGAAAGTACGCCATGTACGCAAATCGAAAACTGTCCAAATATTTTATTCAATATCATTTATTAATTCTAAATAAACATCAAATCTCGGTAGAGTGGCTTAGTGAGAAACGGAAGGGGCTGCAATCGAGGTTTGAATCCCACATCCGTGTTTTGAGGAAGCGCAGTGACAAAGATGATAAAATCGTTGATATATCTTTTAAAAATAAGGTCAGCATCAATATTAGTAAACAAACTAACCAAAATATCTCAGAAAATGCAAATATAAAAATTGAGCAATATTTATTTATTTATTTTTATTAATTTGTACCACGATGCTGCATAAGATAAATATTTATTGTACTATTAATGCGTACTTTTAAAAATTAATATTGATTTTTAATCTTAAAACTAAAGGAAGTAAAAACTAAAACGTAGTAAAAAAAATTACCTTAACGCTCATTTTTATCCTCAACTTCTAGAGCCAAGTACACTCAACATAAAAACTAAGATAGATATTTTAATGCATATTGCAACTGCAGGTACCGTAACATATTAATTTACTACCCACGCCCTGTGCAATCATTTAACGACGCCGGGCGTCGAAACTCTAACTGTATCGAAATTATTGATTTTCTAGAATGAAATTCGCGCCATATTTGAAAGTGTTCAACAGCCAATATTATTTTCTAACTACTGCTCACCTCTTTTATGTGAACTTGAAAACGCTAAAAGTTATTTTTGTTTTCTTGAAACCATAAAAAAATTTATGCGCTTACTGAAAGCGTATACGACGAGTACTACATATGCTTTTTAATTAAATTTCAACTTACGATTAGAAATAGAGGTAGGGTAGGGGTATTATTACTGAAATTTTATAGATAACATAGAGGTAGGGTAGGGTATTAATACTGAAATTTTATAGATAACATGCATATTGCGGAAAAGTTTCGAAGTTCTATTTTGGCAAATAAAATTTTGCAGATACATCGTTTCAAAAATTTTGGATATTTATTTTATTAGGCTCGGGACTTTTAGTTTGAATTTCTAAGTTTTGTTACATAAAAATTTTATATTCCCACGATTTACATAAACTTCTAATCTAATACAATTTATGTGTAATTAAATTATATAATTATAACTACAGAAGCCTTTTATATACATCACCTTGAAAAAATGTTTAAAATTATAATATTGTAATTATCTAAATGTATCACTGGGGAAATCACCATCGGATCATAACCAAAAATAATGTTATCGGTAGAATTAAAGTGATTCAGGTCTAAATTATTTAATGCTTCAATATGTATTTTGGCAGAATATTCCATGATAATCGTATTTTTTACTTTAACTGACACGTGCTGGGATGATGGTGACCGAAACGCGTCGCCTCACGATTAATAATAAAAGAAACGGCAAGTGAGCATTTACATTTTATTTGTTTACTATACGGACATTTCGCAAAACTTTTCGTTTAATAAAATGATGAGAGAATTTTCAGTTCTACAAAATATACCAAGATGATGACCAAGATGCGTTTGGCTGATAAGTTACAATGTCAGTAGTAATTTCGAGAAATTGGGCAGAATCGGAGAATTGGAGAAGTTGCGACTTGTAATTGCTTCTGTATCTAAGATATACATCATTCGACTAACGTGGTGGTGGAGTATTCTTCTCTATTAAGTTTCCAGATGAAGCTATACCTTTTTAAAGATACCCCAGCTATTGAGGATCCCGAATTTATGGTGGAGGGCAAGAAAAAATTCGGGCTTCTTGTTTTGCGCCCTCCCAGCCCTATCACTCCCCAGGCCATCCCTGCGGGATGAACTCCATGGTCCTGGCAGGTGGGTGCCGCTAATTCCAGCCATGTGAAGCCAGAATTTCCCCAACACAGATTCTCTCATAGAAGTCAACGCCGGGGAGTAACAGCTGTTTCTTCCTTTTCGTTGCATTGGGGCATGAAGGGTAATTTGCAAACTCCATCGTGTGGTGGTATTTGTTTAATCTGCAGTGTCCACTCATTCCAGTAACTAACCTACAATATAATAAAAAGCGTCTCTATTTTGCCCGAGAGAGAGAGAGATAAGAGAGAGCATTAGATAT
Source organism: Lycocerus yunnanus (assembly GCA_036346125.1). Taxonomy (NCBI): domain Eukaryota; kingdom Metazoa; phylum Arthropoda; class Insecta; order Coleoptera; family Cantharidae; genus Lycocerus; species Lycocerus yunnanus. The sequence continues at coordinate 3,145,709 of JARFIX010000016.1, read as the reverse complement.
ATTTCAGAATTATAGCGAGAAAAACAATGCATTTAGCTAATAAAATGATATAATATATTTCTGCATTTGCCACAGTTGCAATTTCAATTTTTTAACATTATTTTAGTTTTATTCTTCAGGAATTGGGTCAATAGAGTCATCAATATTTTCAATTTTATGCGTAGGTTTTTCTTTGCTGGTAGAAATATACGACGGAGGTGGGTCACAACATTTGTGTTTAGAAGTAGATGGTTTCTCTTCCATTTCAAATATGGAATTGTAACTTGGCGGATCGTTCCCCGACAATTTTTCTAAAAAGCAAATCTAACGTTATTGTGATGTAACAAATTAATAGTTTACTGTGCGTAAACGAAGCAAACAGTTGATCCAATATTATATCCTTATTTCTTTCTTCAAAACTTCGCGGGCTTTGAAAATTATGAAGATATTCTCGATCACAAAATATGTGTTGGTAATTGTAAGAATGCAATTGACTAAACGTATCGTTTCGTGCATTTGGGTGAGACGAAGGTTTTTTACAAAGCCAACTACTTCTGGAAGCTAACCCCAAAGCTATCAATAAAAGACACCTATCGCAAAAGTGAAATCTTGTAAAATTTATTTTTATATCCGAATCATACTTTTACCAATAGTACCAAGTCTGATAAAAATGGCGAGGTCCATCCACACAACATCCATTGTCGCAGCAAACTTCTCTTCCATAGCACATATATTGGGACGAATGGTCTGATGTGGATGGAAAAAAATTACAAAGAATTACTTCAACCTAAAGAAAGTTATTCAAATCAACAGCAAATTAATTTATTTTTACTCGCCATTTCTACTTTTTGTTGAAAAAACCAGTGAAATAAATTATTATAATAATATTTCACATATGACGTGCAGATGTTGTTTTGTCATTTTTCTTTTACAAAAATTTTAAGTTACCATGAAATAGTGATTAGACTATTTTGAACTTACCGTATATTAATGAAATACTTGTACTAGATGGCGCTTCTATTATAATCATTAACCTCACATTTTATTCTGTAAATTGCGGAAGTGATGTACTGCAGTGTCCAAATCAGACCAGATTTTATTTTACTGATGACAAAGATTTTTATGCTATAATGCTGTTGGTGGTTGTTAAAAGAACGCAAGAGTTTATCGATTTAGCTAATAGGAATAAAGGTAAAAGTAAAATTTAAATGAATATATTAATTCAAGTTTTCCGTTTTTAGGCATTGGTTAAAGAATTTTGATTTGCAATTTTCGAAATTTTTCAACATTCAAGTTAAGCACTGGTAAGAAAATTTATAATAAATATTTCCCCGTAGGGGTGTCCATTTATTTTAATTTTAATTTTAATTTGCACTCTCCTGTGGTGAGATTTGGTAATATGTGGAGAGCCCCCTCTTTCCCTCACGTGAGATTAACCCTATAATTACTTAATTTATTTGATATCTTCATGTATTTTGTTTCGATCACTAAATACCATATTTTTTCACTTGGTAACTTCAAAAATTTTTCTGATGACTTTTGAATCGGAAATTCTATCCAAAGTACGAGAGATTCGGTAAAACATTGCGCCAAAACATTTGGCCCTTTGAGTCGAATTGAGTATTTAGTAGTTTGTGTTTCCCGTTCAATTCTGTGATTATTCCATAGTCGATTGTGTTAATTTCTGGCATTTTTTTAAATTATTCAGCACTTGGTAGTTTTTGACCCTATCAAATTTTTGGATATCATTTTGTTTCAAATTTGTGAAATTAGATTATATATTTGTTGCAATTCCATTCAAGCAGTGTTTCTTAAGTATTTGAAAAAATTTCAATTTTATTTATTGAGAAGATAATATAATATCGCAACGAACATTTTCTCTTATTTACCAGCTGTTAGCAGCTTATCGCGTTCGTTTAACCAATACCAACGCAGGAATTATTGAGTTAAAATTTGAACGAAATCCAGAGAAGAAACAAGATTATTCATTATTTTATGATTTGGCTCTTGTAATATTATAAGCGCACCAAATTGTTCCCAAGATAACTACCCGGTTATTTAAAGTGTTTTTGTGACCAATTTGCTGAATAATTATAAAACCACATCACTATAGTGCTTATCGGTGTTTATTCCTTGTTCCTCCTGCCTTTAGTTCAATTTTTCCCTTATCCGAAGAAAGGAGGAGTTCCGACCAACTAACCACTTGTAAGTGAAAATCTTTGCTATTCTATTTAGGGTAGTATTGCGCCCAGAACAGTTATAACGTACATATTATATTCTCTGAATTAAAAAGTTGACGTGAAATTTTTATTCCCTCCCCCACCACACCCCACCCTTCAAATAATATTTTTAAGCTCACGTAATTAATGGATGCTTACTAATGGGTTTAGTACAATCACAACTCGTTTGGATTCTCAAATCTCGGAACCCAACGAGATTCGAGTTCCCCAAAATAGCCTAATTGGGGCTATAAATGTTCATAAAAGTTGAAGAGATCTAGGAGGAGCTAGCTACAACACTATCTTAAAATGCTCTTGATTTAAAATAGTGGTACCCCTCCCCTTTATTGCTTACTAGTACAGTAGATATACGCAAAAATAGGCGATAGGTGGAACCTATCGTTGTTGGTATCTTTTGACATATTAAAAGTTTAGACAAATCTGAGTGTTCAAAATGCGTTTTTGGCCGCTATCCTGAAACAATTTTAAAATAATCATAAAAATCGTGCGTAGTATCAAATAACAGAAAATTTCAAGCTGAGAAGGATTACGATATTGATTTTACAAAATAAAAGAAAACAACAAAATAGTGACCGTGAAGATGAAATAAAAAATTAATTTTTTCTGAAAATCCTGACTGTAATAGACACTAAACCAATTTGAACCTGAAAGTTTATTTTATTAGCTTATTGGGGATTTTCAGGAAAGCTATTAAAATTATTACTAGATCCACGCCCTTTTGCCTTAGCACATATCAGGGGTTGGCTTACAAAACCAACAGGGCAACACAAAACCTCCATCCTGAAATCCATTTATTGGTGATAATAAATTCAACAAAGTTTAAAATTTGGTGGTTTCTATTACCTACCTAAATTTTAATATTTTGAAAAACAGTGAAATGCAATGATGAAGAAAAGAAAAAAATTTGTTTCTATTATATATTTTTTCCGGCAATTATTGAGCTATTAGATTATGAATCAAGACATAAACTGATAAACATAAGAATCAAATTATTAAATATATCAGCAATTATAAACCAAATCTAACAATTTAAAAGGATATTTGGGGCAATGCTTTTCATTGTTAAGTGGATTAATGGAGTCTTGATTTTATCTTGGCGTATACTTGCTTTACAAACGAAGCAAATTGTTGATTACTTTTCTCTTCCTCTACATTTGTTGGGCTCTCAGAAACAATTTTGTTTAACAGCAAATCATGATTTCCGTTCTGATGTCGTTTATTAGTAATATATACATACAGGTTGGTTGAAAAGTACTGAAAGGGACACCTATTAAGCAGTAGAAGAATCAAAATTCATACGTCATTTTGATATTTGATCTTTCATATGAACCTACTAAAAATTTTATTTCGATCTGTCAATTCATTCATTGTTTACAAGCCATTTGAAGTCGACGTGTCGGTGTATTTTTTAACAATGGAAAAAACGGAGTATCGTGCAGTGATAAAATTCTTTGTTTTGGAAGGTTTATCAGCAACAGAAATTCATACAAAAATGGTGAGCGTGTTAAGAGAATCTGCTCCTTCATTTCCAACTGTACATCGATGGGTTTTAGAGTTTAAACGTGGTCGTACAAGCGTTGAAGATGAACCACGTAGTGGACGACCAAAACTGCAACAACACCAGAAATCATTGAACAAGTACATAATATTGTTAGTGAAGATCCAAGTTTGACTAAGCGTGAAATTGCTAATACCGTAGGCATCTCAGACGAACGAGTACTCTATATTTTACATAAAGAATTACGTATGAAAAAGCTGTTTGGAAAGTTAGTGCCGCATTCGTTAACAATTCAACAAAACTCACACGAAAGCAAATTTCTCAGCATCATTTGAATCTTTTAATAAGAATAAAATCGATTTTGTGCGTCGTTTTGTAACTATGGATGAGACTTGGATCTACCACCATGATCCTAAATTGAAACAAGAACGATTACAGTGGACTGAGGCTGGTTGTTCAGCTCCAAAACAGGTGAAGTCAGGACGATCAGCAAAAAAGGTTATGGCATCAGTTTTTTGGGATGCAAAAGGATTTTATTGATTGATTATCTTGAAAAAGGTAAAACAATTAACTCTGAATATTATTGTAACCTTTTGGATCAATTGAACGAACAAATTCGTGAAAAGAGACCCGGTTTGCAACATAAAAATCATCTTTCACCAAGACAATGCATCTGTTCACAAAAGTGTTTTAACAATGGCAAAATTCAATGAACTAAAGTACGAATTGCTTGAACATCCACCGTATTCGCCAGATTTGGCTCCTAGCGACTACTACCTCTTCAGAAACTTGAAACAATTCGTTCGTGGAAAGCGTTTTTCATCGAATGAAGAAGCTATTTCAGTCGTGGAACAGTATTTTGCAGAGCTTCCAGAAAATCATTACAGAGATGGAATAAAATTATTGCAGGATTATTGGAATAAGTGTATTGAAGTTGAGGGAGATTATATTGAATAAAAAAACTAATTTCATTTAAAAGTTCACATTCTTTCATTTTTGCTTTAAATACTTTACAACCAACCTGTATGTATAATGGGTCAATAAATGGTACGAAACGTCGAATAATTTGATGTTGTTTTAATAGGCTCAGTTCCTCGTCGATAATTCTTCAGATATTGAATTTATAATATTTACTAACATTGGTTTTCTTCTCGAATGGATCATTATAATTGATATCATTTCTGGCGTACATTTCGATAGCAACCAAGCATATTTGTAGTTGCTTCGTCTTGCAATTGTTGATCTCTCAAATTCACTTCGTCTGACTGCAATCCATAATCTTGATTAGAACCAATAAAACAAGAATAATAAAAGTTTGTAAGACATCAATGAATGTGCTGTGATAAATTCAATATTTAATATGCATTTATAATATTTTCTAACAATGGTTTTCCTTTTTGAGTGGATCATTATAATTAATATCATTTTTGTGTTCCTAAGAGAAAATGTTGCGTCTCGAGTGGATCATTGCAATAATAATAATTACAGTCAGCTGTATTTATTCTTGGCGTACAGATCCACGTAAATCACGCAAATTGTAGATTTTTTTATTTTCCAATTGTTAAACTCTTAAATTCTTCTTATCTCGGCTAGGACTAATAAAAAACAATAGTTATATAAGTTGTTTGTTTACTGATAAAGACAATTAATGTGATAATAAACATCACAACGAAATAATATTTTAAAATTAGGTGGATTTCTTACGTATCTACCTAAATTTTGATAAAAAATAATGAAATCCATTGCCAAATAAAAATTATTTCAATTTTGTTATTTCTAAAAGCTACATCAATGAAGGATAACGTTAAGGATAATGGAATTACCCTTAATTATATAAAAAAATGAATAAAACTGCATTAAGAATTTTTTTTAAATTCAAAAATCAGACCACAACAAAATCTTGCAAAGGTCAAAAAATTAAAATACAAATTTTCTATATTTCACTTGCATTTCCTCTCGATCGGTGTCAAAGAAGACACGAATATCCAAAAAAATTCCAATGGAACATAATATTATAGGTTTATAAATCCAAAGGGTTACTTTAGTTTATCTTGGTTATTCGATCTAAAAGACAATCTTGTTGAATTTGCTGAAGTGAGGGTGCGATCTGTTTAATCTGTCCATTATATTGTGAACTACCCAGGTTTTTAAGGCATCTGCATGAAAGTTGTCCAGACCAAATTGTGATTTAATTTTTATTACTTTAAAAAAATTATTTTACAATAAAGTAAAACAACTTATCAACTAACATATCATTTAAATGTCTATTTCGGCTTCTTTTGCAGGATCGAATTCGATGAACCCAATTTTCGGTGACTTTTTGCAATAGTCTCTAGTTCAAAGTTGGTTGGCATAGACCAACGACTTCGAATATCCCCACCAAAGGAAATCCAAAGGTGTTAAATTACAACTTCTTGCAGGCCAATTTACAGTTCCATTTCTAGAGATTACAGACTCATCACACTTTTCTACCAATAACTTTATATGTACATTGGTAAAATGTGCTATTGCACCATCTTGTTGGATAAACATGTCTTGCAAATCAATTTCATCTAATTTTTGCCACAAAAAATCTTCCATTTTCACTGTTACTGCATCTCCCATTACATTTAAAAAAAAAGGTTCGATGATTCCACCACGCCATGAAACACACCAAACAGTTACATTTATGGATGCAAAGAATTTTCATAAATCTGTTGTTAATTATTTTCACACCAAAAACGACAATTTTGTTTGTTAACAAAGCCGTTTAACCAAAATTGAGCTTTATCTGAAAAAATCAGGATCAATTGCAAGTTGCTCTAGAGCCCAATCAGCAAATACACTACGCTTATGATAGTGAAGTGGCTTCATTTCTTGAGTCAACACAATCTTATTCGGATGTAAACCCAAACGTTTTTTCAAAATACGCCAAGTTGTCATTCTTGAAAGGCCAAGTATTAGAGAACATCAATTTGCATCTTCTGTAACACTGGCACTTACACCGTCAATATTCTCTTGGTTTCTTGTGTTTCGTTGTTTTATTGGTGTTCTTTTAGTATGAAACTTTTACTATGATTTATGAAATAAATTTGATAAAAAGTAGCGTCTAAGCAGGACACATCCATGTGACCACATCATAATATGAATCTCTTAACTAAATTACAGCCCTGAAATTAATTCAGGTGTTCAATATCTTGAAATTCGTGTATTGTGCCATGTTGCTAAAATAAAAAGTGAGTGAATCAAAATAAAAAATTATAAGGTTTCAAAATTTTTTAATTGGAAAATGATTACTTAAGTTCCTTCTTCTTGGTGCCTATCCGTTACCGAATGTTGGCGATCATCATGGCTACTCTCACCTTATCCGCTGCTGCTCTAAATAGACCTGTTGTTGATTTACCGAACCAAGTTCTTAAGTTCTTAAGCCAAGATATTCTTCGTCTGCCTGGACCTCTCTTTCCCATCATTTTTCCTTGTAGTACTAATTGTAGAAGCTCGTATCTCTTATTATTCCGCATTATGTGACCGAAGTACTCCAATTTTCGAGATTTGACTATCTTAAGGATCTCTTTTTCTTTATGCATTCTTTCCAGTACTTTGTTGTTCGTGATATGCTGTACCCAGGAGATCCTCAGCATACGTCTATAGAGCCACATCTCGAAAGCCTCCAACCTCCTCTCGGATGCCTCTGTCAGGGTCCAGGTCTCCGCCCCGTACAAGAGCACCGGAAATATATAGCTACGAGCTATTCTCATCTTCGTTGCCAGGCTCAAATCATGACTCTTAAAAACATCCGACATCTTTACAAAAGCGGCCCTGGCTCTTTCTATGCGACATCTAATCTCTAGCGAATGATCCCATTGCTCATCCACTGTTGTTCCAAGATACGTATATTTTTTGACCCTTTCTATACGGCTGTCGTTAATAATCAGTTGTCCCGGAGGTACTGTCTCTTTACTCACCACCATGTACTTGGTCTTGCTCGTATTTAATGCTAGTCCATACCGGTCGCTTGCCTCTGCTATCCGGGTCATCAGTTCCTGTAGGCCCTCTAAACTATCTGCAAATACCACCGTGTCATCTGCATATCTGATATTGTTTATGCACTCCCCGTTAACTGTTACTCCGGTCTCTAAATCATCCAATGCTTCTCGGAATATTTCTTCAGAGTAAAGATTAAATAACAAGGGCGAGAGGATACAGCCCTGCCTTACTCCGCGCCGGATTGAGATTTGCTCTGTGATGTCTCTATCTACTCTAACATTCGCCGTCTGGTTCCAGTACAAGTTCACGATGATTCTTAGATCTTTATCGTCTATTCCCACTTTCTTGAGAATTTTCTCTAGTTTTTCGTGTTGAACTCTATCGAATGCTTTTTGGTAATCTATGAAGCAAGCATATATATCACAGTTCATGTCTCTGCATCTCTGAACTAGAACCTGCACGCAGAACAATGCTTCTCTTGTTCCAAGTGCATTCCTGAAACCAAACTGAGTCCTTCCCAAATGCTCTTCACAAATCCCTCGTATTCGCCTGTGAATAATCCTTAAAACACTTTCAACAAATGACTCATGAGACTAATAGTCCTGTAATCAGAACATTGTTTAGCACTAGACTTCTTTGGGAGGGTCACAAAAGTCGACGTCAACCACATTCTTGGTATTTGTCCAGATTCATAAATTTCATTGAAAACTCTCGTCAGCCAACTCAAGCCATCCTCATCAAATAGTTTTAGAAACTCCGAGTGAAAATCGTCGGGGCCAGGAGCTTTTCCGTCCTTCATGTTCGAAACTGCATTCCAGACTTCATCCCTGGTTATGAATGGGCCCGATTCACATTCATATGTAGGTGCGTTCGATGATCTGTTATCGTCGAAAAGATCTTTTATATAAATTTCCCATATGCTTTTCTTTATTTCTCTATCGACTATGACTGTTCCGTGGTTGTCGGTCAGTCGTCCAAATGTGTGGCGTCTGTATAATCCGGCAGCCTCTTTTATCTTCTTATGCATGTTAAACACGTCATGCTTTTTTTCTAGAATTTCAATCTCCTGACATCTCTCTCCTAACCATTTTTGCTTAGCCCCTCTAATTTCCCTCCTAATTTTATTTTGGATGTTGTCATATTCCGCCGAGTTTGCGTTTTTAAACCGTCTTCTTTGTTTCATTAGCGCGAGAATCTCCTCCGTCATCCATGGTTTGGTCTTAGTTACATTAGGTATTAGTTGTTCTTGACCAATTCTATTTACGACTTGTTGCATCACCATTAGTTGTTCTTCTATTTGTCCAGTTATTTCAGTTCTCCCGATCTTCTCATTTATTAATGCTTTCACTTGTTCCCTTATCGGTTGTTCCTTCAGGCGACTTATCTCCCACCCTTCACATTTGCCTTCTTCTTAATCTTTTTAAGTTTTAATTTGAAGGAGCCTACCAACGGGTTATGATCCGATGATACATCCGCACCCGGGTATGCCTTAACAGATTTGCAGCTATTTCTGAACCTTTCATTTACCATTATATAGTCTATCTGATTTCTAACGACTCCTTCTGGTCCATCTTGGGGTGAGCGCCATGTGTACAATCTACGTGGTGGAAGCTTGAAAAAAGTATTCAGGATCACCAGCTTACTTTCTGTAGCGAACTCATTCATTCGTTCTCCCGGTCATTTCTCTGTCCCAACCCGTAAGGACCAACGAATCTTGCACCGTTTCTCCTCCTATTTTGGCGTTAAAATCGCCCATAACTATGGTCATATCTTCCTTCCGGAACTGTTTCAGAACTACCTTAAGTGATTCATAAAACTCTTCAATATCTTGTTCGCTCTTGTCCGCCGTTGGCGCGTATACTTGCACTATATTTAGTTTCATTGGGGTTGTCTGGAGTTGAATTGCTATTATTCGCTTTGACACTGGGGTGACATTAGTCACATATCTACTTATTGATTGAGAAGTAATTATACCTACTCCATGTTCGTTTTTATTATCATCGCTACCCGAGTAGTAAACTGTGTGATCTCTCACTTTGCAGTGTCCTGCGCCTGGCCATCTCGTCTCACTGATGCCCATTATGTCTATATTGAGCCTTTCCATCTCTAGAATGGTATTATGAGTTTTACCTGCTCTGTACATACTACGAACGTTCCATGTGCCCATTCTAATGGATTTTCCGCTAATTTTCAGCACCCTTTGGTTGCCAAGGGTCTTCTGGGGATCGAGGTTCCGCCTTCTTCGCTTATTTTGCATAGCATCATTCAAAGCCGCCCCCGGAGATCCGATTGGGGGGCTTAATACTCCGGAAAATTTTGAATTGAATAAAGCCATTTTGATTATACTAGGAATATCTATGTAGATCTTTAATGCAGTGGTTTTCCGTTGCCTTCTGCATTCTATGCCGTTGACCATACTGTTTGGTTCATCCGTCTTTAGAGATAATTTCTTGTCTCTAGGACAAGAGAGTGCCCTTTATCTCTTACGAGAGAGATGCTTATACCGGCATTCATTCGGTTGTTGGTGTTGCCTGTTTGGTCCGCGGGAGGTATTTAATTTCCCTCCTACCACCCATATCTGGGAGGCATTCCCCTATCCGCCACCTGGGACGCGCTTTCTAGGGATGCAGGCCTCCCCGAGACTCCCCGGAACTTAAGTTCCAGAAAGAGAAATTTGAAATAACTACAGGATTCAAATAGGGATGATTTTTGTATTTATATTGCTACAATTTCTTGGGTATTCCATTATTATCTACTTATTCCACAATAATTATATTTGTAGGTACTAATTAATATTGTGTTTGATTTACAGGTTTTAATTTACTCCAAGATGTCTATTACATCTTTATCACTTGATTCGGTATATAATATTATGTAAATATGTACAATAAATGGTTTGATATTATTTCCTTCTGATTTCATTTTAAATTAAGAAAAGGACACTTTTAACAAAGGAATCTTGCCATGCCGATCCATGTCTATGGTATATCAACGTTTTTTTGTAAAATACAAACCAACTTGGCAATTGTATTGACTCAAACACGTTTATGGCCCAAGGGCGTTTTGGTACGTCATCACAAATTAATATAAAATATCATGTTTTTTATTTTTGACTAGCACTTAATACCAAACGCTTCTCACAAGTCGTGATTTGGACAAGATTTGGTTTATAATCATGTACCACGTATTCTATTAGAATACCAAACGTTTCTATCTGGCATACTAGCAAAGCAATAAACACTTATAAGTGCAGCTTTGAATTTTTATTTTTTTGGAATTTGGATATTGCTTAGATTGGGTTCTGGGAATGTTTGTTGATTTTGTTCCAATAATGCTTGGAGATGCATTCTATCACCCTATCGCGCGATATTATTTGGGTCCAGAGATCGGGCCTTTCTGGTCCCGGATCGCCTCCTCATCGCTTGGGGATGAGCACTCCTCAGCATTGGAGAATCCTATATATAAATTAGATTAAATTAAAAACAAACTACACAATATTTATTGTTATATTTCTTTATGTGAACTTTATTGCTAATTAATTTGCAAAATAAGCTTTCAACATTGTATCGAGTGAAATTAAACCAAAATATTGCTGCTATAATTCTGGTATTAAATTTCACAAATCACATTTATTATTACAACTTCGATAAGATTCGACAAAGCACATCATGAAAGAGGAATAAAACAACTAAGCATTTAATTAATAATTTTAAATTACTTTTCATTTGTTTCAAACACACTTATTTATTTATAATACACATAATCTACTTTAAAAAAGTTTCAGTTTTTTTAAACATTTATTACTAAACTCAAAAATTGTTCTTCACGTTATGAAGATATTTATGGACTTTATCCAATTTTGTATAAATTTTGTAATATGACACAGAAGAACACAAGATGAATTTTCACTTTATCATTGCTAATTCTGTGTCCGCCACTGTATACCATGAACTTGCCCTCCTACTTCTTGAGCAGTTCTGTTGGATATGAGAAACTCTTCATTTCTTTGACTAGACCGCACGCTCTTCCTTCTCTTCAATTTATTAGCTCCTTGCGGTGCGAGAACACCTTTTGGTGCAAAATCAGAAAACCCCGAGTTTTCAATGCCATACCCTGAACTTTTAATATTTTCAATTGACTGCAAAGATAAGTTTGTGTTATTTAAATTTAAAGCAACATTGTCAACTCCCAATTTACTTGCTTTTTTCAAGTGATATCCGCTTTTGTTGTTTTGTTTTTGATTCATTTATTTCATTTTCAACCTCTGCTTGATACTGATACCGACTGATCAATTGGGTCTTTTAGAGACCGAATTGCCTCTTCAACATTTTCATTCCTTGTGTCGTAAGCTTGATTATCATTTACGGATGTGTAATCGTTTTTGAGTTCCGCGTTGATTGTCTCCTTACTTCTAATATTGAAACCACTATTGATGATTCCTTTCAGACTTTCGCTATCTTTCAAACCATTTTCTATTACACTTTGGTTTATTCTGTTCTGTTGGATATGAGAAACTCTTCATTTGTTTCACTAAACCGCACGTCTTCCTCCTTTTCAATTTATAAGCTCCTTGCGGCGTGAGAACACCTTTGGGTGCAAAATTATAAAACCCAGAGTTTTAATTCTAAAAAAAAAGTTAATTCTTCTTCTTCTTCTTCACATCAGGGATTAGGCCTTAAGGCCTGTTCCAACTTCCTATTGCCATCTTTTTCGAGGTCTTCCCTGGTCTCTCTTTCCATTAGGATGGTATTGATGTGCAAACTTTGGCCATCGCTGATCGTCCATCCGTTCTACGTGGGCTCTCCAATTATTTCGATTGCTGTCAATCGTGTCAATTCTTCTTATAGGCTTAAAACTTGATCTTTACAACCATTGCTTTCTTTGGTTATTAATATTAACTCTTGTGAAGGTTTTCCAGCCAAAATAAATTGGATCGCGTCTTGCCTAATTTTTGAGGCAGTCAAGAAAAGCCAAGCACATAATATCTTATCTATCAAAACGAAATTAAATTATAAGGTTGCCACACACTCTAACATCGGAACCAAGCACACACCTGTATCAACACATCAGGTTACTATATATAAGTCATAATAACATTTTTACCAACATAATAATGACAAGTTGGTCATCTTGCCGGTTTTACAGAGCGATAATAAATATATTTCTAACTATTCCTGGTTTTGATCTAGATTCCATTATCTAGACCTATGCTTCCATCTTTAAATTCTTCATTTCTATGGTTGTTCGTCAGGTCCGGGTTAAGGATCTCTTCTTTTCTCAGAACTACACATCATATTTTGGATTTTATTATATTTGGGGGGGGTGGGGGGTCATGGTATGGTTTTTAATTCTTTCAACATCGGTCTTCCAATCATCCAATTCAAATTTGGATTTACGACTTCTGGTGAGACTGTGTGCCCGAAGATTGGCTGGTGTTTGCAGCATAAGTACGGGGGAGGGAGTGGGTAATACAGGGTGACTAAAGAATTGAGGTTATAGATTATATTATACAGAGTGGAAAAAAATTGAACAAAACAAAACTAATCAAACGGAACAGAAAAAAAACCTACTAAAAATGAAATTAATTTGAAAATGTACATGAAATGAATGAATAGGGGAGGGGAGTTATTGGAGATGGGTGACATATGTAGGAGTTTGGGATTTAAGAATTTGTAAAGGAGTTCTGGAGTGTAAAGCTGGCCAGTTCGTAGAGACTAACTGGTTGGTGGAGCTCGAAATGGGTTTCCACCGCCAACTTTTCCTCCCTGTACAGCTTACATTCTAGGATTCTGTGTTTTGGGTTGTGGAGGGGTTATTTTAAGAGCCACTCGTGTTGGGGTCTATGCATTCAGGGCAGAATCCATCAGGGCGCTTGCCAATTCTGAATTGGCCGAATTCACCATGTCCGCTTAGAAGCTGGTGGTTTTGAAGAAGATGTGATTGGCCGAGAGGTGGGTGACGTCTGGGAAGAACCAATGGGTGTTTTCCCGTTCATGGACTGGTTCTACCGTCCTTGGCATTTCCTGTATAATTTGTCTAAAAGTGCTGACCGAATTTGGGGTTTGTACCTGTATGTTTCTGGAACGAAATCATGCCCGAGAAACTTTACGGTCTTCCACCATGTCCACCAAGGATACCGATATGGAAGGCCAGAAACTTGACCTATTACGTTGATAAACCATGGCAAAAAATGTATTATAAAAAAATTTGTTTTTTATTTCAACTTTCAGTGGTGGGTAAAATACTACGTTACTTTTGGGATGACCTGCTACTATTTTGAAATAAAAAATATCTCTCCTTTCTCAATAAATAAGGCATTTTATATGTTTAATAAATTAAATCTTGCGCTTTCTTGTAGGTACACTATAAAAATGTAGTTCGATCGTAAAAATCATTAATGAATTGACGTTTTATTTTGTATCGAACTGTATATTAAATTTATTTCAAGTGGCAGCTCGCAGGGTAGGTGGCGCTTTTTCTAGTCACATTTCCCCATAACCTAACTTTCTTTTTTGCGATCTGTGTGACACATGTAGTGACCGGTAATTTTAGTCCACCTGGAATTTTAATTTTAAAATGTCTGCTTTCACTGGTAAAAAGAAATTTATGTTTAACCCTAGAGTTAATACTACTTGGTCTCAAGGTAAAGTTTAAAAGCATGAAAATCTTAACAAATGAATTATAATTATTTTTATCTTTTAAGATGCTAACAAATTTGGACAGAAGATGTTGGAACGCATGGGCTGGAAAAGTGGTCAAGGATTAGGTAAAAATGAGGACGGAATTGTCAATTCTGTATCGGCTACTTATAAAAGTGATAATCAAGGGCTTGGTTTTAAAGAGATTACGGAAGGTTCAATTCAACAAGATAATTTTAATTTGTTTCTTCAGAGCTTGAATAATAGTTTGGAAGGTGAGGCTACTAATACCATAGATAACGACCTTAAGTTGAATTCGTTGGAGAAAAAGTCAGAACGATCCCGTGTACGTGTGCACTATCGTAAAGTTACAAGAGGAAAAGATATTAGTCAATATTCTGAGAAAGATTTGGCCAACATATTTTGTAGAAAAAATTTAAAAGATGTAAATGCGAAAATGAAAGAAAGAATTGACGCCGAAATCAACGGAGGTTCTATGGATTCATACTTTAAAAATAAAATGAAAACTAAGAAGCAATTAAAACACTCGGGTAACAATGACAATACAAATTTGGAAAGTAATTGTGATGAAACTGTAACAAGAAATTCTAAGAATGAGATGCTGAAACCGTCGTTTGTGTCTTACCTCGATGCAGGTGCAAATGGAAATTTAAAAAAAAAAAAAGAGGAAAAAATTTAAAGGGTGCTCTGACGATTCGGTATCTTCTCCTTTTAAAAAGATTAGAATTGGCGAGAAGGAAGATTCAGGTGTCGGTATTATAAATCCAGCATTTGAACCATTAGGTAACAATGTAACTGTAAAAAAAGAATATCTGGATACAATCGATGAAATAGATACGGCATTAAGTAATAATACAAAGATAAAGGAAGAAGAGAACCCACAAAGTCCTAATGAAGTGAGTATAAAAGTGGAAGAAAATTTGTATGAATTAAAAAAAAACAAGAAAAAACAGTTGTCTGGTGATTCTTCGCTTTTTAAAAAATTTAGAAATGTTGAGAAGGAAGATTCAGGTGTCGGTATTATAAATCCAGCATTTGAACCATTAGGTAACAATGTAACTGTAAAAAATGAACCTCTTGATACAATCGATGAAAGTTTTCAAGAAATAGATACAGCATTAACGATAAAAGAAGAAACGAACCCACAAAGTTCTAATGAAGTGACTATAAAAGTGGCAGAAAATTTATATGAATTAAAAATAAAAAAGAAAAAACAAGAAAAAACGGTTGTCTGGTGAACAAGTAAATGGTTTGAATTTAGTAAGCGATTCAAAAAATAACAAGCAGGTGGGAATTGACAATCCATTGTTGAATTTAGATGATTCAGTTGTAAATGTGAGCACCGATAAGTCGCAAGATTTTGAAGTGAAGCGTAAAAAGCTCAAAAAAGCAAGTAAATTGGGAGTTGACAATGTTGCTTTAAATTTAAATAACACAAACTTATCTTTGCAGTCAATTGAAAATATTAAAAGTTCAGGGAATGGCATTGAAAACTCGGGGTTTTCTGATTTTGCACCAAAGGTGTTCTCGCACCGCAAGGAGCTAATAAGTTGAAGAGGAGGAAGAGCGTGCGGTTTAGTGAAACAAATGAAGAGTTTCTCATACCCAACAGAACTGCACAAGAAGTAGAAGGGTAAGTTCAGGATATACAGTGGCGGACACAGAATTAGCAATGATAAAGTGAAAATTCATCTTTTTTTCTTCTGTGTCATGTCTATATTTAGAAATTTAACGAATAATAAAAGGTTATACTAAAAGCTATTATTTATTATTAAAAATAATTTGTATAATGATAATTTATACAAAATTTTATTACAAATAAAAAAACGGCAAGTGACTTAATTAACAACAATGATTAAAGCATTTTTTAAACTTTTTTAAATTAATATCCAATTGAATAGTCTTTAATTTTAATTATTTCTAAGCCTCTAGTATTCATAGAATTGATCAGTTTCTGCAATACGTAACAGAAATAGAATACCAAGCGATTTCCATCGCTTCATAAAGTTCGTTCAAATTCTTTGGTGTTTTTATATGTAAATTTAATGATATGCACGTCTGATCTTTTCAGCACCGAACAAAGGTTCTATGTAGGATTAATATCGGGACTGCAAGAAGGCCAGTCTACAACCAAAATTTAATTTTCCTGAAACCACTTCATGACAGTCGTAGCTGTGTATTAAGTATGGTCGACTTGTACGAACTTCCATGTTATTGGTAAATACTCATCAATGTAAGGTGCAAGAACGTTTTTTAAAATATTAAGGTAACCATATTGGTCCATGATATCTTTAATACGAAAAATTGCTGCAACACCCCTCCAAGGAAAGCATCCCCATAGCATTACACCTCCATGCTTGACTATTCGTCGTGTAAACCTTTGGTCAAATTTAGTTTTACGGGACGCCTCACCTACACTTAACTTTGTTTCATCGTAAAATAACATTTTTCTCTTAGATTTCTTTCCAATTAATATATTGCTGAGAAAAGTTTAAACGAAGATTTTTTTGTTAACCAATGGAAGTTTTCGTGCAACTCTACCCACCAAAAACATTTTTCCTTCATTTAAACATCTTCTTGTTTTCACAGATATTTTCCTTCAAATAACTCTTTATGAATATCCACTGCAGTTGTCATGGGACTTTTTAGCCATTTGAGCAATGCGACGATCTTGAGCTGTAGACGTTTTCCTTATGTTTTTCTTTCGTAGAACATTTATAGTACTAAATTTTTTATGAAATGCTACAGCATTTTAAACCTTACACTTTGAACATTTCAAATAATCTGCAATTTTCTGATACGAAGACTTTTCCTTTACTAAATTTAAAATAATTTGCCGTACTTCAAGCGTGCAACTTTTCTTATTTTCCATAACTCCTAAACATTATATTATTTGTTAAAAATATGATAGCAATATAGAAAAATATAGATTATTTACCAAGAAAACCTAAATTTTCACTTTTATTTAACAAATATTAACTGCTGCTACTTATATGTTTGCACGTTTTAAACCTTGCTAACAGAATAAATTAATTTGATTCTGAGTATTGAAACTTGACAAGTCGATATCAAGCACACAGTAACTACAATGAAATTATGAACATAAAATGCAAGATTATTGTGAAATATGACTTTTATTGTTTAACTAGGAATCGTTGCTAATTCGGTGTCTGTCAGTGTATGTAATCTCGATATTTTATTAAAAGATACTTTGTTGTTTTAGAAATGAGTTATTTGAAATAAGCCCAAGCGTAATAGAAAATGGTTTGAAAGATAGCGAAGGATTGAAAGGAATTGTCAATAGTGGTTTCAATATTAGAAGTAAGCAGACAATCAACGTGGAACTCAAAAATGATTATAAATCCGGAATTGATAATCAAGCTTACGACACAAGGAATCAGAATGTTGAAGAGGCAATTCAGTCACTAACGGACACCATTGATCAGTATCAAGCAGAGGTTGAAAATGGAATAAACGAATCAAAAGCAAAAAAACGAAAGCGGAAATCGCTTGAAAATAGAAGAAATGTCCCTCAAGAGTGAGTTATTGTTCTGTTTTGTGGTTTTTAATTTGATAAATTAATTTAAAAACCGCAATAAATTCTACCTTCAATGACATGAATATTATTTTAATTTTTCACATATCAAGCAAAATTTATTATTTTTAACCATATTGCATATTATAATGAAATTATAATTTTTGCAGAAACTGTTTGTGTTCCACCTTATTTATTTGTACATAATGCGTATAAATCGAACAAAATGTATTTTATTTCATCTTGTAATTGAGAAGATTGCACTGTTAAATAAAAGATTTTAGTAAATTTATTAAAATATTTGTATATTTATCATGGAAAGAATTTAAACCTAAAAATATTTACAATTTCGTTTTGCAATGTTTTAGTAACAATTTGTCCTTTGGCAATTTAGTTTTTAAAGCTTTTTGTAATATCAAATGTTGCCGATAAATTGTTCAGTAAGGTGATAAGATGTATGAGCCCCTTGTATTCTTTTAATGAGCATGGGGTTAAGTCCATTCTTTGAACATTTTTTCTATGTTTTCAGTTAATTCTCTATAATAAGTTGGGGTGAGGGGGTAAAAACTTCCTCTCATTTTATAAACAGATGGACTTGACATTTTTCAGAGTTCAAATAAAATACATTAGCGAACAGAATCAGAACAAATTTAGTGCCGATAATAAGTAAAATAAAAGTAATAACCGATAAAAAGTAAAATAATTTGCAATTCACGTGGATCGTTTTTGCAGTCCCACCCAAAACCATTTTCGGCACCCATGGCAACCTGAGACGTTGTCAACTTTAATGGTATTTGAGTCTTATCAACCACGACTATTTTAAACTTTGATAAAATATAATAAAATGCGATTTTTATTTCCATTAGAGCAAATCTACTGCCAATGCAATGACGAGGTCCGATTCCAAAAGGTAGATACGTTCCTGGAATAATGTTAGATTTATTTTCTTCACTAAATCTTTCAGGATCAAATTGATCTGGATTAGGAAAATATGCAGGGTCTCTATGTATTCCATATATGGGAATCGAAATTAAATTGCCCACTTCCAAACGTATAGGTTTTTCATCTTCAGTAGTTGGTTGAATCGTGTAAGGTTTATTACAAGCTCTATCAAGGGCTGGAAGAGTTGGAGTTATCCTTAATGTTTCTGCAAACAAAACGTAAAACTTACTTAATAATTAGTGAACATTGAAATGAATGTAAATAAAATTTTTTTTTATCAAGTTTCGGTTTTATCAACCAATAGACGTTATTAGTGTGACTTCGTAATGTATCTAACTCTAAATTCTAATGTATCTAAAATCGCTTGAATTGTTAATATGATGTCATGACTAATACAGTCAATTTCGGGTTAATTGAGACATCGATTAATCGGAACAGCCTCCTAATTGGCCCAAATGTCTTTGCTCGATGTGTCCTGATTAAACGGAATTGACTGTAGTACGTGTATTATTGAAAATTTTTTTAGACTAGGCATAAGTACATGGGTACGTTTCCACAAAATCAAATTAAATTGAGTAAAATTACCTGATATCACCATTTCTAAATATTTCATTTTCATTAAATTTTCATAACTTGGAATGAATCCAAAATTTGTAATATTTTCCTGTATTTCTTGAAATAATTTTTCCTGGACTTCTGGATTAACAGCAAGTTCGTGTGCTAAAAAGCTCATTACTACTGCAATTGATTCATATCCCGCAAAGAAGAACAAGAAAGCCTGGGACAATATGTCCTCATTAGTAAGTTGAATGACCTTAGCTTTGTTTTTCTCGTCTCCTTTAATAATTCCAAATACATCGTTGTCGTGTCCTTCAATTTCTTCGTGCACTTCAGTTTTCCGCTTTGCTTCTACCAGCAACTGAACCATATCTGGTCGCACAACTTTGTTTCTCTCTCGAGATTTAATGTTCTCATAAATAATATTTTCAAAATATTCTATCAAATATCTTTTGAAAAACTCAAGTTTGAGTATCTAGAAATAGAACCACTAAATTTTCATAATTTTTATTTTGCATAATACCAACCTTTGCAATTTTTGGCAACGACAACATGAACATAAATTTAATACCTCCTAGAAACGTTGTATTATTTGTAACAGCTTGATTTCCCATTCTAAAGAAGTGGTTATCGGGATCTTCAAACGAATTGCAAGAAATTCCAAATGCGGATGTTGCAATTACATCTGTTCCATACTTGGAGAAGAAGGCTTTCATTTCTAGTGTTACTGTGTTTTCTCTCTTTTTTTCCAAATGATCCAATAATTGCTTGGCGCATCCAATCATAAGAGGAAAAATTGTTTTTAATTTAAGACTTGTGAAGGAAGGGCTTAGAATATGTCTCATATTTCTCCATTCTTCTCCTGTAAAAATTAAAAATCATTTAAATTATCCACAGCAGTATGTGTGTACCTACCTTGCAGAGAAAATAAATTCCTCGACCAAATTCTTTCCATTTCTTCTCCAAAAAATGAGAAATGGTTAGTAAAATATTCAAAATCTTTTATGGTTAGCTGTCTAATAAGCTCGGGATCTCGTACAAATAAAGTTGGAATAAAAAATTGATAAATACCAACGTATCTAAAAAGTTAAATTTATTATTACAATATTATATTTTGGTTTAAAAATAAATATAAGCCTACTACTTTGTTCAAGAAATTAGCTATGGGATATCTGCGCAAATTAATGGAAACATTTTAGCCCACATCAATTTAATTTATCATTAAATATGGAGATTAATTTATCGGGACGGGGGTTATTGTTATTTATCACATTTTCGCTTTATGCATTTGATCGAGTTTAGCAGCTATTGGTAGAATGCAAAGAGTTAGAAGAGATAACATTTTGTCCAAATTGGATTCATACTAAAAGTTGATACTTGTTGATTACGATGGAAATTTCACCAAGTACAGACTGCTCGACAGCACAACGTACAAAATTGAAATTTCCCGTTACCTCATATTCAATGAAAATGCGAGTGCTTGAATACAAATTAACTCTTTTAGAAGTAACGAAGACGATTATTGCAAAACGAGCCCATAACCGATGAAACTACACCAGAAACAAGCGAAGAAGCAAAGAAACAGAAAACAAAGAAAATTTCAGGCACCACGTCTAAGTGAAATTTTAAAATTCCCGAAGAGGTAACTTCTTGTGTTCTTTATTTGATTTTAGTAAACTCCCAGAGATAACCTGATGTGGAACGGCGGAATTTGTAACAGAAATTAATGTGTTCATTATGTTTTTGTAGAATTATTTTATCGAGGCGTGAAGTAAGGATATATTATTAGCCCAACAGAGTGGCGAATTGGAAAACTTAGCGACTAGGAAAGTAGTCGCGGGTTCGATTTCCATACTCTTCTTTTGGATAACGTAATAATCATAGCTGTGGAAAACTAAATTAAGAAGAATATATTGCGACCGAAGTAAGAAATCTATTTTACTGATAAAAAATAGTTTTGCAGTATACAATTTGAGTTTTTTTTTATGTACAATTAATTAATTAAATATTATTTTTTTATATGATGAAGTACTGACTACAACTGTGTAGAAATAAAATTCTTCAATTTTTTTGTCAACGGAGTAATTTTATTTGGTTTATTCTATATTGAAAAAGGATTACTCAATCCAGAATTTTGTATACATTTAATTTTAGATTTGTTAATCCTTTGGGTTTTGACGGATTTCCATACGTTATTTATAGGTTAAAATTGACTACACAAATATTTTATTAGATATAATAAAAAGATTTTGAACAACCTTATATAATATTAATACATATTGATAACGCGGATCATAATAAGTATGATAGATACTTTGGTACTGATAAGAGTTTTATTTTTGTAATTTTTGTGCTTGACGTCACGTGGCTAGTGATATTCTGCGCAATAAGTCGTCTTGAACCAATGATACGAGAGATGCAAACGTCATTTTGGTAATTGGTGCGCATTACGTCATGTGGTTAGTGCATAATCTGCGCAATATCATATCTTGTTATTATTGTATCTTGACTTGAACCTAGGGTTTGTTCTATTTTCTTTTAAATATGCGTGCTTAATTGTGCACAAAAATATAAAATTTTCTTGTTAAAATAATTAATATTTAGATACAAATATTTTATATGCTTGAACTAGGTATATAAAACATTTTGTTCGGTGTAATTGTTTTGCATTTATTTTATTTATTAATAATTATAGAAACTCCCACTTGATTATGATTTACCTTTTATCAGGAAAATTATTATACATAAGTTCTAATTCTTCTGGTATCGAAATAGTTGGAACGATCCTCAATAAAATATTTTTGTAGATTTGCACAATGCTATATTGCGTCACATGCAAATGTTTCCAATATTGCAATGGTTTAATTAAGTAATAATACACAAGCGTAATTAATGCAATACTCGCTAATAACCAAAACATCTTTCAAGTTTTTCTAGATTACTGAAAAGTGTAATAAAATGTTAGTAATTTTTAATAAAAATTAAAACCTGGTGGATAATAAAATTTTGTACTAGGCACTACACACTACATCTCATAACTACTATATATAGACACCTACGATTTCTATTTTTCCCAATCTAAATTTTTTTATTCATTTGACATTTTTACTAATACGAACATCGCAACGAACTAATACGAAATATTTACGTACTATGTATAAAAGCGTTGATTCTTACAGTGATTATGGGGGGTCCCTCGCCAACAAAGAGTTTACAGCGAATCCCTCATTTGGTGGAATATTCAGCAATATTCCTGTTATTTCACATAATCCACTTTACTCCAAGTATTTCGTCATTTGTATTCCGTTTTCTCTAAATTCCATTACTACTCCCTGTGTATTAGTTTGAAGTTTTATTTTTATCTACAATATTATGTTACGGATCAAGTGTTTACTTGATTAGTTTATAAATTACATATTTATAAATTATAAAAATAATAAGTACTAGGTACTTCGTCGAAACAAATTATGCCCGATTTCTTCCCTCGTAGTTATCTTCAAGTTAAATTGACGAAATAACCAATCGGACGACATCAAAACAAATAAATCATTCGTCTGATTGGCTATTTTGTTAATTTAACCTAAAGTTTGCTATGAGTGAAGAAATCGGGCATTAGTAAATTATAGTTATTTTTTATACAAGACGATACAATTCAATTTTTTCCGACGAACAGAAATTGTTAATTAAAAAGCCACGAAGCTATAATTAAATTTGATCGTCGTGTATAAAATTTAATTTTCCTACTACCGCTTCCGTAACTAACATTTACTATTGTAATAATACGCATGTAAACGAAAGTGAAACGTTTGAGGACCCCGTTGCTAGTCGCGGAAGTGATCACTTCCGCGGCCTGGGCATTAAAGTAGATCGTCTTTTGTTACACTTAATTTGACAGATCGTATATTAATTAAATCGACATCTGTCAAATCACAAGCGACTCCGGAAAGAAAAAAAGCAAATTTATAATAATTAAATTAGTTATTTATTGATATTAAACGTAAATGTGCAATTTGAACAATTTGAAATTTTAATAGATGGATTTTTTTCTATTGAATTTACCTCCATATTTTGAAGGCAATCTTCTCTATTTTCAACCACATTTAAACTAACATTATTTGCTGTGATAACACTGTTTTGATTATCTTTTTGCAAAGAAACAGAATTATCAGAATTGCCGTGTAAAATTTTATTAGCAACTTCCACTTTATTTGTGAGTGAATCCGCTAT
This sequence comes from Lycocerus yunnanus, assembly GCA_036346125.1. Lineage (NCBI taxonomy): Eukaryota > Metazoa > Arthropoda > Insecta > Coleoptera > Cantharidae > Lycocerus > Lycocerus yunnanus. Next base: position 3,122,105 of record JARFIX010000016.1, on the reverse strand, counting down.
ATAACTCTCTGCGACCGTCGATGATTTCCATCCCCCATGTCGTTTTAAATCCAAGATATCGACGCCTGATGCATTTGCTAGTAATGTAGCTGATGTTCTTCGGAAAGAGTGCCCAGTGTATTCATTTGCATCTTTAAAATTTAAATATTTGGCAATTTCATATGGAACCTTAGAAATTGTATGTTTTCCCACTACTTGGTTAACACATCTGTCTCGTTCATAGCGATAAAAAAATCGCTCATCTTGTGCATTTTTAGGTCTAAGCTGTGTGTAGTCATCTAATAGTTTTAACCAATTGACCTGACTTTCAGTATTGTTAGAAATTACAAAACTTCTTTGAATATTGTTTTTTGTCTCATATATTTTAACAACAGCTACATCATCTTTATATTGTATGTCACTTATTTTCATTTTGTGGAGCTCATCTGTTCGGCATGCTCCAGCTATACCCATTATAGCTATAACTTTCATCATCAGGTATCTTTGATTAGGTGCTTCAATAAGAAACTTACTAATTTCCTCTTTTGTAAATATTTTCGATTTTTTCGGTTTAAATCCATCGTTCTTCCTTTTAAGAAATGCCTTTAATCGTTCAAATTTTGAAATGTCTTGATTTTTGTTTATGCGAATTGTTAATTTAAGCATGGAATATATACACCATAGGCTAGATGGTGATTTCACAGCGTGGGATTTTTCGAGAAAATAAGCTAACATAACATTTTCTGTAATTTCCACTACGTTATTAGATGCACACCAATTCATAAACAATTCGAATGTTTGATTGTATCTAATTTTAGATTTTTCTGGCAGGAGTGAGGCGCAAGCAATATTTGCAGCCTTATCAATTGCACTTTCACTAAACATTTTCCAACTTAATCAAAAATTATTTCAATTAACGATACAATTTAAAAACTTTCGAGATTGTCATTAACAAACATGTCAATTGTTAATTGTTGCTAGTGAACAAATTTTGAAATGACACCGGCCTACTCAATAATAAGTATAGGTACTGTCATAATATTATACATCATAATCGTTTTCTTTTTTATATAATTTTGAGTTCGGTAGTAGAAAAGTTTAATAATCACATGCTGCGTAAGCTTTTATGGCCACGGAGGATCACGGGCCTCGGCTTTGCCTCGGCCCGTAAACAACCTCCTTGCCCAAAAAAATCACTTACGCAGCTGGTGATGTAAATAACTATAATTTTCGAGGTAGAAATTTTTTGTTTGTTTTTATTCGACAAATGATCCTATTATAAATATCGCTATACATATTATCTTCAGACACAAACTATCGAACGCACTGCTTGTAGAGTTTGTCTCATCACAATGTAGGGTGAATGTGCCTGTTCGCGGCCATGACCTGTTTTCGGCCACGAAGGATAAAATGTTAAAATAGTAGTAATTCTATAAAACAATAGTTTTCAAAAATCAGATTAATAGTTTTGGACATTATTTTTTAATTAAATTTAATTATTACTTTGTCTAGTTAACAAAGTATAAACGAATATAAAATGTTTTGAGATTTTCCCGACATTTTTTATTAGCAGAAAGGACAATATCGTATTTGTTATGCTTACGCGTATTATTAGACCTCAGAAGGTCTAGGGCAAACCGTTTTTGTATTAAAAAGACCAAAGTTAACATTGACCCCGGGGGGGGGGCAAATTAAACAAGCTAACTTCTCCAGATTTTTGGGTCCATAATAATTACACAGTCTAAATGTTTGCAAATGCTTTTGTGCCTATTATTATTGTTTGTATCTAATTTGTTTTGGAGTTAATTGAATAAATAGATAGATGAGAGAATTGGAGATTTTTAGCTTATAGCCTTAAAAGTTTTCATAAATTTATTTTTAGAAAATGGAAGATTTTAGGTAAAAATAAAGAAAATACATATTTTTGAAGATTGCTTCCACTGAAACGTTTCAAATGATTATAGATATTTTTAGTTATGTGTATTTTATATTTTAATCAAGGAACAAAAACGGTAACTTTTAAAGGACCTTATTATCTTAACGATTTTATTGATTTTAGGTACAGTAACCTCCCGGTTAAGTACGCATATTGAATCAAAGGGTATTGTGCGTACTTAAGCGGGAGGTGCGTACTTACGTATTTTAACACTCGCCCTTTTTTTCTGCACCTCTCCGACTTACATTAAAAATATGGTGCAATATGGTAAATATGATGCAATAAGGTATAAATATTGCGGCTTACGGCTACCACTAGTTATTTCTTGTCTGCACATAATTATCTTGCCATCTCAGCAGAAACAATCGCAAACTCTTTTGCCAAAACCGAGATAATGACCCTTACACCCGTTCCTGTTGAGAATTCTGAGAACGAATGGATCAATGAAATCATTTCAATGTTTGCAAAAGTAAGCATTGAAATTGACGTCAACGATGCTATAAACTTCGAAAGAATTGACGAGGAAAACACTGAAGAATATGTTCAGGAAATTCTCAAAGATGTGGACGATGTTTTGGAAGATGTGAAAGAAGTACCGGATGAAAGCCACTTATCTGACGATTCCGATCTGGAAAACAACGAATGTCTAGTCAAGTTTGAAGGGTTTGACAACTTGTGTGAAATGGCAATAAATATAGAAAATCAGCTTTTATGCCCAGTTGTTAAAAATGCAGCAGGAGCTGATTACAACGATCTTCTATGCTCTTTTGAAAACTTTCAAAAAAAAATTATTAAAATAGCATCAATTTCAAAAAAATCAAACAATAAAAACAATGTGCAGTTGACACTTGACGATATGTTTGTAAATAAATAATAAAAATGTTTTGGTTTTTTTCTCTTTGTTTAATAGTTAATTGTTATCTTAACTGTTTTCCATTTTATAAAATAATTGTGTTCAGTTTTCTTTAATTTTTTGCATAATAAATATTGATACAAGTTTTTTGCCATTTATCATGCGTACTTAACCGGGATGCGTACCACATTTTTTGCGTACTTAAGCGGGAGGCTACTGTACACGGAAGATGAAGTTATAACTGTATCCTAAATTTGTAAAATTGTAACAATTATTTACTATTTTTAATTTAAATTAAACAATACCTATTCCATCAGTTTCTTTTAAACTTCAGATGTGATTTTAATTAATATTTTATGTTGCAAAAAAATAGTTAGTTTGGATATGATTAGTATATATTGTTTTCCCAAATCCCAAATCGTTAGGGTACTGGCTAGGGGGGCGGCGGCGGACTGGTTCGCTAGCAACCCGCACGTACGAATCGGGATTGTAAACAAGTGCCGAGTCAGAGAAGAAGCCATCATCCAACGATGCTACAAGTGCTGGATGCCGGGTCACCCGTCCGCGCTATGCAACGGACCTGACCGAACACGAACATGCAACAAGTGTGGCAAAGAAGGGCACGCGGCGATGAATTGCGAGAGCCAGCCCTTTTGCAACATATGTCAGCAAGGCGGACACCGCACAAGTAGCAATAGTTGTCCCATCTACACCGGTGACACACGAAGATGCTGGAGGTGCGATAAGCCTGGCCACCTCGCAAGAAAATGCAAGCACACCACAGTTGCCACAACAGAGGCAACGAACAAACAACTTAAAGTTCCTCCAAGTTAATTTAAACCACGCAGCCAGAGCCCAAGACCTCCTGAAGGCCACAATGGCCCAACAGGAAATTGACGTCGCCATCATAAGCGAACCGCACAAAATCGAAGAGGGGTGGGCGGCAAACGCAAACCGCACCGCCGCCATCTCTATAAACTCAAATATCCCAATTTACAACAGTGGAAGGGGCGACGGGTACGCGTGGGTGAACTTGGGGAAAGTGGTAGTGTATGGGGTGTACTATTCGCCAAACAGCAGCAGAAGCGAGTTTGAAGACTCTATTGAAGAACTCTTGACACACGTAAAAACACACAACAAACCATTAATAGTTGCTGGCGACTTCAACGCCAAGGCCCCGGAGTGGGGCGAGACGCGCTACGACGCCAGGGGAGAAATCCTGGTGGAGGAGTTAGCAGACACCACCCTCCAGGTCTGTAACGTCGGCAATGAGCCTACCTTCCGCCGCACCTCCACCAGAGACAACAACATTGAGTCGACCTCCATCCTAGATCTGACCTTGGCGTCGGAAGAAATAATGCACGAAATTGCGGATTGGACTGTGCACCCGCAGGAGACCCTCAGCGACCACCAGTACATTGCTTTTACGTATAAAAAGGCAAATATAGCATGCCAACAACAAAGGCAAAAATGGCAAACAAACAAATTGGACACGGCTAAATTCCACGAACTTATAATAAACAGGCTCAAGCCAAAAACGCCCGAAGAACTGGTAAAAACACTAACAGAAATCTGCAGTGAAACTATGCCAAAAACCTGCCTAACAGGAAGACGTGCGGTGTACTGGTGGAACGAGGAGATAAAAGGCTTGCGCAAAACATCAGTGGCTGCCAAAAGAAAACTTCAGCGCGCAAGAGCTGGTGGTGATATAAGTAAAATCCAAGAGGCCCTGGAACACTACATAAGGGCCAAAAAAAGAGATGGGCAGAGCGATTAACACCAGCAAAACCAACAGCTGGTCAAACCTCATCAATGAAATCGAGACGGACACCTGGGGACTCGGTTATAAAATCGCCACCAAAAGACTTAGAGCTAGAACCCCAATTCCGGGCATGACGGAAGATAGAGTGCGAAACATCGTGAGCACTCTCTTCCCACAACATCAGAAAAGAATAAATGTGCAAGACCAAACTGACATATCGAGTACGGCGCCGCCATTTTCTGAAGAAGAGCTTGCCGCGGCCGTAAACAAGATGGCAGCCAGGAAAGCGCCGGGACCGGATGGAATTCCGGTCGAAATCATAAAGCGGGCAACCACAATTGCCCCGCACGCCTACTTCAAAGTGTTTAACGAGTGTATCGAAAACAAGCATTTCCCGAAGATCTGGAAGCGGGCCACACTGGTTTTACTGCGCAAGGGAGAAAAACCCCTCGAAAATCCAAGCTCGTATCGACCAATTTGCCTCATCGACCATATTGGCAAGGTCTACGAGAGACTTATACTACAACGCCTTAAAGATGAGATAGAAGAGGGGGGGGGACTCTCCCAAAACCAGTTTGGTTTTCGAGAGGGCAGATCGACCGTCGACGCCATCGCCAAAGTTATGAAACTGGCCAAAGAGGCAAACAGTGGAACCTGGCGCACCCGAAGATACTGTGCTGCGGTGGCGATCGACGTTAGAAACGCCTTCAACTCCGCAAGCTGGTCCCGCATAATCGAGGCACTGGAAGACAGAAATATCAGCACACAGCTGAGAGGAGTCATGTCTAGCTATTTGGAAGATAGAACCGTCATAATCAACGAGCAGCTTCTCCATGAAGAGCTGGAGGTAACAAGTGGCGTTCCGCAGGGGTCCGTAGTGGGTCCAACGCTATGGAATATTATGTACGACGGCATTCTAAGAATTGGGATGCCGGAAGATGTCGAGGTCATCGGCTTCGCCGACGACATTCTGGTGGTCGGAATGGCCAGAACTCAAGAAGCCCTTGCGGAAAAGATAAACGCGGCACTGGAAACACTCAAAAACTGGATGATGGACAGAGGTCTAGACATGGTTTCAGAAAAAACGGAAGCAACTATGCTGTGCGGCAGGAGGTTAACAAACGTCACCTTCAAACTCCAAAACCAAAACATCGTGCCTGCCAAACAGCTGAACTACCTTGGTGTGCTGATAGACAAGAACATGTCCTTTGCCCCTCACGTGAGGAGGGCGAGCGAAAAGGCTGGCAGAGCTGTAGCCGCGTTATCAAGACTAATGCCAAACCTGGGAGATCCGTCTATCGCCAAGAGGAAACTCCTGGCGGCGGTGGCGGATTCCATACTTCTGTACGCGGCGCCGACATGGGCGCATGCGTTGGAAAAGGAAGCATACAGACTACAAATGGCAAGATGCCAACGAAGACTGGCGATCAAATTGACAAGAGCTTACCGCACTATATCGGAAGCGGCGGTATTGGTACTGGCGGGATTGCCACCCATCGAGCTATTGGCGCTGGAAAGAAAAGAGAACTACCAATACGGGGTGGCAAACAAGGCAAAAGCCAGAGAAAACCTATACAGTGCGTGGCAAAACAATTGGACAGAGGCAACGACGGGGAGATGGACCTATGACCTAATCCCCGACGTCAAGCAGTGGGTCTCGAGAAAGCACGGCGATGTTGATTTTCATCTCACGCAGGTGTTGAGCGGCCACGGGTGCTTTGGAAGCTACTTAAGTAAATACAAGAAGAAAGAAGATGACACCTGCTTCTTTGTGGGCTCGTCGACACGCCGGAACACACCCTTCTGTACTGCGTGAGATGGGATGAAGAAAGAGAAACAGCAAGCACTAAACTAAGAAGAAACTTAAGCAAGCAAAACATCATAGACATCATGCTGGAGGACCAAGAGTCCTGGGACACTGTCCAGCACATGATAGAACAAATAATGCGTACGAAAGAAGATTTTGAAAGAACGCAACAAAATGCGACACAACACTAAGAAGAGAAAAGTCCCGAAAGGGCGGAAGCACAAGATCAGCACGAGGTCCGCGTTCGGAAGAAATGCTAAGCGATTCCCGGCGCAAACCAAACGGAGTGGGGTTGTTTTAGAGGGTCGGTATCACCATCCTCTCACTACCCCACTAGGGAGTGTCTTGAGACGGCAATAACTTCATGCCCGAGGAAGATTTTTTCCCCACTCCCAAAGCACACAAAAAAAAAGTATATATTGTTTTGTATATTAATGTAAAAATTCATTTTTTATATAATCTTGTATACTGCAATAAAATTAATTACATTTTATTTAAATAGGTAATAAATGTGTTTATAAAATATTATGACATTCTTATTTTTTCAATGTAAATATAAAATTAGTGAATAAACTTTACAATTTTGTTGTGGAAATGGACAGAAGCTTGGATTAGGGCCAGTTGTACCAACAAAATTATTAATCTTAAGATCACGTTGAACCGTCGATCAAGTTCGGTGATTGGTTGAAAATTAAAAAACCAACCAATCATCGAACTTGATCTACAGATCAGTGTGATCTTCAGATTAACTTCGTTGGTACAACTGGACCTGAATCTTCTGTGTAATGGTGTAGTTAAAAATTACCTAATGTTGTTCTAGCAATAGACATAATTTTATTTCTGAGCATAACCTGAGCAAGGGAGGTGACAGCATGAGCGGTAAACAAATCCAGTGCCGGATATGGGGTCTTTGGTGCTCTGAACAAAGCGTGCAAAAATGTTTCGTAAAAAAATAATCTTATATAATATGAATACACTGTAATTTTTGCTGAATTTATAAAATGCACTAATATTATTTTTCGTGTAAATAAAATAATTTACAATTTAAGTGGATCGCTTTTGCAGTCCCACCCAACAACCATTTTCGGCACCCATGGAAACCTGAGACGTTGTCAGCTTCAATGGTACTTGAGTCTTATCAACTACAACTATTTTAAACTTCGATAAAATATAATAAAATGCGCTTTTTATTTCCATCAGACCAAATCTGCTTCCAATGCAATGACGAGGTCCGATTCCAAAAGGTAGATACGTTCCCGGAATAATGTTCGATTTATTTTCTTCACTAAATCTCTCAGGATCAAACTGATCTGGATTAGGAAAATATGTAGGGTCTCGATGTATTCCATGTACGGGAATCGAAATTAAGTTGCCCACTTCCAGACGTAATGGTTTTTCATCTTCAGTTGTGGGTTCAATCGTATAAGGTTTACTACAAGCTCGATCAAGGATTGGAAGAACTGGAGTTATCCTTAATGTTTCTGCAAATAAAATATAAAACTTACAAAATAGTTTACCGAATATTAGAACGTGCAAATTTAAATTTTGCTTTTATCAACTAATAAACTTTATTTGTGTGACGTCACGATGTATCTAAGTATTGCCTGAATTGTTAATACGATATCATGACTAATACATTTAATTTCGGTTAATTGGGACATTGGTTAATCGGGACAGTCGCTTAATTGGGTCAAATCTGGAAACAGAAACCAAACTAAGCAAACAATGTTGAATTACTTTGCTTATTTGAGATGCGATTCCATTTAATGGAGACAGTAAATTAAGACTTAAATAATGCTAATTTTAAAAATCACAAAAAATGTATTGGGTGTTTAATGATTCTTGTACCTGCACACTTTATAAAATGCTTAAATTAGAGCTGTGAAATAAAATTTTAAAAGCAATTTGACATTTCTGTTGCTTATAAAATTCAAAGATATCAGGAACAAAATTTATTGTTGTAATAAACTCAATTTTCTTTATCCAATTTGTCTTATTACTTTGTTCCATCAAAAATAACTATAGATTTGGAAACCACCACCAAATTCAAAATAACATAAATAAAGTTCATTAGTTTTGTTCATACAAGTTTTGTATGAACTTCACCTATTTGGGCTAGCCGCTTAATTGGCCAAAATATTTTTGCCCGATGAGCCCCGACTAAACGGAATTAACTGTAGCACTTAGTATTATTAAAAAAATTTTTGGACAACGTACATTAGGTACGATTCTAAAAATCAAATCAACTTAAATTGAGTAAAATTACCTGATATGACCATTTCTAAATATTTCATTTTTATTAAATTTTCATAACTTGGAACGAATCCAAAATTTGTAATATTTTCCTGTATTTCTTGAAATAATTTTTCCTGAACTTCCTGATTAACAGCAAGTGCATGCGCTAAAAAGCTCATTATTACTGCAACTGATTCATATCCCGCTAAGAAAAACAAGAAAGCCTGGGACAATATGTCCTCGTTAGTAAGTTGAATGTTCTTAGCTTTGTTTTTCTCGTCTCCTTTAATAATTCCAAATTCATCGTTGTCGTGTTCTTCAGTTTCTTCATGCACTTCAGTTTTTCGCTTTGCTTCAACGAGCAACTGCACCATATCTGGTCGCACAATTTCGTTTCTCTCTCGAGATTTAATGCTTTCATAAATAATATTTTCAAAATAATCTATCAAATATCTATTGAAAAACTCAAGTTTGAGGATCTAGAAATATAAACATAAATTTTCATAATTTTTTTTTGATAATACCAACCTTTGCAAATTTTGGCAACGACAACATGAACATAAATTTAATACCTCCTAAAAACGTTGTATTATTTGATACAGCTTTATTTCCCATTCTAAAGAAGAGGTTATCCGGATCTTCAAACGAATTGCAGGAGATTCCAAATGCGGATGTCGCAATTACGTCTGTTCCATACTTGGAGAAGAAAGCTTTCATTTCTAGTGTTATCGTGTTTTCTCTCTTTTTTTCCAAATGATCCAACAATTGTTTGGCGCATCCAATCATAAGAGGAAATATTGTTTTTAATTTAAGACTTGTGAAGGAAGGGCTTAGAATATTTCTCATATTTCTCCATTCTTCTCCTGAAAAAATAAAATCATTAAATTATCCACAGCAGTGAAGTTCTACTATTCTGGTACCTACCCCGTAAAGAAAATAAATTCCTCGTCCAAATTGTTTCCATTTCATCTCCAAAAAGTGCGAAATGGTTAGTAAAATGTTCAAAATCTCTTATGGTTAGCTGTCTTATAAGCTCAGGATCTCGTACGAATAAAGTCGGCGTAAAGAATTGATAAATACCGATGTATCTAAGAAAAGAAATCTATTTTTACAATATTACAGTTTGGTAGCAATGCCGATGCAATATAACCGATGGAACTACACCTGAACAAGTGAAGAGGCAAAAAAGAACAGGAGGAGATAACTTGGAAATTTCAGGTCACTACGTCCAAGAGAAACTTTAAAACTCCCGAAGAGGTACGAATTTAGCCTTACCGAAATAACTATTCCAGAAACCTTCGAAGAAGCTGTAAACGTTCGAGATGGATCTTCAAGGTGAAGCGTTCACCATTTGGCGGAAAAGTTTCAAATATAAAGCAAAGCATATATTTCATTTGTTTTTATTTATTAATAAGGATAGAAAGTCCCACTTTATTGTGATTTACCTTTTATCGGGAAAATTATTGTACATAATTTCTACTTCTTCCGGTATTGATATAGTTGGAGCGATCCTCGATAAAATATTTTTGTAGATTTGCACAATGCTATATTGCGTTACATGTAAATGTTTCCAATATTGCAATGGTTTAATTAAGTAATAATACACAAGCGTAATTAATGCAATTCCCGCTAATAACCAAAACATCTTGCACGTTTTTATAAATTAATGAAAAGTGGAATATAACAGTACTTCTAGTAATTTTTAATAAAAATTAAAACTTGGTGGATAGTAAAATTTTGCACTACGCACGAAAAAAAATAATTGACGCAATATTAATAATGTCCACTGATGATTGACTCCAGAATCATTAATATAATTATATAATATTTATTCATTAATATAATGCTATCTACAAAGGTCATATCAAAAATAAATTTTAGCAATTTGCTAATTATTTTTATCAGTATAATGATCACGTGTGCATTATAATAATCTAACAATGTTATTAATTCAAGGTAATAAATTATGTTCATACAATACATTACATTGCACCAATGAAAAAAAATCATCAAGTTAATGACTCGGTGCATAAAAGCGTTGATACCTTTACAAATCAAGTGTTTACTACATTAGTTTATAAATTATAAAATTTTTAAAATTTTCTCCACTTTTTACAAAAGAATTTTTTTTTATTAAATTGTTAAATTTTTCAACTTATAATTTTAGTTTAAGACATCGTTGTACAATTACGTTTCGATTTATCAAACCTCCTCAGTTAAACTTGGCCTATATGGTTGAATAATGATTTAAAATCCACTATATAATTGTATAATAATCTCCAAGTTTTTAGATTTTAATTCAATTTATTTTCGGTTCAGTCCCTAAAACCCACCCTTTTTCAAGATTTAAATTTTTTAAACCTGTTTTCCAATACATCAAAATTAAGCGCATCCTTAGAGTATATTAGGATCCTATATATTCTAAGAGCGCATCCCAAATTTAAAATTTTTTACGTAATCTAAATTTAAGTGGATTACCAAATTTTTAGTCCAATTTATTTGATTGGTCATTATGTTTTGTATATTTAATTGGACATTAATGATTCATATCAAGCAAATTTATATTTAAAATAACTATTGCATGTGATCTGAAAGCAGATTTATATGCATATAATGTACCTAATCTACGGTTACCATGTTTTTAATGTACTTGAAATAGTTAAAAAAAATGATAGTTCCATTTCTTATGCACCTCTGTGTATATTAACTTTACCAGGGTTTTTAGCTTCTATGCTAGATGGTGCTAACTGGAGGAATTTTAACCTAAAATAATTTGTATAACCTAGAAATGTCAACGTGTTGAAAATATTAACTTTCTAGTTTTTCTATATTTAACTTTGTTTGAAATGATAATTCAGAATATCAGTGATATTCCAATGAAAACCAAGAAGAGAAAACGTCAATCTGAAGGAAGTTTTATTGATGATAAATCAATATTAAGTAATGAAAAACCATTTAAGAAAAAGAAGTCTTTCAAAGTAGATTCGGATAAACAAATTGGAACGGAAGAATTACTTGATATTAAACCAGATATATCTAATTTTACAACTGAAGGAACCGTAGCAACTGTCGTATCTCAAGAAAATGGTGAAACAAATAATCGTGTTAGATCTAAAAGGAAGAAGAGAAGAAAAGCAGGCAAGGTTGCAACTGATTTAAATGAAATTGAAGGAAACAGTGGAGAAATGCACAGTAGTGAAATAAAGCAAGAGAAAATTGACGAAGAACATAATGTAAGTGTAAAAATGATCGATGTTACGAATAAAATTAAGCGTGAGCGAAAAAATAAAATTGTATCGCTACAAGATAATTTAACAGGAAATGTGGACGAGAAAGCTGATTTAACTCATTTAAATGAAATTCACAGTAGTAAAATAAAGCAAGAGGAAATTGTCAAAGAAGAAATTGTTGATGTTGCAACTAAAATTAAGCATAAGCGAAAAAAGAAAAATAAAAGCGATTCGGAAGAAGTAAATTTAACAGGAAACGTGGATGAGAAAACTGTTGCTGATGTTAGTAAAGAAGTGCCAAGTTTGCCGATTGAAAGTGGGGAAAATAATGATGGTGCCGATTGTGACATCATGCTCAATGTTATCAGCGAACCTGTAAAAACTAATGCAAATACAGATTTCTTTCAAGATGTTCATACGAAAATTCAAAAACTAAATAAAAGAAAGGGAAAATTTAATCCAGAACCAGAACAGCATATTGGAGTACTTGGAGATTTGAAATCTCAAATTGACGACCATGAACGTCATGAAGAGGGTGTTAAGATGTCTTTTAAGAAATCTAATCTAAGTCCAACAACTTTATATTATCACAGAAAAGGTTCGTTTGCAAAACAGGGTTATAAACACTTGATTAAAGGTGACGTCTTGCTTCATTTTAAAAATTCAAATTTACATGAAATTGTAGGCTACGGAAACAAAGACGAAGCCAAGCAGTAGCTTTTTCTGGAAGCTATTTTTTTAAATTTAACTAAAAACTGCAATATAATTTAAAAAAAGACTTTTAAATTTTATTATTGATTATTAGATTTTATCCAGTGAACTGTATAACCAAGGAGGTTACTGGGTAGATCTTACCTTGTAAATATGTAATATATGCTTATGGGTTTATACGACTTTTATATCAACTGTTTTTTGTACAATTTACAATTGATAACAATTTTAAGTTACTTGATATTTAATACTTTTACTTGCAAGTTTTAAAATTGTATTGACCATTGAGACAAATAAAACCAAACATTGTTGCATTCAGTTTTTACTTTATCATATGTAATATGAGAAAGTATTGTTTTCGTGCAGAAAAAAAATTTGAGATTTTGATGGATTTACACTTTGAGGTCCCTGAGTAAAATAAGACCATTTCAAAAATGTCTGTGTGTGTGTGTGTGTGTGTGTGTGTGTGTGTATGTGTGTGGTCAAATTTTGTGTGCGACCTACAGCAAAAACTAATAGGAATATTCAAACAAAATTTTGGATTTTGTATCTTTATATTGAGCCTTAGAGCTGATTAGATTTTGGTAAAAATTGGTTCATGGGAACTATTTTTTTTTATTTTTTTAAATTTTATTATTTAATATTAGTTTTTAATTAATATTTCAAAAACTAATAGGAATTTTAAAACCAAATTTAGGATTTAGCATACTTATGTCTAGATTTAGAACTGATTAAATTTTAGTTAAAATTGGTTTATAAAAACTATTGTTTTTTATTATTTTAAATTTTATTATTTAATATTAGCCTTTATTTAATATTTTAAAAACTAAAAGGATTTTCAAAACTAAAGTTGAAATTTGTTATGTTTATGGCAGGAATTAGAACTGATTAAATTTTGGATAAAATTGGTTCATGGAAGCAATTTTTTAAATCTTTATTTAATATTATTTTTATTAAATATTTCAAAACTAATGAGAATTTCAAAACTAAAGTTGGTATTTTGTATCTAAATATTTAGACTTAGAGCTGATTAGATTTTGAGTCACATTGGTTAATGGAAAATATTTTTTTCTTTTTATTATTAAAAATTATTTTTAATATTTAATAAAAGTATGATAAAGTCATGGGCATGGCCACATCCGATTTTTAATAAATCTTCAAATTAATAAAATTTAAGAAGTTTAAAGAACGGATCATGTAAATATTTTAATTGTACATAAGTTATTTTACAATTTATTTTGTCAATAATTACCAGTTATTTGTAATTTTACAAACATGGTTAGCTAATGTTAAGATTAGTTGTGAGATTCGGCAATAAGTACTCCCCATAAACCCGTCTATTGGTTGACGAAAGGGTTCTGACTTGAAGAAAAGGCAGGACCAGCTCAAGAAGAGCCAGGGAATAAAAAATTTCTTCAGGAGCTTCGAAGCCGAAGAGGAGTACAGGCTGGCAATATTTACAAACCCAGCAATTCGTTGTAGTCTGCCCTTCTCTCATTCGAAATCCTGAATCTCCTGATTTGTTATTTGCTCAACTTGTTCTGTCAATCTGGTTAATAAATATTCCACGTAATCTATTGCTTCTGAAAACAACAATTTTAAATGCAAAGGTGTTTTTACTGTGTTTAAATAAAAATAATTTTGCATTTTATTTTATAATTAAAAATTTACACCACCGAAAACATAAGAATATCTTAAGTTGCATAAAGCTCTCGGGGTGAGGGTACTGCAATATTATAATATATAAGAGGCAGTGCCGGCTTCATACGGTGAGCAAAGGATGTATCGCATTGGGGTTGCCCTGCGTGCCGGAACTACCTTCTCGATTTTTAATAATGTAAAAATTTGGTGACACACTAAGAATCCAATGCTACTATAGTATATTTTGTGTGAATAAATTCATTAAAGGCACTGAAACAATCTTTTTGTTGGGGCACCATAACTCCTAGATCCAGCAGTGACTGCATCAAACTAACCATAAAAGATATCGCAATGATGAAAATGGAAGGAAACTGGCAATTTTAATGATACATGTGGAATTGCAAAAAAGAATTGGACGAAATCAAAGCGTTTCAGCTGTGCAGAGAGGTACGTCTTACGAAAAAGGTTTGGCGTTGCCTAATTTTGTATTTAAATTTTAGTATTCTCAAATTTTCCAGGCTTCGATAAATTTGTAACTAATGCGATTCTCTTCTGGATTGCTTTTGGAGGGTGAATCACTTCACATGCACTCAGGCCTAAAGCCGGGCCTATTATGCTACCTTCGGGTTTCAGCAGTAGCCCCCCACACCTCGACCTATCCCACTTTGAAGATATACTCGAGGATCACGGAGGGCAGTGTGCCACTAACACTGTCCATGGTGGGCCAGAAGTCTTCCAACATGGATCCTCTTTTGGATGTTAAGGTCGGGCAGCTGCAAAGTACATGTTCCACCGTTTCATCTCCCTCGACATATAGGGCTTTCTACCAGCCCCATTGTATCTAGGTATTTGTTCAATTTACAGTGTCCCGTCAGGAATCCCGCTATTATCCGCAACTTATCTCTCGATAGTTGTAGAAAGTAGTTGGAATGTCTACTCGAGGGTGCCCTTATTTCTGCCCTTGCTTGTCGGCATTGCTTGGTGTTTATTCATCTGCTGATGTGCAGTTTATGAGTTTCTTCTGTGAAGGCATAACAAATGGCTCGGGTCCACAACGTTGTTCACCCGAGCTCTTTCTCGCCAGCGCGTCCGCTCCTTCATTGCCTTCGTTTCTTTGATGTCCTTAACTCATCTAAGAGTTAGGACATCGGTGTGCCATCTCTATTCATAATTTCTAAGTTAGTACCCATAAGATAGTCAAATAGCGACTTACGTCGACTATTGCAGTCCCACTTCCCACGCGGTGTGATGGGAATTGGTGTCGCAACTTATGATGAGGTGTCTTTTCTTGCTCGCAGTAGCTCCCAGGTCCATCAATCTGTGAGGGTGGGAGTTAATCGGGAGATAAGCAGATGCTACGATGACATCTTCTGGACGGTCTCCAAAATCGCAGCTCAGTTTAACCACTGTAAGATTGCAGTCTCCGAACTGCGGTAGGGGATTGATCTGAAAATTGCTAGGTATGTAAATACATGTTCTAGGTTTGTTAGAGAGATTACCTGTAAAGGTGTTCTCTTTCAATGATGAAAGGCCAGAGATTCTAGTCTTTGTTATATATGACTCTTGTATAACGCTATTGTGTCCTTGTACCTGACCAGGCGGCAGGATAGGGTTGCGTAGCTGCCCGGTCATGCTGCAGGTTGGCTTGTAGGAAGCTCCATTCACCCAAGATATTGAGAGCATCTTTTATTTTATTCTGTAAGGTCAGCCGCATTCTGAGAGTCCTCATGGATGTTCACGAGCCCCATTATACCTGCAGCTATTTCTTCTACTGTTTTACCGCCCTTCCCCCATCTCTTCGCATCTTTGTTCCGCTTGCCACTAGCAGGTATGCCATCCTCACCATTGGATTTAGATTTCCCCGCCTGAGCGTGAGAGGTTTGACTGTTGAGATTTTCTGTTTCAGTTTGTCTCGTCGCTCTGGCCTTTCTGCGTATCTTCCTCTCCGCTCCGCAGAGGTATTACTTTTAAGGCATCCCTCCGCGTCGGGTCTGTGCAGGGCATCCCCGTGTGAGTATTATTTTATCAGATAATTTGCGTCGTAGCGGATAATCCTCATTATACATATTGTACATATAATCCAACGATAAGCGGATAATCCATATTAGGTTTACTAATAAAGATAACTCTTTTCTACACTATCATGTAATCCCAACAGTGGTAATCCAGAAATAATAATGGTGAACCAAAAGTAACACCCTGAAAATTCAAACTTAACAAATGTGGTTTTTTTTCTAGTCATCAAACATTCCTCAAGATGTTGTTGAAGGTTCTAATAATTTTAAGCGATGTAAATGGACCACTTTAATCCTTCAATAATAAAACCAGATTACTTCCCAAAAGAAGCTTAATGAAGCCGGTAAAAACAAGAAAAATCCAAAAACGTAGTAACCAATATTAATCCCAAAAAACCTGAATGAAGATAAAGCTATGTTTTGCAATAAATAAAAATTACTGTACTCGAAAATTTGTAATAAAACTTTTTCAAATTCCAAGACTGAAATGACTAAAATGAAATTAAGGAAATCTGTAAATATTTTTAAATCAAAATCAAACCGGAACACCTTCGCATTGAAAAATTGTTATGTTTTCAGAACCAATAGATTACGTGGAATATTTATTTACCAGATTGACGGAACAAGCTGAACGAATAACAATCAGGAGATTCGGGATTTCGAATGGAAGCAGGACAGACTGCAACGAATTGCTCAGTTTGTAAATATCGTGAAGAGATCTCAATACTCTAATGCCCGGTTTCACTGTGATTAAATTATTTAAGCCTATAATATTTAGGCCTAAATTTTAGCCAAAATCTCAGTTTAAATGCTTGTGAAACCGGGTGTAATTGTTTGCAAAGCAATGAGAGAATTACTTTATCAACCCATAAAAATTTTGATACGATAGTAAAACCTCGGTTAGAAGAGTTTCGAGAATAAATGCGTGTTGTTGGAAGATGAGGGATGAAGAACGGCTTGAAATTGTAGGCAGAATTGGCGCGATGAAGGAGAGTTAGTTTAAACGTCTTAATCGTCATATTTACGCAATTGGAGGATGTGGTAACGTCATGGAAGTTGGAAGGAATTTTCTAAAAACGAAGAAAATTTTAAATGTATTTATTTTTAAACAAAATCTGCACTAAACTTTACACTAATTCTTCCCCACCTCCGTTTCAGAATTATTTTTATGCCCCCTCCTCAAGAGCCTTATCTAATAATTTGAATATTACTACTTACCTTAATTGAATTATTTGTTAAATTAGTAGAAAATTTTCGATATTTCTATTTCTAAGCGAAATTTGCACTAACCCACATTAATTCATCCCCACCATTTTTTCAAAAATGTATTTATGTCCCTCAAGAGCCTTGTCAAATAATTTGCAATTTACTTCTTACTTTAATTTAAGTATTTACTAAATCCGCAGAAAATTTTAGATATATCTATTTTTAGAATACATAGTAATTGCCATATCACACCAATCTATGTTTAATAAAAATTCCGCTTTTTTTCCCGTTGATTAAATTTTTAAATGAAATTTTCAATTAATTTATAATTCACGATAAAACCGCAAATCAAAATTTAATTAAACAAATTTCGAACTTTGAGAAAAGTAATTAAAAGTGGGCCAGTTGAGGTTAGCTTCTCGACTTTAATTGCTTTTCATCTTTGAGCTTAAATTAATTTTTGAATTCATGTCATAAATGAAAAACTAATCACATCAAATATTAATTGAAAGATGTCAAATAAATAATTGCAACAAATTACGTTTAAATTTTCAGACTTAAATTCGTTTGGATCGGAGTTTATAAAATCTTCGTATGTCTGACAAAAACATTTTTGATTTGGCTGTAGGCAGTGGTGGGCAGAATCAAAATACATGTATTTGAAATACATATTTGAAATACATTTTGTATTTTGTATTTCAAATATAAATTGCAAATGCATTTTGTATTTTACATTTCAAATACAAATTGAAATGTATTTGGTATCTTTGTATTGTATTTTTATTATGTATTTCAAATACATAAATACAAAATACATTTTGCATGATAAAAATTTTTTGTGTGCACCTATATTGTACATGTATAAAGGTTTGTATTCAGGGGTGGGCAGAATTAAAATAAATCTATTTAAAATACGTATTTGAAATACATTTTGAATTTCAAATACAAATTCCAACTAGGAGAACATTGAGCGATAACAATTTTGAAACGCTTCTACTGTCGAAAAGAAATCACTTATTTAGAAATTAGATTGGTACCGTCTATTAATTTTTTTTCTGAATATGTTTACTAAATTGTTGAATAAAGAATGGTTTTTATTTATATTATTTGATTTTTTAAATTATTTAAAATGTATTTTGTGTTTAAAATACTTCTTGAATGTTGTATTTTAAATGTTGTATTTTGTATTTTAAATGCTGGATATTGTATTTTGTATTTCAAATACAGGATATTGTATTTTGTATTTCAAATACAGTATTTTGTATTTAAAATACAAATACAGTATTTTGTGCTTAAAATACTGTATTTTGCATTTCAAATACTGTATTTTGTATTTCAAATACAAATTGAAAAAGTATTTTGTGTTTCAAATACTGTATTTTGTATTTCAAATACTGTATTTTGTATTTAAAATACTGTTTTTTGTATTTCAAATACTGTATTTAGCATTTCAAATACTGTATTTCAAATACAAATTGAAAAAGTATTTTCTATTTTAAATAGATACAGTATTTTGTATTTAAAATACAAATACAGTGTTTTGTGCTTAAAATACAGTATTTTGTGCTTAAAATGTATTTCAAATACAAATTGAAAACAGTGTTTTGTATTTCAAATACAGTATTTTGTATTTAAAATACAAATACAGTATTTTGTATTTAAAATACAAATACAGTATTTTGTGCTTACAATACTGTATTTTGTGCTTAAAATACTGTATTTTGTGCTTAAAATACTGTATTTTGCATTCATTATTTTGTATTTAAATACAAATACAGTATTTTGTGCCTAAAATACTGTATTTTGCATTTCAAATACTGCATTTTGTATTTCAAATACAGTACTTTGTTTTAAAATAAAATACAGTATTTTGTGCTTAAATACTGTATTTTGTGTTTAAAATACTGTATTTTGCATTTCAAATACAGTATTTTGTATTTAAAATACAAATACAGTATTTTGTGCCTAAAATACTCTATTTTGCATTTAAAATACTGCATTTTGTATTTCAAATACAGTATTTTGTATTTAAAATACAAATACAGTATTTTGTGTTTAAAATACTGTATTTTGCTTTCAAATACTGTATTTTGTATTTCAAATATAAATTGAAAATATATTTTGTATTTCTAATACTTAAATAAATGTATTTTGTAGTTTCTATTCCAAATACTCACATAAATGTATTTTGTAATTTGTATTTCAAATACAAATTGAAAAATATTTTCAAAAATATTTTTACAAAATACTGTATTTAAAAATACAAATAAATATTTTGTACTTAAAATACTGTATTTTCTATTTCAAATACAGTATTTTGTATTTCAAATACAGTATTTTGTATTTAAAATACAAATACAGTATTTTGTGCTTAAAATACTGTATTTTGTGCTTAAAATACTGTATTTTGCATTCATTATTTTGTATTTAAAATACAAATACAGTATTTTGTGCTTAAAATACTGTATTTTGTATTTCAAATACTGAATTTTGTATTTCAAATACAGTATTTTGTATTTAAAATACAAATACAGTATTTTGTATTTCAAATAAATACTGTATTTTGTATTTAAAATACAAATACAGTATTTTGTATTTAAAATACAAATACAGTATTTTGTATTTAAATTACAAATACAGTATTTGTGCTTAAAATACTGTATTTTGCATTTCAAATACTGTATTTTGTATTTCAAATATAAATTGAAAATATATTTTGTATTTAAAATACTCACATAAATGTATTTTGTAATTTGTATTTCAAATACATTTCTTCGTGTATTTTGTCCACCCTGACTGTAGGTTATAGGAATTTTTACAATACGCCTAGAACTTTAATGATAATTTGGAACATCTTATTAGTTTTTTTGATGGTTTTTTTTTTCCTGCATATCTTCTTTTTTGATTGATAGATGTCCAGTATAAACCCAACCAAAGAAAGAATTTTATTCTGGTCGGCGTATTCCAAATTGCAAGTACTTCTTATATCACTTCGTACGTCTTTGTATCACTTATCAATGCAAAATGTATTTTTTTAGCCCTTTGTTTAGCCTATCCATTTTGTTTGAACATTTCAACATCTGACATTCCTGTAATATTTTATAGCCAAGTTCTTATTATTTTCTTTAATCTATATCTCTTAATTTAATCTCATTAATTTCCTCCTATTCAAATCCTCTCCCATATCCAAAGCTGTATTTAAGTTATTGAAAATCGAATATTTCCCTGTATAAGAAGAATTTGTAGCAGATACTCAGCGAGGAGTGTAATTCCATAATAGAAATGATAACATTAATATTAGTTACTTAGAAATCAAATATGGTGGGTATTTATTTATAGTTATAGAAAACTATATAAGAGTCACTATTAAAAAATAGAGATAGCGCTTAATATACAGTAGGTATATTATTATGAAACGTACACACTCGAATGTTATTCAAAACGTGATTTATTAATCATTGCTATGATTCATTTAATCAAAACTGGTCCAAAAATACAGTGATATAAATTTTATAAACTACAATCGCAAATTATCAATTCACGAATTATTTTTTGCCAAAATTTGTGGCGAATTTATGCAATTTATAAAACTTTATTTTACTGTATTCTTGGATCAAATAGACTATGGCAATCTAACTGGTAGACAGTATAGTTTTTGAGTATTTTGAATTAATATTTTATATTCAATTGTATCACTTTTAAAAATTCAAATATTTATTTTTAGAACTAAAATAATATTTTTAGTTTTATTTTGTAATTAAGCTTCGATAATTCTAATTTTTAATTTAATAACATTGATTGTTTATATCATCGATTTCCTGCTTTAAATATTGTATAAATAATAATACTTAATATAATTATGCAGATCTTTTCATTCAAATTTAGAATATAAAAAAAAAGCGCGAATATTATTCATTTGAGTAACTTCTTTATTATTTATCTCTTGTGTTTGTAGTTGATAATACACTTCATTGTATGTTAAATTTTTTTATAAATCAACGTAGTTTATATGAATGCACAGCTCGATCTTTATAACATATTATGCAAATCTAAATTCAAAAATTTTACCCACAGTTCAGAAATTCTTCCAAAATACTGAAATTTTAAATTTGATAATTTTTGTTACATAATTGGATGGATGAGTAAATATTTTTAGTGTGGATCACACTATATCCAACGTCGGTGAATTTTTATAATATTAATATTATAGAAATTATATATATTATTAACCTTTGAAATTAATATTTGATTCAAATTTTTTTTTAATTATAAGGTTAAATGAACAATAAAACGAAACATTGCACTATTATTATTAAATGTCTGATGACAGCAGTAACCATTGCTGAAAGCTCACCAATAATGATTCGTTTTATTGTTCATTTAACCTTATAATTTAAAAATTTGAATGAAATATTAATATTATATGAATTAATGCCTTTAATCAACAGGTTGACTTTTCTTGTTTCCAAGCAAACGTAAATATTTAAAAATTAATTTTATAATTAATTAAACTGTCACTGCCAATAAATTTTAATTTTTACACTTTAAAATGACGAATACCAAAGATTTAGCGCCTCTAACTTTTAAAAAAGAACTTCCGGAAAAATGGTCACCGATTATTGCTTCTCAAAAGCAACAAATAGTTTAAAAAAGTAAAACATTCTTTCAAGTAAAAGCTTATTACTAACATTGAAATTATTTACAGAAAATTTCCCGAATGGGACATTCCTAGGAGAGACCCCGATCTTATTCTTGCTGGCAACAAAAGATACCTATTTAATGTTGAGCAGAGATTAAAGGATAAAAAGAAAGATGCTTTGAAGCGACGCCAGGTTATGAACAGCCGTTGGAAAGACTTGGAAGATAAAGAAACTGGCCTAAGGGAAAATTTTATGAAGTTCAATAAGGTACTTTCTTAAATATTGACTGAAATGTTTAAAATGGTTTGTAATCCAATTTATTTTTTTAGTTTGTGAAGGAGAATCAGGAAAAACGAGAAAGAGCTGAACGCAAGTTAGCGGAAGAATCCGCATTAATAATAAAAAGAAGTGCAGATATAGAAGCTTTGGAAAAACAATATTCCTACATGCACCATATTCGTTCAGAAATGGAACATAACATAAAGGATCATAAACGTTATGAGGTAGTTAGTATTCTGCATATTTTTAGGGTTTTAATTTTAACCAATAATTTTTAGGAATTTTTACTCAGTGTGGTGAAATTTCATCCCACCTTCAGAACCGTGGATGATATTATCGATAGGTACGAAGCTCTAGCAGAAGCAAAAACGCAATTAGCAGAAAGACATAAAGCTGATTTATACGAATTGGAAAAGCCAGGAATGAAATGGTACATAATTGTAATTTACGCGTGGTTTTTAAATTTATGATTTTCTTCTATGTAGCTAAAAATTACTGAAGAGAAAACGTTAGCTATAATGGGATTAAATTATATTATGGCGGAATTACAAAGTCGTTATGAAATAGCGAAGAATAAAGCGTTGCAATGGGAGACCATGGTCACAAAAATTAAAGACATATCGGTAATGAAGTTAGCAGAGATTCATCAAGTTCGAACATCAACTTGGAATGTTTATTTACAAATGTGTGAACGTAAGGAAATAGAACCCGAATTAACAAAGGACGATGTTGAAAATCAACTCCTGTTTATTAAAAGAACTCTGTTTGAACTGAAGAAAATTGCCAAAATTTCCAAACGAAGAGCCACCAAGGAAAATGTCTTAGCTGCTGCTGCGGCTGCTAAAACTTAAATTTCAAATTTGGTGGAGATAATAAAATTAAATTTGTTTAAAAGTGAAATGAAATGTCAACGTGCACATATGTAAATATGCGGGAATAGGAAACATTTAAATACATTTTTGTTAACAGATGTTTCGCATTTAAAAATTTCCATATTTCAAAAATATTTTGCAATAAAATTGAACTTGTCAATATTAATTATTGTTTACAAAAGGTTTTGAAGTAATTTTCATATTAAAATCTTTGGAAAACTTCCAATGGTATCTCAACACTTAAACATAATGTTTGGAAATTTGTTGTTGGTCGTGCCTAAATGACGATCACGTAGGTTGCGATTGATTGATAACTACAAAAATAGATACCAGTTATGACGTTTTAATATACTTTTAGATATTATGGCGAGGTGAATAAGAAACAATAGTTTATTAACCCATCACGAAGCTGTACATACAATTCTAAGCTTATCCCAAATGCAACTTCAGATGCAGAAGAAGGATCAATGTCCTTAAGAGCATCCATCTAGTTAAATTTGGGTTGCAATTAATTATGATAAATTTCTAAAAATATGCGAAAAATTAATCACAATTGACCTTGAAATTCTGCAGCTTTGACACTGATTTACTGAAATGCAAGATCAATTTAAAGATTTATAATTTAATGTGATTTCAACTCGTTTTTATAAAACTGGAATACCCACGTTGTGTTGGTTGGGCGGATTAGCTACTCGATAAAAATTGCGTAACCCGATTAATTTTTTATCCAGCATTTTATGTAGACAAAATTATGTAATCTTGGTGGTATTATGTAATTGAAAACAAAATCCTTGTTAATACTCGCACATTCATTTTATCACCAGTTGTTGTAATCCCACATGCTAAACAGATAACTGCTGGAATCGATCGGCCAAAAATTTGTAATTAAATAGGTATATTATGTTATATAAAATTTAAAGCCCTCACCGACTGGGCAAAAACTATTTACTCAGCTAAACCTTCATAGTTTTACATTATTTTAATAATATATATTGTCGTGTGTTTTTATGAGCTAAATAAATAGTTTGGAAACATTTTTGAATTACTAATTCAAATAATTTGTAAAAAGTATCATATCCCAATAATATTTTAATTTTTAATTTAACAATAAGATTTTATGTTAAATTTTGCAGAAATCAGGCCATCAATAAATTAAAAAAAACAATTCCAGAACAAACGCCATTTTCAAAAGGAATTTTCAAAAGGTGTTTTGTAGTTGGAGTTTTACGACCAATTTTAGTAAACCGAGTGAAATTAACAAAATGAAAATTTGGATAGCTATAATAAATAAATAAATTGTGTTGATATAATTAATTAAGGTTTTTGGGAATTAGTAGAAGCCGCAGTGATGCCAATTTTAAACAAAAGTTTTATGAATGAAGCGATGTGTGCGCAGATCAATGTGGAAAAGACCGAAAGAATTGAAAATTTAAAAAAACCAACAAGTGGCCAGTAAAAATATTTAACATTTGATTTTATCAAGATTTATTATTGTACATTTTTGGGGTACGTTTTAAGTTGAAAAATTTAGTAGGAAATCTAACATTATAAATTGTGGGATTAGAACAAATTTAGATTTATTAATTTAGTTCTACCTGATGATACCTAGAGTTAGACAAAACATTTGTAGAGTAAATCTAATAATAAAATAAAAACAAGAATAAATATATAAACACAATTATTATAATAAAATCATAGATCCTTTGTCTGATTTGAAAACAATTCCTGAAAGGCTTAGATTTCCTAAAAATTTGGTTACACTGTA
Source organism: Lycocerus yunnanus (assembly GCA_036346125.1). Taxonomy (NCBI): domain Eukaryota; kingdom Metazoa; phylum Arthropoda; class Insecta; order Coleoptera; family Cantharidae; genus Lycocerus; species Lycocerus yunnanus. The sequence goes on along the minus strand of JARFIX010000016.1, from coordinate 3,097,174 downwards.
ATCGATTCAGATATTTCAATTTTTATTGCTTTATTTGAAAAATATAATTTATTTCTTTCTAAAATAAATAAAAAAGTATTTATGCTACTGCAGAGCGATAAGCCCAGGGAAGATACTATCGACACAGCAAGAAATTACATTTAGTGTCAGCATATGGTTCATGACGTCCAATTTCAAATAAAAGCAAGAGGATAAAATAAATAGGGTCGCAGCAATATATACTTATATGCGGTTTGAAAGAAAATAAGATTAAATGTAAAAATTCTTTTTACTCAGACTAAAAAGACTGAACCTCCCTTTTGGACCTTCCGGTTTAAGCAGTTTGTTTTTATCAGAAGCAAATTAAATATTTCAGCATACCTGAAGTTTTTCAAAATTAGTACAGGCCACATAGAGATTCTGAATTAATTTATTAATTTCTTGTAAATTAATCTAAATTTATAGACTGGAGGTCTGGGGGTATGAAATACCCCCCGGATATGCCATAAATCTCTCCAGTATTGAAAGGCACAAGATTATGTTTACAAATTATCTAGAATCTTTGTGATACCGCGTTTGTTTTTTTGAAAACGGTGACATATCGAGTGTACTGGAGGGTATTCCATACCCCCCAGACCCCCGGTTTAAGCAATTTATTTTTATCAGATTTGGATTAATGATTTCAACATATCCAAAGTTTTTCAAAATTAGTACAGGTAATGCAGAAATGCCGAAGAACTTTATTTATTTCTTATAAAAATATACAGCATAGTCCGGGGGCCTGAGGGGTATGGAATACCCCCCAGAATATGTCATCGTTCTTCCCCGTTCTTCCCAGTAGCGGAAGACAAAATATTAAATGTTGAAAAATTATGTAAAAACCCTATGATAGCGTTTTAGCTTTCTTAGGAACGATGATAAATACCGAGTGTTCTTGGAGGGTTACTCTATATCCCCCCCCCCCCTAGGACCATCTGGTTTAAGCGGTTTGTTTTTATCAGAAGTGAATTAAATATTTATGGCATTAATCTCTCCAGTATTGGAAGGCACAAACTTATGTTTACAAATTATCTAGAACCTTTGTGATACCGCGTTAATTTTTTTGCAAAGGGTGACATATAGAGTGTACCTGGAGAGTATTCCATACCCCCCAGACCCCCCGGTTTAACCAATTTGTTTTTATCAGATTTGAATTAATGATTTCAACACATCCGAAGTTTTTCAAAATTAGTACAAGTAACGCAGAAATGCCGAAAAACTTTGTTCATTTTTTAAAAAAATAAACAGGATAGTCCGGGGGGCCTGGGGGGTATGGAATACCTCCACGATATGTTATCATTCTTCCCTGTATCTGAAGACAAAACATTAAATGTTGAAAAATTATGTATAAACCCTATGATAGCGTTTTAGCTTTCTTAGGAACGATGAAAAATACCGAGTCTTCTTGAAGGGATACTCCATATCTGCCCCCCCTCCCAGGACCTCCTGGTTTAAGCAGTTTTTTTTCAGAAGTGAATTAAATATTTCAGTATACCTGAAGTTTTTCAAAATTACTACAGACCACGTAGATATTTTGAATTAATTTTTAATTTCTTGTAAATTAATCTAAATTCATAGACCGGGGTGTAGAGGTATGAAATACCCCCCGGATATACTATTAATCTTTCCAGTATTGGAAGGCATAAAATTATGTAAAACCTTTGTGATACCGCGTTAGTTTTTTTGAAAAGGGTGACATATATCGAGTGTACCTGGAGGGTATTCCATACCCCCCAGACCCCCGGTTTAAGCAATTTGTTTTTATCAGATTTGGATTAATGATTTCAGCACATTCAAAGTTTTCAAAATTAATACAGGTAACGCTGAAATGCCGAAGAACTTTGTTCATTAAATAAACAGCATATTCAGGGGGCCTGGGGTATGGAATACTCCCAGGATATGTCATTATTCTTCCCAGTATCGGAAGGCAAAACATTAAATGTTGAAAAATTATGTAGAAACCCTATGATAGCGTTTTAGTTTTCTTAGGAACAATGACATATACCGAGTGTTCCATACTAAAAAATTAGATAAAAAATGAAAAAGTTAGTTCTTATAAATTTTTAGAAATTATTAGAACTTAGAAATTTAAAACTTGGAAAAATAAAGTAGTGCAAAATTTTCGGATATGCTCAACTACTAAAACCTAACGGTTTTAAAAACGTTTAAAAAAACGGTTTTATAATAAATAAAATTAACATTGTCTTAATGCCTTAAATTTTTTTCAAGTTAAATGAAATGTAGTTTTTTCAAAATATAATGTCAGCTAGGTACTTAATTTTTATTTTTTCCGCATACCTTAGTTATTAATTCAATTCAATTTGAAATTTTATTCTTATTCAATTATTTGGAGCAAGTTTAACTGACAAGATTTAGGAAAATCGAAACATTGTACAATAATGTGTTAACAAAAATATGCAAGTGGAAAAATTTTCTAATTTAAAAATTTTTTATTAAAATTCCCCTGAACTTGAAAAAATTTAAAAACGTTTTAAAACATAATATAATTTCACAAGTTAATAAATCATTTTTTATAAATACATTAATTACGTGTGATAATTTTTCTTTTTCGGTACATATGCTTATAGTTTGAGGGAAAAATTTGCAAAATCCTTGACAAAAAAATTTTTTTCGTGCAAATTTATACTATTTCTTCAACTGTAAATTTACTTTTAGGTATTAGTGCGTAAAGGAAGGTTATTTCAAAAATATTTTTCTCTTTGCGTTTGTAGGAAAATTGCATTAAAAAATGAACGACTGAGCGGAATCTACATAATATGTAGATTTTCTCACCACTTTTATTTGAATTAGAAATTGAATAAGAATTGGGTGATTACTAATTTTTTTAATTTGTCGTTAAAATATAAACTTAAACAGCCTTGATTATTAATTATAACAATAATTATGTTATTTATTCAAGCAAAAGAAGTTATTTATTTTATTGATTATTTAAGCAATGATTTTCATTATTTTATTAATTTATTTTTATTGCCATAATATATTTTTTGTAATTTGTATTTTATCATAATAATAGCTGTCTAACGTAACGTTTCTTGTATTTATTGATTATTTTGATTTTATGTTTATTTTATATTCAATTAGCTGAAACTGTACATGGAATTAGCTTTCTTCTGATATAAATGATTGCGGTTGTTATATTTTCTTGAAAGTTTACTAGTAAAATATGTAGATTTTCAATGGAAAATGAAATAATAATTGTTGATTGTAAAAATTATCGTTTTACAATAATGTGTGTAGAATTACTTTGAAACTTTCAATTTTCACTTTCTTTTAATTTTCTTAAGCGTAAAATGTATGATTTTTGAAGTATTTTTTTTTATAAACTTTAGGTGGTGGTAAACAGCACTGAATAGATAAAAAGTTCAGGAGACCTTCAGTTTTCTCAAAAAAATATTATAAAAAATGATTTTTGAAACCGTGTTTTTAGCGCGAATGACGTCAAAAACTATTTTTTAACAACTGGCATCACAGCAAATGCAGTTTGTGTTGATAATGTAACCTATAAATAGTTTGTGAAAAAATTGAAAAATAAATTTTAATAAAAACACAAAAAACTCGGAATAAACCATTTTTCTTATAATTGCTTGTGACTACAGTTTGTATTAAAATAAATATATATTAATAAAAAATACAATTTAAATGGTAAACGTTACATTGTTTACAACTGTCAAATACAAGTCAAATATTTAACTGTCAGGTCTTTGCGACGTTGTAAAATTTCCATAAAACGTTCGGGATCACGCGTCTGACGTCAGAGGCGTAATCGACTGCCTGATTAATTTTTGAATTTCAAATTTGATTTTCTCAGCGCAGACCGCATTTCAAAATTTTTATTTCGGTTATAAATTTCATTTGATATTATTTTCAAGAATTAATAGGAGTTATCACTAAATTCGATACCATGCAACATCCCTATTAAAGATAATTGGCCGAGATGTTATTATGTGCTTACTGAGATCTGTCAATGAATTAAATATTTAACGAATCTTGTATTTTGAAAATTGTTAAATGGAAGGTCTACGATATGAAGTTTCGCTACGCTCGACTTAATAATTAAGTCATAAAAAATTATATAATGTTGTACTAAAATATTATTAGTGCTAATAATAATTACCTATAAATACTACTATAAATAATTTATTTCCATTTTTTATAATAGTCGCATTCCCTTTAATTTCTCGGCAATTAACACAATTAATAAAATTGCTGATATTTACTACCTACTTTATAAATAATCACATTAATTTATTGGAAAATTTTATATCGCTAATACTAGTTATAATCAGAACTGGATCATGCAGGGTAGCAGTAAAGTAGAAAAATTAGTCTTGTTGAAAATGTAAAGATGTGTATTGTACATTGGAAAACCGTCGAGTATAGGTCGTTACCAACGTTCGATTACTTTCCAAATTATTGCATCATTTTAAATAAATTATAAGTTTGTTTTTATAATTATGACTTCCTCGTTTGATGTGACAGGACCAACAAGATATCTGGGGGATGTAAATAAAGGGGATTATTTTCCCTAATTTTTAAAAAATTTAATATTTTGCAAAATTTAAATATGATTAATCCTGCAGGACCTCTATAATTTTAAATTTCGATCTACAAGTCTATCTCTGCGTATGGTTGGCAACTGTTTTATTGCATCAATAAATCTTTGTACCCTGTATCTTAGGTCGGCGTAGTACATTGTAGTACCTACTACAACATTGTATAAAAATATTATTATATAATTAAAAACACTTTGATGTAATGCCCCATACATGGAAAAATGTTGTTGTTATACTAAATATTATGTAATTTACAAGAATAAGACGATAACAATTGAAACGTACATAACAAAAACTAAGCAAATAAACATTGCCATGTAGAGCGTTATTACACTTTTATAATATAACACTCAGTCATCAATAAACAATTAAATTGAAAAATCACTCGAACTTCGTTTGAGTACATAGTTGTTTATTAGTTTGTATTAGATGCCTAGATACTAAAAGTAGTTGAATATTTTATAATGCTTCCATGGTTTCATTTTTGACGAAATTAGCATAGCAAATAATAATAACGCAGTAATATTGTTGTTGTTTTCTCAACATAGAAATTTTTCCGATATTATGTATTATAAAAATCATATTCGAATAGCTTATTGAAATTTCACTTTTATCTTCAAGTTTTACATTTTATTTTCGTTTTAAATATTTAATTTTCAAAATATAAATTTTTGGGTCCTTCAAAATCGGGAAAAGAACTGATAGAAGTTTATGATTTTGGTATGTGAACTAGTTGAAAACTGCTAATACATTTAGTAAAATTTGTCAAGAGACAAAATATTTCTAAATAAAATCATTTATCGAAGGCAATAATAAAGTTTAAAATATGCATAGCTTGGGGAAGTACCTAACTTCGTTTCGTAATATCAAGGGTTGATCAGGGAGCGTGTTTAAGTTATTCACTATATCTTGAGATATACTAGACAATTTCCTCATGATCCCACCAATCTCATTTTGTACATTTAAGCTAATAATTTTTAAATTTTAATTTGAAACAAATGTAATATCGTTTTACATATAAATCAAGTAATTTAATACAACAAATTAAATTTGTTGCACTGATAATCGGATATGTTGAAGAAACCAACATTAACTTGTTGCGACTAGAACCAAGAAATATGTGGTAGGTACAAATAACTGTGTTTGTACTGAGAACAAATATATTTTTCAAATTGCACTTGGATTAGGTTTATTACCTATCTTAACAAATAAACTTGTTAAAAAAACAAATTTTGTTCTTAGACGAACAAAACTATTCTCATCCGATGCAATTGACAACAAAATTTTATAAATATACATTCAACAAATTAACAAATTTTATTTATACTCGTAAACAATTGTTTATGTGTTATTTAAATTAAATTATTAAAAATTTCTTCCAAAGTTTCTCAAAATGATGTGAGATTTTTGCTTTTAGACGAACAAAACTATTATCATTCGATGCAATTGACAACAAAATTTTATAAATATACATTCAACAAATTAACAAATTTTATTTATATTCGTAAACAATTGTTTATGTTGTTATTTAAATTAAATTATCAAAAATTTCTTCCGAAGTTTCTCAGAATGACCTGCAGACCTAACCTGCAATTTTTACATAATTTGTACACTATAAAATTTGAAATAAGTCAAATTTCTTAAAATTGTTTACCTTTTCTACTTTTCTTTTTAAAATATTTCACTTGAGTATAAATTTTCTATATATTTTCACTATATTGTAATAAAAACTGATATAGTACCTATATTTACAACACTTTTCTATGTGGGAAAATAAAATTAAAATTGATAGCAGCCAAAATTCAAATTTGGAGAAATTAGAAAAATCAATTAAAACAAAAATTTTAAAATAATTTAGGAAATTTTTAGAAATGAAAAAAAGACAAACATAGTCCACCTAAATTATAAAATGAAAAGAAAAAAAATTAAAATTATTGTTTGTAAATAATCTGTGTTTAATAACTTAAATAACAAATAACTTTACAGGAATCTACTTCAATTATTAGATAATTATCAATAGAAAAGGAGTCTAATTGATCATTCAGCAGCTCGCAATCCATGTTCTGTTGATGTTTTTCGATTTCAAATGTTTACCATATATCCAGATTTCTGCTTTTTGCGAATTTATGTATCCATTTTACAAGATCCTTCGGGTCGATGTAATAAACCTGAACTCAAAAGTACACTTTTTTTCTATAAAAATTACTTTATCAAACGAAAGAGCATAAAAATGCGAATCTTTTAAGATAAGCATGAATAGGCTACAATTCAAATTTGAAAATTACAATTTTCTCATAAGAAATATATGTAAGTGTGAAGTATTACGTCATTATAGTTCACATTCTATCACCAGTCTGTGCGTTGTAGGTGTGTCGACAGTGACTAGCGGTGGGGAGCTATCAGTCGCTCTCTGATATCTGTCGGGTCAACATCTATACTTTGCCGAGTTGGACCATTCTAGGGGATGTTTTTAATAAGTAAAGCGCTTGTCAAAACGCTTTTTGACAAACGCAACTACAGCAAGACTCGGATTCGCCCTAAAAATATACGCTTCATTATAATTAGTTCGGACAGTTTACAATTCTTTTGTATTTTAATATATTAAAAAATAAAAAGACTTCTTTACAATTAGTTTTAACATGAAAACTTATTTTTATTGTCAATGGGCAAGATTACAGTTCAAAAGAGCTAATGTAAAATTGGATTGTAAATAAATTCTTAAAACCGATTTTTAAAATTGTGAACCCTCCACAAATTTTATTTTTTATGACTAATTATCAGACCCTCATCTTTCATAATCCACTTAAAAAAATGGCAAAAATCAAAGTTCAGATTTATTACCCGTTCCCAATCTCTTCTTTTGCCTTTGTGTCCAGTTTTAGGTAGATGTTTTTGCTTAAGTTGGTGTTACTTTTTTTTTTCTGTGTTGTTTTATTCTTTCTTCTAATTTTCTTTCTGTTTGCCTGACATATCTATGAAAGAAGTTTTTGATAATTATATTCCAATATTTGAACAAGTTTGTAAAAATTGAGAAATACAGAAAAATGTTAATCTTGGGTCAGTGCTTTTTTGCGATTTTTTTTATTAAAAATAATTCTCTATTTTCAGTTAGTGAAGATGCGCATCCTTATTTGTCATATTACACTTTACAACTTCGAGAATGGTTGGAATGGAGCAGTCATTTCGCGATCCCAACGAACTTGGTAAAAAATTAAAAAAATTAATGCAAAATTTTTTGAGCAGATTTCACAAGATTTTTATGCCTTGCCGAACTAAAATAATTTTGAACAAAATTAAATTTTGACAACTAGGTACTTTTGGGAGTCGTGGAAGAGGACAAACGCTTGGTTGTTGACTGAAAATGTTGGCTGAAGACTTCCATGTGGACCATTCAGACCATGGCAAATGGTCAACATGGTTTTTGTTGAATAAATGCACCAACCTAGTAGCAAATTTAATTTTGGGTGCTGGAGGCTACTTTATACCATCCTATCTCACAAGTTTCACAAAACTGAACAGTATTCAGTGAATAATTTCGAAAATTTAGTGTCAAAAGGTTGTAACCGATGGAATGTTAAGGTAAAGTATTTTTAACTAAATTGCCGTTCTAATTCAATAAAAATTGATTTTATTGCAACTGCTTACCAAGAATATCTAAAAAGCACCGGCTTTTTTGAGATTACACACAGCGGGGGTCAAAAACAGTTATCTTCCATTATGCTACTAATTTACTTCTTATAATCGATTATTTTGCATTTCCTTTCACTTTTCAAATGCCCAGCCTCCATTAAATTAATCTCAGTGTATTTTATTAATGGCCAGCGTCCTGGGGAAATAATAATTTATTATTAGTTGTGTGTTTGGAAAATTTATAAATAATGAATAGTATTATACCAGCAAAAATTTTTATGAAAGACTTTTCGCACTTATCAGTATGACGTTTAATTTTTTATCAATCAATTTGCAGGACCATTGATATTTTCGGTTAACTATCGGCTACTAATTGAGTGGCTATTAATTAGTGATTTGAATAATATCTATGTTTTAGATCCGGATCAGGGTGCAAGTTATATCATTACGTAATCACTATTACATGTATGTTTATTGTAAATTTCAGGTTTTACCATTAATTTACAAAATAAATTAAATTTTTCAATTAATGTGCCTTACACGCGTGGCTAATCTATTAACTTGTAGTGTGTAATTCAAAATAAGCGTCATCAAAACATTTATGTAACAAAAAATAAAACAAATACTTCGTAATTACTTTTGTGATTGTAACAACCAGTAACTAGTGCATCACTTGATAATTTTTTATTTTCTAAGTAATAAATTTTTACATTTATTTCATGTGCATATTCGTCGTAATGACGCATTTACGTTTACGCACAATGAAAAGTATTATTGTGTAAAGATAATAGAATTCTTTGATCGAATGTCTATCAGTTATTCTGTTAAACGTAGTAGCGTAGCTAACGGTGTTATTAAGAAATTTACTAGGTACTTTATTGACGTAGACATTTCATCGAATCCCGAAGAGTATACATTAATAATAATATTAAAAAAATAGTATAGAAAAATGAAACTAATCTGATAATCGAATTTTTCCTTCTTTTGTTTTATTATGTAGTACAGTAAAATCTCGTTTGTCCGGCTCTCGATAATCCGGACGTAATTTGTAGACTTTTATTTATTCTTCACATTAGATAATAATTTGTAACTATGATAGCAAGATGACGCCAAATATTTGTTTTGTTAAGAACAATGTTTATTACCCATATTATCTGGATTATCCAGATTATCGATTGTCTGGACTTGCCTATGGTCCCAATTAGTCCGCATAAACGAGGTTTTACTGTATATTATAATAAGATCGACTTTTGTTGGATAAAAACTAATAAAATTGCCTAATAACATATCGCACAATGCGATAAGATAAGATGATAAGATAAGATCAACAATAATTGTACACCGGAAGTTTCCTTCTTTTGTTTTATTATGTAGTACAGTAAAATCTCGTTTGTCCGGCTCTCGATAATCCGGACGTAATTTGTAGACTTTTTTTTATTTATTCTTCACATTAGATAATAATTTGTAACTATGATAGCAAGATGACGCCAAATATTTGTTTTGTTAAGAACAATGTTTATTACCCATATTATCTGGATTATCCAGATTATCGATTGTCTGGACTTGCCTATGGTCCCAATTAGTCCGCATAAACGAGGTTTTACTGTATATTATAATAAGATCGACTTTTGTTGGATAAAAACTAATAAAATTGCTAATAACATATCGCACAATGCGATAAGATAAGATGATAAGACAAGATCAACAATTGTACACCGGAAGTAGATATCGACCAAAACCTATTATGTTGATTAGTTGATTTAAATATATTTTAATTCGCGTCACATACAATAAATTATATTATTTAATAATTTTTGCTAATTTTACTTAAATTTGGTGTCTATTCTATAATAGCAGATGCGAGCTACAAGGGAATTAAAATTTATTGTTGTAGGGTATGATCAAGTTTGGATCTGACCTCATCATATTTTTTTAAGAAACAATGTTAATTATAAATTAATAACGTAAAAGAAACCAAAAGTGAAGAAAGTGGTGAAGGACAACCGCACTCCCACATTGTCAAATAACTGCATTATCCGAGTGGAACCAAGTAAATAATAATTTTTTCCACTACTAGCCATAAACCCTATCATTTCAACGTAAGTTATCGAACTGTGAACCACGCCTTCTGTCACCTGAGGTGAATAATATTTTATTATTCACTAGTAGTTAATAATGAACATAAATGCGTAGTCCGGAAACTTCGGGCCATTTGAAAGAAAATTTATGTGTAAAACGAATTAGCATAACCAAGAAATTCTATCAATAGTGTTTAAATAATTAAAATCGGTCTATAAATAAGATTAATTTGATATTTAAAATGTTGATTAAATTGGAATTTTGTGACGTTTAGCAATTAGGCGAAATGAGAAAACGAATTAATTATGACAGCTAATTATGACTAGAAACTTTATAAATCGATTATTAATAATTATTACAATCAATTATCGTTACAAATAGTACACTTATTGACAAAATAGTTTTCGTCAACTATATACTCGCAAAACTTACAAATATCAAAATATTTAATGTAACCTTTATGTCAAAATTAATTAAACATTTTCAAGCAAGTGTCAACATCAAAACAAAAACTATCATTTGTTTTATAATTTGAAATAAATAATTAAAACGATTTACTTTATTCATTAACAATTATTATTATAAGAGTAAACAATCCTAGTAGTGGAAAATGTAAACCAGGTAGTGAAGCGTGTTATAACCGCGCTTAAATCCCGCGGTGCTACGCACCTTGGGATTTAATCTGGCGCTAGGTTATAACACTATCTTCACTACCTGTGTATAATATACTATTTTATAACTTTTTAATTTAAAAAATTAATGGGAAACTCCAAATCCGCGTGCCGACATTTAATAGTTTTTCATAGTTCCGTTAGTATTTTTAGTAACCATAATTTATCTTTTACTGACGTTAATTAACAAACTTTTTTTTTAAATATCAACGGAAAATGCTGATTTTATGTTATCTTAAGTTATATAATTTATTCTTTAACTTTGAAAATTTTCCGTTGGGTTTGCCTGCGACGAGGAAAATAATCTATGCATTAAAAATGTAATCAGAAACCAAAAGTAGGTTAAAATGAAGAATTATCGAAATTTTTAAAATATTTTTCATTCACGCTCCAGATCTCTCGGGCGAATTTTCAAATATGAAGCTTTGTGATTTGGATGTATCTTGGCAATTGTCGAAAAAATCACTCGTCGTGCACCTAATATTTTCAAAATTCTGAGATTTTAATAATAGAAAACATGTTTGTAAATTCCATTTTCTAACAACAACAACAAACATTTTTCCAACTTAACAAATCGAAAAGATTAGTTTTACCTTTTGTACAATCATCAGAAATGATCAAATGACTACTTGAACTACTTGTGTAAGTTTTTAGAATGTTGAAACGAATACCTTCGAAAAAATTATCAGGGCAGGTTATTATTGTGGTTCTATTTTGAGATTTTTTCGGTCACAATGCGTGGTATAAGTTTGGTTTCCTCGTAAGTGTACTTAACTGAGCCTTATGCAATTTGCTTTTAAATAAATTAATAACTATGTTTTGGCAGTTATAACAGGTAGGTAGATGATAAGCAAAATTTTGCTTTGCACAATATACATTCCTATACAAGAACACAAGCATTAGACGCTTTTCCAAATCAAAAGTGACAGTTTTGATGGCTATTTCTACATAAACATCTTCATATTTTAGCATTGTATTTTAAGTTCCAAATCAACTGTCGCATTTTTTTTTCAGGCTAATTTATTGCCCTATTTTTCTGGACAATTTTAAAGAACTCCATTAGAAAGTAACTCTTGGTCAGTAAAACCTTATCATATTCTGCATCCATTTAAGTGTGTCCTTGTTAATAAACCCATTGAATGTAATTCAATGAAATTTTGATTATTTATGATAATGTTTGAATTTGTACCAAGTAATCGGTTACCAATAAACGGGAACAGATATTGGTTATCAAGAGCGAATTTTTCAAAGCAATTTTCAAAATTAAAAAAAAAATATGGAGCAGTGCTGCAAGCTATTTTACTTTTTTAAATAAATCTGCGTTTGCTTTTTAAAAATTAAATAAAATGTTTGTAGTCATAATTTTGTACTTTTTGTCAATATTCCTCCTTGCAGAATGCTGGCATTTTAATTACGTACCTACATGTTGGAGAAATAAAATATAATTATGTTGTTATTAAACTACACGAGATAATATTTTAATATTATTATTATTAAACTTATTAAAAACGACTTTTAACATTTACTATATTTTCAAAATAATAATTTGATTCGAGTTTTTGCTATTCGTCGTTCAACTAATTATGTTTGATTTAAATTGTTTGACAAACAAAAATATATTATTATTATTAATATGTTGACCAAAAATTTATTTTAAATAGTATTTAAATTGTATTTAAAATTAAGCCAACACATAATAATTTTAAATCGTATTTACGACAATTTTAAATCATATTTAAAATTATGCCAATATATAATTTCAAATACAATTTAATGATTGTCGACAGTAAACATGAGGTTTTAGCTTTTCCGTCAAAGTTGAATTTTCATAGGTAGAAATCTTATTTTATGAAATTGAATAAAACCACAGATTTGGATTGGAAAATTAATTAATATTTCATTAATCACAGCAATGAGTAAGTATGAATTACTTTAAATTCTAAAACATATATAAGCACAATGAGGTCGTAAAGATTGGAACAAATTCGATAAGAACATTTGAAAGAAATGACTCCCATTGAAATTTTTTTATGGTATTTTTAAACTATAACATCGTTGCCAATTTTAGGCTTCTATACGTAGTATATAAAGAAGCCTTAAAACTTGGCCCCGGGTTCGTCCCCCGTTCAATTAAGGGCCAATCATAATATAACAGAAGTTCACCCTCTAATCACCTTAGTCCGGAATTATCTTATACTATAGAAAATTTAAGTGACCAATGAAAAAATTATATTATTTAATTGTAAACCAGAAAGGTAGCTGTATAGAAGCCTAAGAACTACGGTCAGCCGAGTTCCAATTCGTATGTTACTTTGTAGATTTGGATAAAGCACATTTTTTAAGTGTACGAAAATATTAAAATAAAAACAAAACATTAGTAGAGGAAAGTTCTCGAGATAATAATCAGTCCCAAAGTTTCAAAATTTATTTTAAAATTTTTTAAAATTAGATTTTGGTTAAAATTAATTCATGGGAACTATTTTTTCTAATTTTTAAATTTTTATTTAATATTTATAAACTAATGGGGATTTTAAAACCAAATTTGTAATTTCGTATCTTTATATTGAAGCTCTTTATGTTGAAAAAGAGCTGATTCAATTTTGGTTCAAATTGGCTATTAGAAAATATTTTTCTTCTTATTATTAAAAATTATTTTTTTAATTTTATACAAAAGTATATGATAGTCATGGACATGGTCGCATCCGATTTTCCATTATTAAAAATCTTTTTTAAATTCAATTTAAAATTTTACTCGTAAAACTTATTCTTCTTTCCAATAAAATTGTTTTACCTAATTGAAATAAATAAAAACAATTTAAATTTTTTACTAACTGTGAGTTAAATTTTATTAACTTGATTGAAAATAAATTAGTCAATTTCATAGTAGGTAACCGAAAATAATTCTCATCGTAAATTTAATTGACTAATTTGAAAGCTTAACATCATAATATACAAATTTTTATTCCATGATTTATAACATAAGTTATACCTTAGGTTTGGCCACGCTGGCGAGCGATTTGAGCAAATTATAGCCAACATGTAATATTAAGAAATGCATGTGCGCTATTTAAATATTATAATAAATTAATTTAATAATTGAAATTTACGGTGGCATTTAAATTTATTGAAATTAACATTTTAAATGCATCTGCGTTTCTGAATTTCTAGTTTGTAATTAATTATGTGCAAGAGCGCATCTATAGGAGCGGAGCTCTTCACCTGATAAATCTTCGACTAAAGTTTCTCAAAGTATTTGAAAAGTGCAAGAAAATGCGATAGAATAAGTTATTATATGTAAATTTATAATAAAGTAGGAAAATTAAGGCTCCCCCTCCGAAAGAATATGTAATAATTGGAATTTTTGTTTTGCAAAATGTTTTATTTTTTACTTTTACCCTTGTAAAGCAACGAAACAATTTTAATTGTTTTTAATTAGGTAAACTAAGAATAACGATTTATGTCACCTGAAATTACTTTTAAAAAATTATTAAAAGAAAAAAGAATAAGTTTGAATGAATTATAAAACACATTTCTAAAAAAATTTCCCAACTACTTCTGGAACTTTTTGCAGAAGAAATTGTCACAATATATTCCGTACGTTCGACGAGTCTCTAATTTAAATACGCAACACGTCCGAAGTGTCTGGAGTCACTCTCTAGAATCAAGTCATTAAAATAGACCAATTATTTATCAAGGGGCGAATTTTTCTGATTGTCAAAATCGTATTTTTTCCAAAAAACGGTTTAATGCCTTTACAAGCAAGACTGCAGATCTACCCTCCACCGCATATAATATAATTAACATTAACATTAGTACCAGCGATGGGCGGCGGTAAATATTAAGATAAAATATGACGGGGCTGTTTCAGTACAGTAAAAGCTCCTTATCCGCGGTTCCGTTATTCGCGGTTTCAGTATTCGCGGAAGAAAAATTGAGACCACTTTCTGTATTCGCGGCCGAAAATTTCATTATTCGCGGATTAATAATTTACGATTTTGAATATTATAATTTATATTCAAAACTCAAAATTAAATAATAATATTTAAACGAAAAAATTTAGACTTCAAGGAGGTTCTTGTTTTGGACAATGCTCCGGGTCACCCTTGTGAGCTTGAAACTATGCATCCGAATATTAAGGTGATATTTTGCCTCCGAACACGACGACTTTACTTCAACCAATGAACCAGGGAATAATTCAAGCTTTGAAGTTCTTTTACATTAGGCGAACCTTTAAAATCATTCTGGATATCATGGAATGTGATTCTGACGTGAGTTTTATGGAATTCGGGAAAAAAATTTAACATAGCAATGTGCATTGTTAACATAAAGGAATCGTTACAAGAGCTCAAGCATTGCATACACATTGCAATCATATTGGAAAAACTATAGGTTGATCTAACAGTCTGTGAAAGTGAGGATTTAAACAAATTAAAACATTAACTGACACAATTGTACAAATTGCTAATGGAATAGGACATGATGGTTTTGAACAGATAGATTCGAGTGACGTTCAAGAGCTGCTTCAATCACACGATGAAGATTTAAGTGAAGCCGACTTGCAGGAAATGTTAAAACCCTTCAAGCTTCAACATCTTACAATGATACGATGACAATCACCTTAAAAACCAGACCGCAGGTTTCAAATGGCAAATGAACTGTGAGATCACTTCATTAAAATTGACCCGTTTTGGAAAGAAACCTTCCTTTTAAAAGGAAAATTGAAGTTGCCACAGCTGAATACCATGCGGAATTAAAAGGCATTTTAAAGACGGCAAAGCAAGAAAAATTACTAAATATTTTAAACCAAATAATTCAAACAATAATAATTAATAATAATGATAGGTATGTGATTAAACTGATTTTATTTTTATCTATTTTATTTTATTTTCGTACCTTGGAACCCAACCCTTGCATTTCCATACAAATCACTATTCCATATTCACGGTTTCCTTATTCGCGGCATAATTTTGGAACGTATACCCCGCGAATAAGGAGCTTTTTTATTAAAATAAAAAAATTGTTTTGAACTAATATTAGATTGCGTAATTCCCGAAAAAATATTAATATAATAATAATATTTAAAATAATAAATATTAATTTGTTTTACTTCATATTTTGTGAGTTGGGGTATTATAGTACCTATTAATATTTTAAATTTATTTTATTACTTTATCATTATAAAATATAAAAAATTATTGTTTTCGTGCAGAAAACAAATTGAAATGTTGATGGATTTTCACTTTTTGAGATCCCATAATCTAAATAAAACAATTTCTAAAAAATATCTGTGTGCATGGCTATGCTTCAATTTTGTGTGCGTTCTATTACCTCAAAAACTAAAAAGATTTTCGAAACCAAATTTGGAATTTCGTATTCTTATATTATTATTTAAAGCCAGAAGTACTTATAGCGTAAAGCATACACGGGTCGACTAAGAAGCGTAAGTTGCGGTTCGAACTCTGCTCGCGTTAGATACACTTCTGGGAAACCACCTCATGAATGATACTCGCATGAAACTTCATCTTGGCTTCCCAAGTTGGGTCAAAACGCTTCTGAGAAGAAGGAAACGAGAAAGAAGAGAAGATATCGAAACTTAGAACTGATTAGATTTTGGATAAACTTGGTTCACGAGAACTATTTTTTAGTTAAAAACTAGTTTTTATTTAATACTTCAAAAACTAATAGGAATTTCAAAGCTAAATTTGGTATTTTGTAATTTTATATTAAAACTTAAAGGTGATGATTAAATTTTAGTTCAAATTGGTGAATAAAAAATATTTTTTTTATTTTTTTAAATTTTATTATGTATTTAATATTTCAAAAACTTAATAGGAATTTTAAAACCAAATTTAAGATTTCATATTATTTGAGACTTAACAGATTTAATTTTGGTTAAAATTGGTTCACGAGAACTATTTTTCTTATTTTTGTAAATTTTACTATTTAATATTAGTTTTTATTTCAAATAATATTTCAAAAACTTAATGGGAATCTCAAAACCAAATTTAGGATTTTATATTATTTGACGCTTAAGCTAATTTAATTTGGTTAAAATTGGTTTACGAGTGTTATTTTATTTATTTTTTAAAATTTTATTACTTAATATTAGCTTTTATTTAATATTTAGAAAATTAATAGGAATTTCAAAATTAAATTTAGGATTTTGTATTATTTGAGACTTCGGATTGATGAGATTTTGGTTAAAATTGGTTTACGTGTACTACTTTTTTATTTTTGTAAATTTTATTATTTAATATTAGTTTTTTATTAATATTTCAAAAACTTAATAGGGATTTTAAAACCAAATTTAAGATTTCATATTATTTGAGACTTAGCAGATTTAATTTTGGTTAAAATTGGTTCACGAGAACTATTTTTTTAATTTTTTAAATTTTATTACTTAATATTAGCTTTTATTTAATATTTAGGAAACCAAATTTAGGATTTCGTATTATTTGAGACTTCGAGTTGATGAGATTTTTGTTAAAATTGCTTCATAAGAACTAGTTTTTTCATTTTTTAAATTTTTATTAATTAATATTAGTTTTATTTGATATTTCAACAACTAATATGAATTTCAAAACCAAATTTAAGGTTTCATATTATTTGAGACTTAAAGCAGATTTAATTTTGGTTAAAATTGGTTCACGAGAACTATTTTTTTAATTTTTTAAATTTTATTACTTAATATTAGCTTTTATTTAATATTTAGGAAACCAAATTTAGGATTTCGTATTATTTGAGACTTCGAGTTGATGAGATTTTGGTTAAAATTGCTTCATAAGAACTAGTTTTTTCATTTTTTAATTTTATTAATTAATATTAGTTTTATTTGATATTTCAACAACTAATATGAATTTCAAAACCAAATTTAAGGTTTCATATTATTTGAGACTTAAAGCAGATTTAATTTTGGTTAAAATTGGTTCACGAGAACTATTTTTTAATTTTTAAATTTTATTACTTAATATTAGCTTTTATTTAATATTTAGGAAACCAAATTTAGAATTTCGTATTATTTGAGACTTCGAGTTGATGAGATTTTGGTTAAAATTGTTCACAAGAACTATTTTTATCATTTTTTAAATTTTATTAATTAATATTAGTTTTATTTGATATTTCAACAACTAATATGAATTTCAAAACCAAATTTAAGATTTCATATTATTTGAGACTTAGCAGATTTAATTTTGGTTAAAATTGGTTCACGAGAACTATTTTTTTAATTTTTTAAATTTTATTACTTAATATTAGCTTTTATTTAATATTTAGGAAACCAAATTTAGGATTTCGTATTATTTGAGACTTCGAGTTGATGAGATTTTTGTTAAAATTGCTTCATAAGAACTAGTTTTTTCATTTTTTAAATTTTTATTATTTAATATTAGTTTTTATTTGATATTTCAACAACTAATATGAATTTCAAAACCAAATTTAGGATTTCATATTATTTGAAACTTAAAGCTGATTTAATTTTGGTTAAAATTGGTTTACGAGTGCTATTTTATTTATTTTTTAAAATTTGGTTATTTAATATTTCAAAAACTAATAGGAATTTCAAAACCAAATTTAAGATTTCATATCATTTGTGACTTAAAGCTGATTTAATTTTGTTTAAAATTGGTTTACAAGAACTATTTTTTTTTATTTTTTTAAATTTTATTATTTAATATTAGTTTTTATTTGATATTTCAACAACTAATAGGGCTTTCAAAACCAAATTTAGAATTTCATATTATTTGAAATTTAAAACTGATTTAATTTTGTTTAAAATTGATTTACGAGAACTATTTTTTAATTTTTTTACATTTTAATTATTTAGTATTAGTTTTTATTTAATATTTTAAAAACGAATAGGAATTTCAAAACCCAATTTAAGATTTCATATCATTTAAGACTTAAAGCTGATTTAATTTTAATTAAAATTGGTTTACGAGAACTATTTTTTTAAATTTGATTATTTAATATTTGTTTTTATTTAACATTTCAAAAACTAATAGGAATTTCAAAGCTAAATTTGCTATTTTGTATTTTGATATTAAAACTAAAAGCTGATTAGATTTTGGTTGAAATTCCTTCACCAGAACTATTCTTTTCCTTTTTATAAATTTATTATTTTATATTAGTTTATATTTAATATTTCAAAAAATTAATAGAAATTTCACAACTAAATTTAGGATTTCATATTATTTGAGACTTAAAGCTGATTAAATTTTGGTTAAAATTGGTTTACGAGTACTATTTTTTTAAACATTTTTAAATCTTATTATTTCTTATTATTTGAAATTAATATTTTAAAAACTAACTAGAATGTCAGAACCAAATTAAGGATTTTATATTTTAAGACCTAAAGCTGATTTAATTTTGGTTAAAATTGATTCACGAGAACTTTTTTTTTTTTAAAATTTTATTATTTAATATTAGTTTTTTATATTTAAAAAAATAATAGGAATTTCAAAACCAAATTTAAGATTTTATATTATTTGAAACTTAAAGCTGATTAAATTTTGGTTAAATTTGGTTCACGAGAATTATTTTTTTATAATTTTTAAATCTTATTGTTTAATATTGGTTTTTAATTAATATTTCAAAAACTAACTAGAATGTCAGAATAAAATTAAGGATTTCATATTTTTTGAGACCTAAAGCTGATTTAATTTTGGTAAAATTGGTTCACGAGAACTTTTTTTTATTTCTTAAATCTTATTGTTTAATATTAGTTTTTAATTAATATTTTAAAATCTAATTAGAATTTCAGAACCAAATTAAGGATTTCATATTTTTTGAGACTTAAAGCTGATTTAATTTTGCTTAAAATTGGTTTACTGGAAATATTTTTTATTTTTAAATTTTATTATTTAATATTAGTTTTTATTTAATATTTGAAAAACTAATAAGAATTTCAAAACCAAATTTAGGATTTCATATTATTTGAGACTTCGAGTTGATGAGATTTTGATAAAAATTGGTTAATAAAAAATATATATTTTTTTTATTATCAACAATTATTTTTTTAAATATTTAATAAAAGTATGATCAAGGCATGGGCATGGTCACATCCAATTTTTTAATCTATTAATGATTTGGCACCTGATTTCTAGATAAATTATTAATATTCTTTAATAAATTTAATACACAATTTTGAAAGTGTTTATCTCAAAAACTTTTCGTTTTGAATATTTTTATATTCAAAAACATTTGCTCTATCCAAAACTGTGAAGAAAAACAATCATTTGAAAAAATTTCCAATTACCATCACAGCTCAAAAGAAAACACGATAAAGTATGCCAATGATGGAAAAAAATCTTTATTTTGGCTGGCTCTCTTCTTTAATTTTCAGTATTATGAAATTTTAATTTTATTTACACGAAAATAATATATTCTAATTACCACCGATCGCTGGAAAATAAATACAGAAATTAGATTAAAAACGTAATATTATCTTCCCTCTTTAAATCAGTGAATTATGTTTCTGATATTATATTAATTTTTGATTTCGGATATCAAATAAAAGTAATGAAATATTAATTTGGAAATATTTATCAGGAAAAGCAACTGCCCTATTGTCGCCCCCCTCTCCCGGATCTCCAGGCCCCTTAAGAATTTCTTGATAATTGCAGATATTGTATTTTAAATTTATTAATTTTGCATTTGTTCGCTTGTAAAAATGATTTGATTTTTTATGAAGTTAGTGTTTACAAAAAAATTTGCTATCATGGGCAACGGTGTGGCGTTTTCCATATTGGTATAAGTACTTCTTGTACCTTTATTATGTTGTATTATACGAGTCTGGCCTTGAATAATGATATAAAATAAATCCATATTATTTATATTTTTTGAATGAGTACATTAAACTGATTTTTTTTTAACATTCGATGAATAATCGATGTAAACGCAAAAAGATCTGATTTTATAATTTAGAGGTAGGTATTTAATGTAAATGCGGTCTGGTTCATACATATTAATTATTGGAGTTTGTCTGGAGTGATTTGATGACATTCGTTGACGGAAACTTCTAAAGAAGCCGGTTGACCGGTCGTGCGGATCATTCAATAGCACCTTCCCTTTCAATGTATTTAATTTATTGCTGATGATATCAGAGAAATATTTAAAATATATAAATTTATTATTAACCTCTGAAATTATTATTGTTAAATTTAATCTGTTAATTTTTAATATTAGTGTTGTTTTCCGGACATTTCGGGTACAGGAAAAATTTAACCCCATTTTGGGATTTCAGTTAGGCGAAAGAATGAGTAGTAAAAATGCTCCCCTTTCAAGTCAAGTTGACTTGTCCGAACGTTTTTCGAACAAATGAAGTTCTTTCAACAAGCACTCGATAAGTCTCCCTTATACTTCCCTAGACAGAATTTTATTATAGTTTAATTGAATATTGTATAGAAGAAGTTTTGAACGCCATTAAATCATCATGTTCAATTAATGGCTATTAGATTTTTATCGAAAACATCAGTGGGCTCTTTAATTGGTGGCATTCTTGCTTGCAACTACATAATATTGTAACAAAAGTCTGGATCAATGTGAACTTCCGTTTTTCTTATTAGATTTATTTTATTTTCACTACACGCGATTGCATCGCTCATTAACCGGTAATTCAGGAATTAGGATGGCTAGAAAATCCTCAACCTAAGTTGATTTTCTTGTTAGAAATTTTATGTTCTAAAAATCCATTGGCACTTTAATTCTTGCGACGACGTGCTGAACTGGTTTAGAATTAATTTTTGGTTTTTTGGATAAATTTTGTATTATGCAAATTGTTTCATTCGATCATTGATTATGTTAGACTGCGGAAAATTTGTAACGCATAGGTACTGCTGCTTTCAGGCAACGGAATGAAGTAGTACATTATTTATATTCATGGATGTTCGAACAAAATTTTCATTGTTTATATTTTTGTATGCAAAACTTGCGTTCAGATTTCCATTTTCCACCCTTATATTATTATGTTTCAGGGGCTGACTAATAACCAACTGAATTTAAACAACCCTAACAGAGTAAGCCAAATGATTTTCGCGGTTGAAATTGAAAAACCGAATACAAGTATGTCGCGAATACCCTACTGTGCAGTTGTAGACGGCTATGAGCAAGTAACTTCGCGACTATCGAGGCTACCAATATAAAATAAAAACCTCTCGTTGAGTTTGCACGAGTTCAGTTTGCTCAGTAGTGTTGAAAGTGCTAAGGAAGCTTAGCATTGCAACAGACTAGCGAACAATTTTCAATTTTTACGCGAATTACATAAATATTGTAACTTGTAACAAAAGATTATGAATGAAAAGTGATAGCAAGTGTTTGTTTAAGTGAAACGTCTAACCGAAATTTGTGCTTTTTTTTGGAATTTAAGACATAACATTTTTTGTTCCATTTTGATAAAATATTGTTGTTACCTGTATTATTATTGTGCATCTTCTAATAAAAAAATTTGAAAACCGTTAAATTAAAACAACTCTTCCAACTGCAAGAATCTTCGGCTTATGAGGAATTTAGAAGTAGGTGGAGGTGATGAACCCCACGAAGAATCTACAAGTCTCGATGTGACTAACTCTTTGGATTTAAAATTGCAGTGGTAATTTCAAAACAAAAGCTATGATTAATTACCATTAACATTGTTGTTATAATAACCAACGTTCACAAGATAAAATGAATTTTTTACCATTATTAGAACCAATTTAAAATTGTTCTCGTAATGTGAAAGTGTAATGGTGAAATGAGGAAAGATTTATACAATTTGGAGTTAACCATGTTAATAGCGGGTAAGTCCATAATAGAAAAAACGTAATTTAATATTTTGTCTAATTTTGATTTGATCAAAGAAAATTAAATTTCCTTTGTTAGTTTTAAAAATATATTACATAATCAAAAACAACACACATCGACTCGAATTTTCAAAATTATATGTGAAATTTAAATTTTGCTGCTTTTCATATTATATCCGCGATGCTTTAGAAATTTAAAAAATTTGAGAATTTGTTGCGAAAACTTCTTAGACAACACATTTCGTGAAAGTCTCTGGTTATGTACCTACTCGACGAAATATTTCGAATGTGTTCTCGTCAGTTTTATTAAAATATCCACCTGACACCATGTATTTCAAAAAGGAAGTACTAAAGGTTTTGATGTAGTAATAGATATTATTATATAGAACCATTGACCTATAAATATTTTCTAAAGATAACTAAACAATAACCTGATTCATTCGATACCTATGTAGTATAACATTACAGTTATTTAGGTAGTTGCGACTTTTGTTATCGTTTTATTTATAATAATCAGTTTGAAATCAACAAAGTCCGTTTCTTTTCATAAAATTTACCTTATTTTACCGAGCTTCTTCATTATATCATGATTTTACGAGGTATGTACCTAGTTTGTTGTTTCAACCACGAGTAACCTGTTGTTGATTACAATTAAAAACGTTTAATCGTATCTATGTTATGATAGCACGAACTAATTTAAATTCTAGAAACATTGTTCACGGATAGTCATACATATAATCTACCTCATATGTTTAGACAGCTATTGAAAGCGATAGAAATGTGGAATATTGTCAGCCAAACTGACATACTTCTTTGATTTACCTTTTCTTTGTTATTAGAAGATAATGAGGTCTATGAGTTGTAAGACTGGTTTTGTGCAATATCCTCACTCGTTAACGGAGGAAGTGACGAATCTAGCTTTTTCGCCGCCCAAAGCCAAATACAGCCCCATCTGTAGGCCAGGGCGTTTGTTATATCAAGGGTCTCGAGCTTTAACTTAT
Organism: Lycocerus yunnanus; assembly: GCA_036346125.1. Classification (NCBI taxonomy): domain Eukaryota; kingdom Metazoa; phylum Arthropoda; class Insecta; order Coleoptera; family Cantharidae; genus Lycocerus; species Lycocerus yunnanus. Next base: position 3,073,427 of record JARFIX010000016.1, on the reverse strand, counting down.
TTTCTTCTTCGAATAAGCTCTAACTACATTTTACCATACAATAGCAATCATTAGTAAAGTAATTGACTTGAAAACACGCATTCTATTTTTGAAAATATTAGTAAGCTGTAGGTGTACTACGTAAAAATTACGCAAAATTATTTTTTAATTATAATAATATTTACTATTTATAAATAAAAGGTCACGGTTAATTTTGATTACATCAATAGTTATAATTAAATGTTTAGAAAGGAAACTAATAAGTAGGTGAGCTCTTTGTAAGGAACCTAAAAATTTCTTTCGCGTTGTAATTGTTACAGTTTAAATGTATAAAATTAAATATTTTTCATTCAATACGTAAACCGATTTCAAGGTTGCAAGTTTTTTAATTGTCAGTAAAAGTCAATTATTGTAACATAAATGTGTTTATCTAACAAATCTTAAATTATTTTGCTAATTAATAATCATTAACCTAATTGTTTTAATAATTTTAATATTTCAAACGAATTTTAATAATTTTTAGATTCAAGTCGAATTTTCGAAAAATAAATTTTGAAAATTAAAATATTGCGCAGATGTTAAATTTGAGATATTTAACAATAAATTACAAAGAAAACTGAATGCAGAAATCCCAAGACAAATCCATGGCATCATAGTAATATTCCCAATATCCCAATATGCTATGCTCACGTTAAAAAACGTAAATAATCACATTTGTATAAATAATGATTAATTTTTGCATGTCTATTTATTTCAACTATGTGTATACGTACGTTATCTTGACTGTAACACGTGAAAACCACGTTGATAAACCGTTTATTCATAATCTATGGAATGACATTTGATTAAATAAAATTCTAACTTGAATTTTAGAATTGTCAAGGGGTCGTCCTTGCTTTGAGGGGAGGGGTCACAAAATGTGACAAGGGGAAGAGGGTTAGCCAAATCTGACGTTTGCAGAAAAATTTAATTATTGGGATTTGTAAAAATTTTGTTTGTTATAATCTTAAAATATTCTGATGATAAATGGGGCGGGGTTTGTGACCATTGAACGTTTCGAAGAGGGATGGATAAAAGATTGTGACCAACTGCGACAAAGGGTGAAGGGCGGTCAAAAATTTGGAAAAAAATGCGGATGTCCTTTATGGACAACCCCCCAAGTCCTTTTGCAACAAAACAAATATTTAAAAATAATATTATATATTATTATGCACAGGGAGGTAACTACAACCCTGGGTCATAGCATTTCACAATGCAAAATCATAATTTTCTCATATTTTAGACAAAAAGTCAATATGGATAGTCATAAGATTGAAAACATATTATTTATTATTAAATCGATTGCATATTGAATGTCGTAAATATATTTTTCCTGTTTGTTATTATAACAATTAATTTTTGTTATTGCCCAATTTCTTAGGAATCTTATATATGCTACTGCAAAGCTTTAAAATTAAGTGTGTTTATGGATTTAGATGCAAAACTTGATACCTTAAAACTTTTATACAAAGAATCTTTGCCTAAAATAATGAGGCAAACTGGAAATTACAAAGTATACCTTCACATCCTAATTTGGAAAAAAGGAGTGAAATGATTGCAATAAATGCGATCGATTCTCTCAGACACTAGCGGTTTATAAAATTTCTTACATTTTTCAATTTTTATTTACTTAGCAACACATCATAAACTTGACGTGTAGACAAGGACTATTATAAAGCTCACACTGGCATTTGAATGTCAGAGTATAATATCTAACAAGAAAATATGATTTAGATTAAGTAATTTTAATTAAGATAAAATTAATTTAAATTATTTGATTTAAATGTCAGTTTGTAGCCTGCCGTGTTGAGTGTTGTTGCTAATCAGTAAATAAAAAAAAACGTCAAAATTAAATAACTGATGAAGAAAAAACCAGTTAAAAGCTTTATGAAAGTAAATTCAAAACAAGAAAATAAAAAGGTTTTTTTAATTTTCTATTTGGGTGAAGAAAATATGTTTCTCAATTTGCAACCATTTCTAGGACCGCTACACCTGATTTTTTTTCTTCACAACAAGGAATACAGTTTTAGGTTGTATCCAGGACCGTCTCGGGAGAGATATCTGCATCCTGATTAATAATTATACTTAAATATATTCTTTTCGACCTTTTATTATTTTGTATATACAATATATTGTTTCCTTATTACTTTTGACAGTAGGAAGTAATTTTGAAAAACCGGAAAGGATCATTGCGTACTTTCAATACCTTGATTTATTCAAATTTTGCTTGTCATTATTTTAAAGTAATAAGCATAATTAGCGATTACAGAGATAACCGTAAATTAAATGATATATTACAAAACAAATGACATTTTGTATTATAATTTTTAACAACAATTGTTTTGCTTAATAGTCCCTCCAAGGTGTGGTATGTTATAGAAAAGTCATTTGTTTATTGCCACCTTGTGTAAGAATTGCTCAACAAATTAAATTTACAGTTTAACGTGGAACCGGAACCCACTGATAATCTGCCAGCAACTGGATTCTAATTTTCGGGGGTTCGAATCCTAAACCTGGAAATTATAAAACCAAAAATCAGTTTACCATTACAAGAGTGGTTTTGAAAAAACGTGACTATGTTACAAAAGCCAGGTTACATAAAACATTTTGTAGGCCTCAAAAAATTATTCAATTAAAAGACAAATAATGCTCTAATTGGAATAGTCGTCGAGCAAACCCAAAAACGTGCGTAAAAATAAAATAAAAAAATTATTAACCAGAGTTTTATATTCAAAATCACGCGTAGCACTTTCAAGTTATTCAATCGAACCAAAAATTTCCGATATTGTTACACAGCCATGGTTTAAAATTATTATTAATATTTATCAAGTTATTTAATTACTCTCGACCTATATTATAAAACATTTAAATTTTAAGCAATTAAATTAAAAAATCTTTACATTTCTTCCTATTGATTTTTATTTCTTGATTGGTTTTTTTGTTGTATTGGTTCTAAAAATATAACCTGCTGGTATAGTTTCGCCTTGCTATTAAAAGTTAATCTATAAAAATATAAATAATTCATGACTATTTATTTAACAATCATTGACGAAAAATTAATTTTGGTTCAAATTTTTCCTTACTTACGTTATAAGTTCCTAATATTTCATCAAACTCGTAAAATTCGAAATGCCCTTTGGATGCGAGCCATAATTTTCTCTATTCAAATGCAGCACGTTTTCAGCTCGTTCGAGTAATAAAAGGAATAAATTTAAAATTTTTCGTCCTTGAATCAATCAAGGGTAACATTCTTATAACATTTGCAATTTGTAAGATTCTATTTTATTAATTTAAGTATGTGAAAGTTTTATAATATACTAATTTGAAGGTAATTTGCAAAAGTTATTAAGCTTCTCCGATGATTTTGGAACCCAGCCACGATTTTACGAAGATCGAGTGTCGATATGTTAATGGTTTTTAAATTATTTTAATTGATTTCCTGTTTTATTTTTGATTTTGTAACGTTTTAAAATTTCTGTTACGAGTAGAAACCTGCTTCATTCATGCATACTTTTCATGCGCACCTAATGATAGTGAATTTTGCTATACCATACCAAATCGAAGTCTAATTACGTATTTTATAGTATTGAATAATATTTCACATTTCAACGAAATGCTTTCCCATTAAATGGTATAGATAGGTCATATAATTTCGAAAATATAATATTATGTAGTTGACCAATGACAATGACGAAGCACTTCCTGCCCCCAAAAATATAAAAATTAAAAAAAGAACATTCCTTGCTTTCAATTTTTGTTTGTTTTTGAGTTATCAGAAAAAAACTAGGTACTTTTCTCTCGGTAGGTACCATCCCCATATAAGGGGACCTACAGTAGCTGGCTGGTATATTATACCGTTAAAATCAAAGTCTTACTTGGTTCAAAGGCACGAAATGTTTTATATAAATAAAAACAAATTCTGACAGCACAAGGCGTTAATTATAATTTATAGATGTCTGCTCTATTAAACTCAACGTAAATACGTGCATTTATCAATTCCATGGACTTTTTCTATATTTCATCTTTAACGGCAGATAATTTCTATTTAACCTTGTGGAGATTTTATATTACAAACCTTGATAACGAAATTGAACTAGTAATAGTCGAAGCAAATCATAAATCAAAAATTGCAGTATCAATTTAGATTTATAGTTTTATTTCATCAATTTCAGCCAATCTCGATTTTAATTAAAATTGCAATTCCAGAGAAATGCAGCTATTAATATTCAACTTGGTCGATTTAAATACATGAAGGTTTTTCAAAAGATTCGGACTTTATTCGACAAATAAATATAATTTTTTCAACAATTTGACTTGGAATTCATTATGCGTTGATACTTAAAATTTGTATTTCCAAGAGTAAACGTTAATAGTGGTAATATATTTTATACTGGCAGGATGTAATTTGCTTTATGCAAATTGGGGCCTCCATTACAAAACCAGACAGTTTTAAAGCCTGTGTTGATATTGTTTCAATTTTAGGTCGCCCAAAAGGTAAAAATATTATGACGAGAGCTTAATTTTTCCTTCGTAGGAATAATAGTATCAACCAGATGCTCTTCTGATAAGGGAAATGAAAGCTTTGAGATGAAAATGAAACTAGCTTATTACATAAGAAAGTAATTGACAGAATGTCAATCAACCTGTACTTTTCAGAACAGGTTAAAAACATGGGAAATAACCCATTGTCGCATTTTGTGCTCTTGAACCTTTCATAAGCAATCATTTCATATTAAACGAATATATTTTCACGTATGGAAGATTTCTCTCTACTTGTAAAAATGTAGGTGTTGATGATGAGCTCATGTTGAATTATTTTTAAAAAATAATCGCTTTACGCGATTGTTCTTTATGTATATGCCAATTTGTACAAACTATTATGAGAATTTGACCAAATGCCAAAGAGAACCTTATTAAAAACCCATAAAACACGGTATTGTAATCCTACATAGATACAAGTTAATAATATCGTCAAAAATTTCTTGCCGTTTGGTTGTAGGTATACATTATTTTTGTGGTGCAAACATTTGGAACAAAATCAAAAATCGCGAATTGAAAAAATTACAAAAAAGTCTTTTAGGCTTGATGTAATAATGCAGACAATAACAATAATATTGTGCAAATTGTATCATAAATCCTCGACTTGCTCTTGTAGGTTTTGGCACGTATTTCAATGCGGAAAAGAAACTAGGGACTGTTTTTTTATTACCAATACAAAAAAGTTACACATACAAATTTATGCGTTTAACCAATGATGAATTAATGTAAATAGGTTGAATTTAATTCATACACGTCTTGACTTTCATTGTGATTACCGAAATACTTCCCTACTTTATCAACTGGTCGCCAACAAAATTAACATTACTTTATTGACTAATTTAATGCGGGCACTTTTTTATTTACTCAGGAAACTTGAATATGCACGGATTTGCGTAAATTTTTATAATGAATGTTCGTTAGGATTTACTGCCATAACCTTCGTATTGTGTAATTCGGTTTTATTATGTTTACTATTAACATTTTAATAAATAGAATCGTTTACCTCAACCTAACGACTCATACTAATTTCGTTTTAACAACAAAAATGTTATTATGTAATTAGTATTTTTTAATTTAAAATTTTACTTGCTATTTAAAAACCGATATTCCGAACTCACTAATTACCCTTGGAGTTATTTGTAAAATTTTAACTTGAACTGCCAAAGCCAAAATATTGAGCAGTCAGCCCAGTTTCCAATCTCGTATGATAAATTGGCAAAAATAGCTGCTAACTATGTGGTAGGTTTTAAAATTTTTTAATACTTCAATTAATAATTATAATTAATCAATATAACCTGCATATTTTTGGACATACTCATAAAATTCTTACTAAGTTCAAGTTTAGTTTTTTTAATCGAATTATGTAAACGTCCCAATACAAGGTGAGTGTGTAGGTTTTCTAAAATAATTGTTTAACACCTTTTTGAGAAAAGGTTTCTTCAGTCAAAATTTTTGTTTATTTGTAAATTCTAGAATATTTAGTCATCTGTGTAAAAATTTAATTTCGGTACAACAGTAAATATTTGTTTTCGATGCATTGAGTAAAAATATGTTTAAAATAAATTACACAAGTCTTGCACGAGTCAGTGTACTCATAAGAATTTATAAAAGAATTGCAATAATAGTAGGTAGATGGTAGAACTGTGATATTGAAAAATTTCCAATTTACTTTTTCGCCGATGTACTAAGTCCTTCACGTTAATATTTACGTTATATAAAGCTGTTCAAGTCTATCGGTGTTATAATTAAAATATTGTAATTTTTATTTAATAATTATTACAACAATCAAAAAATATGCAGCTGATGCAAAACAGAGAACGACGAGAAAATTGAGACTACGTCACGAAAAGAGGACTCAAACAGGAGTTTGGTTAATTCATTGTCAATTACCTATCTGCTCTCTTGGCGTTTGTTAGATCTATTTGTGGCGGTCCTGACAGCACCAGGACTTTTTTCAATGCTAATCCAAAAATTCAAAATTGGTTTCCAATTACTGAAAAACTTAAGTGTTGGTACTGTTTTTGGAATGTTCATTAACTTTTTGACAATCAAGTCGGCAACTTTAATTATTGAAGTTAGTTTTTGGCTTGAACAAACTTTCCTTATAAAGTAAAGTTAAATTTATGTAAATTTTGGTGAGAATATGTTTGTATGTCTGTAAACAAACTGAAATAATTTAAAATAACGAATTCAAAAGTCACAGGACATACAATAAATCATTCAATAAAATCATGCTTGTTTATACATCAGTGTTGTTGGCATCACATAATTACAATAATGCGTCAAGAGGAAACTTATCCATAAAATGTTATTGTTCTAAAATGTATAGGTACGTAAATTTTCGTAATGTGGGTATATGATTTATCAGCGGTGGTTTACTTTATCTCCAACCACTAAAACTGATAGGTAGTTTTGTTCTAACCGCGAGTTGTTGTCGTGGAATTTTTGGTGGCAGCTGAAATGTGAAAATATTGACACTGTTTTTACGCAAATTAAAGTACTTTGTTAATAATGGTTAATATCCAACAACCGGAAAAGTATAAATTTGTATATAATTGCCAAGTAAAAGTAATTCAAATATTTAATATGTTTTCAATTCGAACTATAACGGAAATTCCATATACAAAACAAAAACAACGCGTATTTTTGAATAAATATGATTGGTGTTTCCCCTAATAACTTTTCGTTTAATAATTTAAAGCAAAATATTAATGACAATCGCACAGCTGCGTTGGTTTCAAGTTCACTTATTTTAATCCCGGCAGTAAATTTCGCACTTTGGATCCAAAATTTAAGGATTTCCCATACACGTTTTTGTTAAAACATGAATATTTCATGAATTTTAAAGCGCGATTCTGATGCAAAATTAATTTATACGTTACGGTGGCTTATACCATCATTAACACGTTAGTTATCATTAACACCCAGTAATATTTTTTGTAGTTTATTATAAAATGCATCCTGTGGTTACTCGAGCGATAATAAATTACTTGGGGAAATTCTAAACCATTACGTCACACCAGTACATCGTAGAAACATCCAAAATTTCATTAATTTTAAATTAAATGCGGAAAATTGTTTGAAAAGGAAATTGAAATGTAAAAAGTTATTTAATATTGTCTAGCCGGAGAAAACTGGAAAAAGCTCGATGACCTCTGGAATAACGCAGCTTCCATTTGAAAAATTCTATTGCCAATATTTGAACTAGGTCTAATAAATAAATTAAATAACAAAAAATTTACAACACATCTGATTTGAACTGATTCACTTTTATATTTTAGCAAACTCGGTTCCTTTGAAATGTTCCGACGTTGTTTGCACACATTTAGGTTTCCGGAGATTACTTCATTAAAACCTCGTTTTTCAGTTACAAATTTTTTATCGTTTAGTCGTCATTCGTCCCCACTGCAGTTTGGTTTTTGAATTTTTAAAAAATTGTAATTGTAATAAATCAACATAATATATAATTATATGTATTGCAATATATAATTATCATAATACATAATTCACATCTCAAAAAAGCGAATTTGCAAAAATATAAAAAGTGGGAAAAACAGGGTCATAAGTTATCAGCTTTGATAGCTCACGTGCTATTGTTCTTTTTAGGATAAAATAGTTCAGTTTTAGGAAGAATTTTATTTAGTTTAATTTTTACTGACTATTTTGGATGTGAGAATCATATTTCGTCCAGTACAAAACTTAGGGGTCCTTTTTCGATACTAAAATAAAATATTCAAACAGATAATTAAATTTTTGAGTTATTTCCTCGCTAATAACACAGATTTTTGGAGTTTGTAACCAACGGGACATTTTTCCAAATATTGTCAAATTTAGAATAACGTATTAATGAATGAAAAATGTTTACTTAAAAAATTCTGAATAATTTACATAATTATGCTAAATGCGTGCGCAAATTTTTGCAATTATCTGTCATTATATAATTTTTATAAACTCGAACGCTGATTGTGATTATTGATTTGAAATTTTAATGTCTATTATTTTTTGTAATCACTAAAACGACTATTTTTATCGTTACACATTATGACAAACATTGGCGATATGGAACATTACGTTCGGTGCTTTCTCCATCAGAAGTAGACCATGGTAATATTTTGGGAACTTTTTTGCAGTGTTTATAAATATTGTGAAATATTACAGTATTTTTCTAGAACAAATAAAAAAAATCGCACGGTGATTTTTAACGGTTTTCCAGTCTAGACATAAATTCTTTCATTATAAATAATTTTGATACGGAAAAATGCTCTTATACCGAATAAAAAATCTTCATAATAGGCTTGAAGGTGGTTAATTTATGTAGAAACATTTGGTGACTTAGAACTTGACCTACACCGTAAAATTTATCGTTTGCTAAATTTAAAAATACCAATTCTAATGTCAATAAAATTTATGATATCGAAAATTACATTAGAATATCTCGATGATTTATCAATAGATTTTTTACTATCTCATATATTATTAAATTTTTTTCACTTTCACGCATCGTTCAGATGAAAGATTGGCGTTATATTGGTTCACCTTGAGAAAAATTAATTATGCAGTATGTTAATTTGTAATTTAAAATCGTAATTTTTGCTAGATTTTTCACGTTATTGCCAACATAAACTTTTGAGAGTTGTTTTGGCTACTAATAAGATGATCCTTCCACAAGATAAAATAATGATTTTTAAAATCTGATCTACCTTATAGAATTTAATGAGGTTGTCTTTTTCTTATCGGAAAATCAATTTTTATATGTATGTTATTTTTGAAATCGAATAGTAAACAGTTCAATTCGATTTGCGTACTTAATTACATCATCAATTTTTGATACATTTTGACCTAAGTGAAACTGATAAGTTGAACAATCATAAACAATGATGCAAATAGCAGCTCAACAGTATCATCAGTGTTTTTCCTAGGGTCAATCGTCATTTGTGGGTGTGTTTTTCACGTAGCAGATAAAGCCTTAATTTTTATAAAGAAAAAATTGTTATCAAGGTAAGAATTCTTATCTAAATTGCTAAGGTTTATAAATCGGAAATAATGAGATCCTGGATCATGATACGATGGAAAAGGTCGAGCCTTGCCATTTGAGAGAGATCTAAATTTATTTTGACTATATAATTGTTAGCCTGTCATTTTACTTTATGTAATCACCAAAATTTAGTCAGGAACGTCTCTTTTTGGTCAAAATGATTCATAGATTCGATCATTTTTCTATTGTTGGGATTCAAAAATTCACAAAAAACTAACTTGTATTATAATTTAAATCACATAATTTGTCATTCTTGGAAGAGTTGGATACAATAAATTGAGTAAATATTTCCATAATTATTTACCACTCAAATAATAATAAAATATATTTACAATTGTTAAATATTGACTTTTGACATTTTCGCATACAGATGGTACATTTTATTGCCTAGCGCCCTAGCTGCGTAGGAAGGTGCTCGAAGCGAATTGAGGAGGTTTTCTTTTTGTTAATTTCGCTTTCTATATATGTACGTATGTAACGAATTCATATATTTTTGATAAGCAAGCAATAAAAATGCGATATACAAACACGTGAGTACCGTTATGTTGGGTCCACCGAAAGTTAAAAATAAATCACATATTTCAAAGTTTTCTAAACATTCTGTAATTATAGATTATTATTATCTCCATTTAAATATTTTTCAACTTTCACTATTTTGAAAGTAAAACCAATAATATTTGACTATGAGATCTTAATTGTAGGCTTTTTCGGATTTTCATATTCAAATATTTTTTCTTCCGGCGATTTACTATTTATTATAAAAATGGATAATCAATGGCTTTTCTTATAGACAGGCTTAATTTTGCTTGGGGGGGGGAGAGGTAAATAGCTTACATGCCTATTTTGAAAAATGAAAGTCAAGTAATTAATTCATAATAATTCAATAATGATGATCAGTGGCTGTCCGGTTTAATCCAGGTGAAGTAAGAATCTACTTCGACGGTTTCTTCTCAGAAAGCAATGGAAACCCACTGAGGTAATCGGACTGAACCTTTTTGGAAATAAAATGTACTGTTCTCTATGGTTGAAGCTCATATTAAACAATTGGTTGTATTGGAAGAGAGGATTTCGAAAATTGTTAAGCGAACAATCTGCTTTGAGGGGAAATGAGCAAGTGGTCCGATGTGCTGAAGTCTTTTCGAAAGCTTATCTGTTATGTTGCAGGTCAATATTTTATATATTTGCGATAGTAATATGCAATATGGGTCGGTAATTATCAAGTCAACATAATATATCAAGTTATTGATGCAGAATGTTTTGCCATGGACATACATATTTCTTGAAATCATCTTTAAACTTTCCATTATAACTTTTTTACGATTCTTCATTGATGCTGCTATGATACCATCAGAACCATGTACTTTATATAGAACAATTAATTGAAATTAATTATTATAAGAATTAGAAGTGTAACGTTTCGGGCTTTTTCTACGCCTATCATCGGGACGCCCACTACAGCAAATATAAAAATGATCAAATTGGAAAAACTAATATGATGTCAGAGTAATTATTTTACATTGCAAATATCTTTGTACGGTTCTCGTCAATTATTTATATGAATTTCCCAACCATGAAGGTGTCTTGTAAAAGTTAACAAATGTAGAAGCCAACTCGACTGTGCTAAAAGAACACTCATCAAATGCTTTGTTGTGAAACATTATGTTGTATCTATTAATTTGGTTTTCACGTATTTTCGTTTCTTCTCTGTTATCATGATTTATTCAGAAAAAGTCCCAAAAGAATGAGCATATTATGTGAATCATAGAGGAAGTTGCTGTGGCTAGTTGTTATAGTCAGGGTATATTTAACATTTTCTTTTAAATGTTGCAAGTCTGTAGCTGATATCTAGGAAAATTTGATGTTTGTGAATGATGTTACTGTGAAAATTACAAAAAAAACAAGAAATGTTTTATTAGTGGTAGTAAGTGCACAAGATTTGAACGGTTATTAGCTGGCTGACTGAGGCAATACCAAGACAGAATCTAGGAAGTACCCGGCTTCCTTTTAAAATGAATTTTCGTAAGTTAGCGGAAGTTTCAATTAGGAAAAGTAATTCTTCTTTGAACATAGTACTCACATAAATCGAATAACTATTATGTTTTGTAACGGAAATGGTACCAAGGTACTACCCATCACACCAATTCAATTGTAATCAACACGTGATAAATCTTATAATCGCCTTAAAAGGAAAGTGTATAAACTTAGATGTCATTACAATTTTTTTGCAAAAATAAAATAGTGTTTGTCGCACGATAAATAATAAATTTCCTGAATTACACCGAAGGTTGCTTGTGGTTTTCGAAAAGTTTTTCAATGCTGATGCCTGTATCTATACATTTCATTACAAGATTAAAATGATTTAGTCAGAAAGTGAACAAAAGCGGAAAAAAGTACGTCCTTAACTTAAAGATTTGAAATATGCTGGTACAAAGGTCGTTAAAACTAAAATTCATTGAAGTGGCAAATTGATTTATTCATAATTGCAAGTTTTCAATGTCTTTCTGTGCGTAGTTAGAGGTGGAAGAATATTAGTGGACCATAAATTTTCTCGATTAATGTTGACTCTTTCGAGCGGTTTTATTCCGGAAAATTTAGCAAACTAATTTTCTCAAGAGGTCAAGAAACTGAAAGGTCGTGGTTTTTGTTTATGATAAGGAAGCACTTTTGTAATAAGCGTGTGCTTTGATTAAAAGAGATAATCGTAAATTCTGTACGGTTCTGAATTTATTTATTGATCACCCGATCAAATGTTATTAATTTTTTGACTCCTCATTTCATTTATTGATAATATGATACCACCAAGGTCGCAATAGTTTACTGAGGTTATCAATCCGTATTTTTGTGATTAAATTCGTGACATTGTTGTTAGTTGTAGCTAAACAGGGTATAAATCCAGGCGTATTAAATCACTTGCCAAGGTAGGGTTGGAAGATTTACCATTAAAACTTTTACGATAATTAAAATCGATAGATTTTTACCGTAACGATTGGTTTTACAACCTTTTTACACATTTGCGAAATTTCATTCATAACTTTTTATTGATTCACAACACTCATCCATTAGCAATGTTGACCTCACAAAAATTAAAATATTAATATTATTCAATTAACCAAATTTGTTTGATTTGTTTTAAAATCGTGGCTATTGATTTAAAATATGACAGTTATTTATTTTATTCAAACGTTGATACAAAAGGTTGAAATTGCGTAATGTCGCCTTATTATAATTTCTCAATATCGAATATCGAAGAGATCAAATTTCTGAATTTTCGAGTATTTAGTTTTGATTTTCTTGACGGCCTGCCAGACGTTTAATAATTTTTCACCTAGACAAATGTGACCTTCTTCCTTATTTTTCATAATCAATTATTTTGCCAAATGAACATGTCAGGTTCAGATTTCAAAATCTATAAACTCCAACGGTCGATTGACAGTTTTGATTATCAACGACAACTGAAACGGATTCTATTATATTTTCTATTTTAGTCTCGACTAACACCTTGATTTTTCGTTTCAATAATGGAAAGTTCGAAAACCTATACCGGTATATCATGACTGTTTATTTTGTCAATGCTGGTATATGACGCTAAAACTGCTGCAGCACTCGTAACCGCTAAAGGTTAAGGAAGCTCGCATTATTGTTCATGTTTACAAACTTCTGACGAAGGCAGCAAGTAACTGTCGAAAGCTAAAGTAGTATTTAAAATTTTATCCGAAAATATTTTGGGTAATATTTAATCATTAAAAATAGTTTAGCCGCAATTTGTTCTTGAATGGCTTTTTTTTACAAAGAAAATCATATTTTTTGTTGTTTTCTACTCATTTAATTAATATTTTATTAAGAAATTGTGTACAATAAAAACTCATTCGTTTAGTAACTAAATCATTAGATCTTGCAAAAACTTACTAATTAAATTTATAGTTCAAATATAATTTTTTTTCGGAATTTCCTCTCAACTGTAAAGTAATTAATAAATTTTATTTAATATTATGTAAATGCAGGGTACCACAGTGAAAATATTTTTCAAAAAACTCAAAAGTTATTGATAAAATTTATTGTGACATATTTTGATATGGGGCATTTTGTAAACTAAAAACAAAAATTAATTGATAATTACGGAGACTGGTCTCCTTATAATTAAAAACAATTACAGCATGAGTAATACTTTGCCGATATATAGGAGAAGTCTCGGTAATTAACTATTGCTGTTTTTAATAAATTGAAACAACTACAACAAATATAAACCAGATAAGAATGAATTAAAAATAGATTTTAATTAACAGCATATTATTTGGTGAAGGTGTGATTACAATTTATCTAATGTACAGTAGAGGTTAATTTTTTCTAAAAAAAAGTTAAACTGGTCACTTGGACAAAGAGTGAAGTATATAGTTCACTTGATTGTCTTAAATTAATCTTAAAATAGCTTAATAGTAATTTGTATGTTCTACATAACATGAAAGAGCGAAAAACCACTCAAACCGAGTATATACTTTTGCATACGAATTGATGGTGACTTTCATGATGACTTTGGTGTTCCACTAGCTCAGCCGATAATGTAGAGATGATGCAATATTCCAGTTTAGTCTTGAATTCAAATATACTCCATAGTATTATTTCATCTCGTTGTTATTGGGTTCAAATGAATTGATACAGTCTGGTGTCTCATGAAGAATTTGGATGTCGATCAAAACAACTCGTATCTACCATTTAAAATTATTTGATTACAAAATTTGACCGCATTTTGAATGATTTTGAAATTATAGTTACACAATTGCAAAATTCTCTTGGAAGTGCAAAATTTGCCACCCAATAAACGAGTTGCGACTTGCAATTCTTCTAACGTAAGCTTTCTCGTTAATTTATTGGAACAGACAAATTAAATTAACTTCATAGTGATTTAAAAGTAATTGAAATGCATAAGCAAATGAAAAAATAAGTCTGCGCATTGATTTATGTGCAGTAATTAAAATAAATTTAGTTTCTTCATATAAATAGGTCATCTGGTCAAGTACCTACTAACTGCCGGTTAATTATAAAGTAACTCAGAAGCCTTAGTGAATTACTAATTATATTTTGTTGGGAAATATCTAGCGAACTATATTGCAAATTTATTTTTAGTTAAATTAGATACTGGAATGGTTGTTTTATATCAATGAAATGAAAAGCTCCAAGCAAAACCTACAAACATATAATTTGTAGTGATTTGCTTTTAGTCAATCTCGCTAAAGTCAATGATCTACGAATGATATATAAATTACTCGTCTATTTCTGTATTGTGACATAAGATAATTATAAGCTTTACCGTTAATGATATAGAGGATTTTAGCACTTGTACCGTGTCAAATTGTTGGGAAACTACTGACACGTTTTTGTGCTTTAAATTATTTACTGTATTAGGAACAGAACTTTTTTTATGCCTTACCAAAGGCAGTGCAGTGCACCTTGGTTCAAAGGTATCTCCCATCAGTAATTTCAGATTAAAGTTGTCGTGTTGCATTGGCAATGTTTTATCGAGATCTAAGGCTATTGAACTATTTACCTGCATCGTATTTCTAGATTTCCAGTAAAACGGTTTATTTCTTTTATTTTGGTTATCTAAACTTTTATGAGAACGTACGAGGTTGAACGAGAGTAAGCCAAGCCTTTTCTGCAGCAACGGTTTGGAATTTCTTGTCGAGGATTGCACTTGGACTTGAATACATTAAACCTTTTCAAGCAAACTCACTTCTATGTGATACACCACGTGTGCAGAGCTATAAATAAAAGGACATTGTAATAAAGGAAGTTTCTTTGGGTCTGTGATCTTTTTATAGTAAAAAAACCAAACCATTATCTATCAATCACCAAAGAAGTCAAATCGTTAACGAGAAACGATAAAATCTAGATCTTAATTACTTTATAATTACCGTACCTGTAATTAAGTGAAAGTTTAATTTTTAACAAAGGGAAGAATTTATTGGTGCATATGCAACAATGAAATTTACAGATGAGTCGAAACAATAGTTGTTTAACCACAAACCTAGAAACAAGTTGTTGTGGAATGAAGAACAAACTAGAAAAAAATTTTATACCAACACCAATTGTCTCGAGGTAGTCTACTATACCGTAATGGGAAAGAAGATCTTGGTATATGTTACAGTAACCCATTTAAAATTTCTATTTTTATTTCGCTATGAATATAAACATAAAGAAAGTTTATATGTCATATTTACTCTGGAGAAATGTGTAAAATTGAAACTGTGCAAATTTTTCGTAATGTTTACATAATTTTATTATTATCGGCAATAGGCTGCTGTAGATAATGTGGAAACAGAGTTACAAAGCTTCCACCGGTAAATTGTGGTTGTAAATACCTGTACGTACAGATCACTTTTCAAGCTAGAAGGAATTTAGTTAGTGGGTTCTATAAAAAAACTTACTTATTGAATCCATAATCGATTTGTAGTCTTTATAGACGTGAAGTCACATTTTGAAAGAAATCGAGGCGTACAGTCGTCACTTTGTTACTACTTTTTTATTACCTTGAATATGTTTTCAACATGTTTCATTCAACGGCATATTTTAATATTTTAAGTACTAGTATCTTGTCGATAAATCCATTTTAAATAAGTGATTTCATCGCACGTGTACATCATTATGTCGTCTACTACAGGCGGCTTATTTTATTTTGGAAAGTGTTTTCAAAGAACATTTATACACTGTTCGATTGAATTCAAATTTTTCGCAAACTTGATAGACACAATGAGTCGGCAACAATTTTGTAAGCTCGTTTGTCTGAATTATCCGACAAAGCTTTCATATTCATACAATTTACTTCATGGGGAGCCGGGAAAATTTATTCGAATAAGGGAGGTGTTGACAGCTTCAAATACTCGAATTTTTTACTAATTACTTCAATTATTCTGTTCTATTTTTATATATGAACAACATATTATAAAATGGCAGTGGGTTAATGAATTTGTAACTTCATTAAGCAACAACAATTGACCTGTGGGTGCGGTATCCGTTATGCATTTTACTTGTAAATGGAAATTATTGTCTGTTTACAAACTGAATTTCCTCGTAACTGTCGTTTTCAAAATTAATTTAGACCATAATTTAGGCCACGTGCAAGTCAAATATGCAAGCACCAAGCACTTGAATTTTATTTACAACCAAATTTATGTAAGTTGCTTTCGCACAAGACAATAATAGATTATGTACAATGGAGAAATCGAAACGTGGGAGTTATCGCAATTTCTTTGTTGTTAATTTTTAACGCATAATCATTAAAAACAATGTTAACTTATCAGTATGTACTATAGAAATCAATTTTTATTAACCAATGGTGTTCAAAATATTTTGATTTTACACTCGTGGTATAGTTGATTTCAAGGTTTACAACCGCATTTGTATATCTAGGCCAAACACCGCAATGGATTTGATGAAAAACAAAATTTTTTTTTCGTCCAACTTTCCTTTAAAGTATTCAAGATTGATTTTTAATATGATGGAAATTTTGTCATTAATTTTATTTATTTGTCAATAAATACGAGAAATTGAAAACTTTTACTCTTGGTCTTTCCAGAAATCGTATCTTCCTTTTACGGCACACACGGATTTATAGTTTAAAATCCCCGTGTAGATTTCTTTTCCCAAAGGTTAAAGGAAATTATCATCTGAAAACTGGGTTTTTACATTTTGAAACGTAAGTGAAACTTATGGTAGTGACCATATCAATTCTAGAATCAAAAAAGTTCGAAATTTAATGAACTTGTGATTAACGAATCCTTGACCTCTGAAAAATTATTTTCGTAAACTGGCAATTTCACTTGTAAAATTTAAACAAATAATTGCCCTGAAAACAATGGGTTTTCCTGTTAAAGGACTGCTTCTTCCGTTTAAACGACACGCCTCTTTGTTTATATATTTAATTTTGACGTATCAATTGTTCGTAAAATTATCGAAGCCACGACCTCATTATTTTTAAATCAATAACTTGCATTGAACATATGCACATCGTCGCATTTTAGCAAATGCACTAAAACAAGCTGCCCGACAAAAAATATAATTGTTTCCGACTGATTTATCCTAGAATTTTTCCTGGTGACTTTCACTCTCGCACAAACAAATGTGCAAAATTGCAATTTAAATTTCAGAAATTGTATTGCCTTGTTTTATGTTACTGAAATAGACTACCAAAGCATAGTTCTATCGTCCTTAATTGTGCAGGACCTACAATTGAATGTAGAATCCAAAGTTCGACACAGAAAAGTTTACGTTATTGAAAAAATCGTACTTTGCAAAGAATTCTTGTAAAGGCACACAGTTCCTACATGTGGTATAGGTAAAGTGCAATAAAAAGTGGTATGGATAATTTATGAAACGTTAAATTTTTTTAAATCGTGTCTTTATATTTCCTGTGTAAATTAATCTCTTTAATTTTTAATTACCTAAAATCTGTAGTTCTATAATGATATTGTTGGAAATTCAACAAATATCAATTTTTCAATTTGAGATTTCTGTAATTTTCTTATTCGATTATGCTAACGTTTTCGTCATTATGTATGATATCAATTTATCTCCTGATGATGTCATAATATAGCGAAAGTGTTGGCGAATATATTATTATAATTTTTATGATGATGTCTTGGAACATTAAAATTATAATTTTTATCATATTATTGCGGTTACTCGAAACAGATAAAAATTTAGGTTTATGGTGAATTACTAATTTAATAAACACACAAGTAATTTTCCATAGTTATTAAATTTGCTGTAGTGTGATAACCTCTTGCTCATTAATATTGAACTTCCGATTTATGCACACTACAAGTAAATTCGAGCAGTCGAATGACAATACAAAATATTTGCTAAATAAATTTTCTCATAGCAACAATCAGTTTATTAAATATTATAGAAAAAATGTTAATTAACCGCGCGAAGATAAGATTTTATCGTATAATTAATTTAGTTCATATTTATTCTATTTACTTAAACAAAATTAATCCTAAACAATTATTATTAGGTTTTTTTACGGAATCCCAATAATTACTACTTCTGCAGGTTTTTCCACTCCCTCTACTCCTCAAATTGCCAGGACGATTCTACCAAGAGCCGTCAAAGTAATTTTTTCTTCAAATCTTATCATCGCATCATCGCTTTTCCTTTGCTCCGAAGGTTTTTTGGATAAATTAATTATACTTGAAGGACATTTTCCCTTTTCTTACTCAAATGGACATTTTTCATTGGCGTTGATAACGGCTATTTTAATAATATCAATTTCTCTATTACCATGGTTGCAATAATTTTTCCATGGGTTTAATTATATAAATATTTGCAATCATCAAATGTTAAGTGTCAATTGCTCGTGATGATTAGATTATTATTCCACTTTAAAATTGTGTCTTTAAAACTAGCACAAGTTTTAACCTTCATTATTTTTGGGTTCACTTTCCAAGTATTTAGCGTCGAAAAATTTACCTCCGAAGAGTTCTAGAACAGAATCTCCCTTTCCAATTCGTTTTTGATCTCTTAATTCTAAAAGATGCTTCTCGACCTGAACTTGTAAGCTCACGTGGAAAGGTGCTGTAAAAACAACCAGACACGATAAGTTCCTAAAAGTTTTCGTAAGTAGAAAATTGGCAACCAAAACAATCTGATGCACGTTGTAATGGCATGTACCTTTTATGAATCCCATGCACGTAATAAATTTAGGAAGTCACTACTTGATAAACCATTCCGCAGAATACTTATCTACTTTGCTGATCAAAAGTCTGCGTCTGTCGTAATTAATTAAATTTATCCAATAGTAAATAAAAAAACCTTTGAATTTTGCCTTTTGAAAAGAGACACATTCATGCAATTGACGGCATTAAATAAATAAAGTGGGTTTTAGCAAATAAGAGGTAACAGACAAAACGTGTAGGCAACAAACAAAATTTTCCACTACGAATAAGTTTTCGTGCATCATTAGCATGTTAAATTGTCAAATTTGAAATTGTCCATATTTTGAAATATACCTTAAATACTTCAAAGGAAAGTAATTTTGGATGTAAGGTCACATCGTTAACACAAATCTTACCAATTTAACACAAAATAATTATACGCTCGCAATTTTGTCCACAGCACGAAAAATTATTATGGTGCAAAAGTAGCCTTATGAGAAATATCACTTTGCAGCATGGAAAAAGATTTTTCACTGATTTCGGCAAGTGGTCACTTATGTTAATTGAGACGGTGTGGTACTTTTTTGTAATTATTTAAAAGATGTAGGCAATGGAATCTATTAGTTCTTTCCGGATTTATTTTTAAACGGCATTTTAAAAATGTATTTATACAAACTGATTTTCAACGGGATTTTAGAAAAAAAATTTTAAGTAACTCGAAATTGATTTATTTATGTTTGTTACAGATTAAAAGAAAACAGCGTTCAATGGCTTTGGATCATCAACATTGGATGGTAACGGTAGCTCTAGTGACCTCGTCGCTTACAGCTTTTATAGCAAATTTGCTGCTACTCTTAGTTTTTTGCAAGAGACGTGGCCTTCGTACAATTTCTAACAGGTGAGCAAATAATTTTTTTCGCCTTCCATGCTCATTAATGCAACACCTATGCATATTATGTCAAAATTTTTGAAATTCCGTTTCAAACCTATCAATCACTGACAGAACTCTAAAACCTCTAAAAGTCTACTACTTAACACCACGACTAACGTGGTTTCGTGCTGTGTCTATTATAAAATTTTCCGCTGATTATTGCATTACCGACGTAAAGTAAACCTATTGATTTTATGTAAATATTTCCGATAAAACATCAATTATTTCAATGTAATTTAACTCCAAGTTAAAATAAACACATATAATTAAGATTTATTACAAAATTGTTCTAATTGGCAATAAAAACTTATAATTCAACCGAATCACTTATGATGATAGTACTTGAAAGATGAAACAAAAATTTTTTTCAAAGTATTCAGGTTATACAAACCTGATTGCAGTTTTTTTATTTGCACAAGGAGAAATTTTTTGTATATTTGAGCACAATGAGAACAATATTAACCAATGGTTTACAAAGACTGATATTTTCATTCCTACATTTGCATTATTAGGAGATTTAAAAATGTTCTCATTTTATCAGGTCAAAAATACATGATTTTTATGATCGCAAGAAATCGCGATTTGAAAGTCATTTCAGTATTATAACTCGGCTGAAGCCTCGTTGTGCAAATTGCACAAAGCATAAGTAATAGTGAACGTTTTCTAATACAATTATTATTGTTATTTCATTTGAATGAAACTATGACCATGACCAATTTTTCCAAATAATTTATAAACATATAATTTATTTCAGATTTACAATCAACCTGTTATTCACGAATTTATTATCCAGTATTCTTCTGATACCATTGTTGGTAGTGGATCAGCAATCGTCACCAAAGAATCAAACAGGAGGACTTCCGATAAGCAATTACGAAGTAAGGAGCTTTTTCCATATTCAAAACATATCTTCCCCAAGGGAAATTGTCTTCCAAGAAACCAAAGATGAAATATTTCAGAGCAGCGTGTTTGAGAAAAGCGAAGAAATCATATCCGATAACTTTCTCATGACATATCTGGATAGTAACAGAAGTGAAGATGAAAACGTAACGGCAATAACAAAATTGAGTGTTTTTGATAGTGAAACAGAAAACTTTAATTTTGTTCTGTGTTATATGGCGCAATGTACTGTTGGTTTGATCTGTACCGCTTCTATTTTAAGTGTATTGTTGATAGGTATCGATCAATATTTTGCAGTCATACATTCGTTGAGGTATTATTCATACATCGATAAATTTCGATCGAGTGTATTAATTATTGGCAGTTGGATGATATCAGTTTTATTTGGAATATTTGCAGCATTAACTCAAAGTGATTCAAACGTATGGCAGTTTTGTGTACAAAATAACAACAATACTACAAATTATTTACATTCAAAATCGATTAACTCCATTTACGCGTTTATTTATTTTATATTCATAATCTTGACTCCATTTTTGGCAATTTGCATAATATACGTCTGCATTTACACCGCCGCACGTAATAATAGTGAACGTATGCGAAATACTACAAACGGACATAACATTGATTCGTTTATGCAAATTAGAAGCAAAAATCGAGCTCCAAGTGAAAGTCGTTTGGATTTAAAATCAAAAGAAGATAAAGAAAAACAGAGAGAAAGCGTTCCCAAAACTGGATTAATTAAAGTGAGTTTGAAGGAAACTTTTATATTCCAAATTCTAATTTCCTTGATTTTTTCAGGTCCAATCTGCACCAAACTTCACCAACTTGGTCTCTCTGGAAGAAGAACGCCCGCCAACTCGAGAATCGTTTCACCCCCCGTGAAAAGAACGCTTAGTGATCGGGTTGGTTTTATTACAAACCTAAAGTACAAAATATCAAACGCTTCAGTTTTTAAATATAGAGAAGAAACTAGAGCGGCCAAAATAAGTTTTCTAGTGATCCTTATGGTACTTATATGTTACCTACCATACGGTTTAGCCGTAATTTTAAATTGCCATGTAGTGAAAATTACAATTCCACCTAGTTATAATTTTATTTCTTTAGTTTTGTTAGTGTTCGCAAACATCATTTCGCCATTTTTATTCGTGTACCGTAATAGACGTATAAGACGGAATTGTTAAAATTTTTAAAAATTACTCCAGCTAAAAACAATAGTTCATGGACGAACAAACGAAGCAATTCGATTTTGCCTACCGTAGTTACTCAAAATAATTTAATCGAAGAAGAATGTGAAAGAACAGAAGTGGGCACTTCGGGGCAGCCATTTTTAAATAACTCTTGTGAGGTTCCTCAAGTTGTGGTATCGTGCAAAGTGGAAATCGAAAAACCCGAAAAACACAGCATACTGAAACGCGTGTGCAGCGGGAAAAATTGGCAGAATTACAAAAAGTGTAGTTTTATTACGGTGCCCGAAAGTTGTTGGCAAACCGAGAGTGCCCGAGGTTCTTTTTCCAGTGCAAGCACGCAAAGCTCTCTGGAGGAATAATTTACTTGGGTGCTCTAAAGTGATGCAACTAGTAGTACTGCTCGGGCAGTAAACCATAATGGTTTTTTCCTCGAGGAAATCTATGTAAAACTCTCGGTGATTCCTACGATGGAAAATCCATCCATGCATTTTATATCTGGAAATTTTTAATTTTACATAAATTTCTTCAAGGTTTCAGAGCCATTTTGAACTCCTAAACAAATTTGTAACTTTGGAGTTGTGTGATAATAAAGTTGTCGATATTTTTGTAGCGCACAAGCACTGAATTTTCTTTGATTTCCTTAATTTAAAAAAATATCCTGCCTACAAAAGAAAATTTGAAATTGAAATAGGACGAAATTACTTAATTAGTATTTAATTCTAAGATGAGCATGTAGCTAAACCAAATTTTTCAAATTTCATGTCTTTGTGCCAATAATATTTATGGATACATCAAAATAATATATTCTTCGAAATTACACTTTTATGAAATTCTACAAATTTTACAAATATGTATTAATTTAAGAAAATTACTAAATTTTTATATTGCCTACTCTTTAGGGGTCGAAATTTTTAAAGTGGGGAATTAATTTTGTATAGTAAAACTTGTACACCCCACTAAAAATATTTTTAAATTGTAACTAATTTTGAAATTTGTTTGCTAGTCGAATTTTAATTTATTGGTGTTAACCAACGTAGTAGTGGCTTGGTTGAGTTATGCGCATTCGGATATCAAAATTTTTGAATTGTATTGAAAATTAAATTAAATTTCGACAGGCAGGCTCTAATTTAAAATAACTAATTTAATTTTTACTAATAAATTATGAGTATCTACTTCAAATAATCAAAATATTTGTGAGTTTAAGATTCTGACTTAATTTTGAAATTTAACAACCCATTCGGAACGAAATTTTTCCTGTGATTTATCGATTCATATATTGTAATCTACATTTTTTGCTAATACCTATTTCATGTAACCAACAAAGATAGTCGCTTAATATTATTTAATAATAATTACCTAAAGATCTCATATCGTATTTTAAATTTCAAAATGTAACAATTTTATAATTGTTATATAACAAATTATTATGAATAATTTTGTTATAATTTTATTTATTATTTATTATTATTATTAATAAATACGTACTTACATTTTTTATTAATGTGTTTTATTATTAGAATAAAGGTTTAGGGCGAAAAAAAACCTTTTGTATAAACGTTTTTTGACAGATGAAAAATAACTTCGGCATAGTTTGTATTTTCAAGAAAATGTACAAGTTGCTGGCTGCCCCCCAAATCGAATTTTTGATTAACGTTGATGTCACACGCTGATGAGCTTTTAAAAGAAATAATTTCGTTTGATTCCCTTTCTGTTGGAGTAAAACTGTGAAGCATAGTTCGAATTTAATTTTCCATTGTATGAGTCTTAATCAGTGCACAGAACGAAATGCCCGCATCAAAAATTGCAATAAGACTTCTTTCCTTACAATATTGTTTATCAGAAATAAAGGCCTCAGAAATAAAATGTATTAGTAAGTTGTGGTTTATTATTAGAATGCAAGTTCAGGGCAAAATTTTGGTTTGCATTCAACATTATGCAAAAGTTCTCAAAATACCATGAAGAATTCTTGTTCTACATTGTTTTATTTTGTTTTAGCAATAAGTATAACGAATATCGCTAAGTTAACAACATTTAATCTAAAAATGTAAGCTCTCTGGACTCTTGTGAAATGCGATTAGGATAACTCATCCGTACAGTAAGTACATACATACGTACTTAGGTTGTAGGTTTTTTAAGATTAGTTTAAATTGTAATTTGAGTTAGTATAATTTATTTGGTTATAATCATAATTAAATTAAATCGTTTGAGAGTTTCACAGCATTTGTTTATGACGCGCCAACGTGTGGGGCTTGTGAGGGACTTTTCTTACAGAAAGAGACATAGCAATAATGCTTCAATAGTATAATAATATTTCTGTCTTGGCTAACAATATAACATTTAAAACTCGATTTTATGCAATTGTACAGCTGTGATTATGGCAGATATGCTGTGTATCAGCGCCCCATAGTTAAAGAACCATGGATAATCCGACATTTTACTGTTTTAGTCATACATCATACAATTGTGGTTCCACGGGGGTGCTTGCTCCTTCTCCCAAGTGTTGGACGACTTTTGGCACACTTTTCTACCCAGTTGTTACAAAATTTTCATTAAAAGGAGCAATGAAAGCAAAAAGTGGCACCTCCAAAAATACTGCTCTCAGTCCTTAGACCTAGCTATGCCTACGACATTTCAACGACAGAACTCTTGATAAAAATAATCGTAAACATTGAACGTTTTGAAGTAGGAGAATTTTGGGAAGATGCAACTGATCATAGTAAATAAGGAACACAGCTTGCAACTTCAACCAGACATAGTACCTAATGCAGATAATTTAGGATGCTCGTTAATTATTTCTCTGGTGATGAAATTAGAATTTAACTATTTTAGACAACTTTACCACCACCTTGTTGCAAATATTCCAAACTGATTAGTTAGCCATAATGCTCTAAATAAATAATTTTATTTCCGTACTAAAGTCAAATCTAACGGCACTAAGCTGGATTTTCCATTCTTTTGATGTTTTGAGGTATCTGCTCCTTAAAATGAAAATTTAATTGATCAGCTCTGGCTGTCCATATAAAAACTAAATTATAGAAGTCTTTATTGACTGATGAAGACTTCCGGACCAAACAATTAAATTCACTGTAATTGAATACCTAGGATAGCATTCCAAAATCTGTTTTACTACCTATGCCTACGTGTATATACCCACGCAAAAAAAATATTTAAATTATATTCACATTAATCATTGCAGTTATGTGTTGTAGTGTAGAATAAACAGTTAATTTTTTTAACATTTAATTTACCATTAATCACTTATTGTGTTAGACTGAGATAACACCTAACTATACCTACTTATATTGATTGTTTATTCGTGATAAGAATGTATTATGCATACATAATACATTATTTTATTATAAATAAGGAGGTATCGTTACAATTAATGATAAAATAAAAATAATTATGAAAAGAAAAAACGACGACTTTCCCTCAAATTTGTATAAAAAACTAGCAGGACACCCGGCTTCGCCCGAGGTTTAAATTTATATGAAATTCTATCAAGGCGTGGGTTCAATTTTGATTTATTTCCACCTTATAATTAACTATCATTGGCTGTACAATTTAAATTTTAAGTTTAAACAACTTTACCAATAAGAGAGTAGTTTCAGAATTCCAATTCTGATGTTTGTAAACATCGCGAAAAGAACGTCTTGGTACAATGTAAATAGCGGTGTTTGTTTTAATAAGATTATAAAAAAGCAAACTTTCTGTTTTATAAATAATTAATAATATATTTGACGACATTGCATTTTATCGCAATTTAAATTTTTATAAAAGTTTTCTAGAGTTTAGGTACTTAGGTAAAAAAATCTTTAATTAGTGAACATGGTGAATTTTAATATTATAGGGATACTTAGATTGTTTCTAGTGCTTTCTAGTTAATTAATATGAAGTACCACTCACTGCATTGCAGAAAAAAGATATTATAGCGATACACGTTATCAAAAGGTATTGAATAATGGCGTTTGGAAAATTATCCTCTTTCTATTAAAAAGAATTATCACAATATGTACTCGTGGGGATAGCAAACATTGTGATAGCAACCCACTCTGAAGTTGGTTTTACAAATAAGCAATACTGCAGTATTTTTAAATTACTTCTTTTTCTGAGAGCCAATCAAAATCAAAATTTGGTCTGGACGCCCATTTTTAAACTGCAATTATTTACCCAAAAAAACGAAAAGGCATCTTCAATATTTGTATTAAAAAATTAGTAGTGTCTCTAAGCGCTACTTTTTAGGTGATAATAAATATTAAAACTCATATAGGGTAAGATGGGGTCAAACGGACATGGGGCAAACGGACATTTTTAGAAAAAATTCGTAAGTTTTTTCAGAAAAGGCGCCGCGTTATTATTGCAGTATTACTAGTGTCGTTGACATTTGAGGTAATTAATAAGAAAGTAATTTGTTAAAATTTTTCCAATCTAAGGCTATTATTGCATGTTAAAAGTGAGGAGTGATAGGAAATGTAAGTAAAATTAACGTGTTGTTATATTTTTGTTAGAAATTATTTAGAATCTAAGTATTTTAGTAAAAATTTAAAACTTATAGTTAGGTCAATTAAAACCAAGTGTCTTTGGAATTACTGCCACGTAATTTCATTGTCCTAATATTAATATTTATTTAGATTTTGAATTTAAAAAAAATTCCGATGCGGGGCAAACGGACATATTGATTGAAATTGATATTGATTGATTGATATTGATTGAACCGGATAGTACAGTATTTATGCTTTTTTAAACAATGTTTACAAAAAAATGGTACAGATCCGGATTAGAACTACAGAGAGGAGCTCGTGGAAGCTCGTGGAATCAAGAAAATATGAATCTTGTCATAATTGCTGTAAATAAAGATAAAATGGCTCTTAATTCAGCTGATAAGTTGAATAGCGTTCTTATCATCATTCATTGCGACTAAAAGTGCGAATTTAACTATTTATAACGTATATTAAACCTTATGTCCGTTTGCCCAGGAGTGTGGGCAGACGGACATTTTCACTATGTTTGTTTTAGGTTAAGTTCTCAAAAACTGTTTCTATTTTCAACTTTAATCTCATCATTTGTTAGCTTAATAATTGAGATATCAAACCAAATAATTAGTTCTTAAATATTATGTTGCTTTTATTAAATATAACTTAAAACCCTTAATGTCCGTTTGACCCATTTATATTATTTAGTCCTCACTCATTAATCAAAACATTAGGAGTGGTGGACAATAAATCACTCAACTACCTCAATTGCACAAATACCCAGTGCCGTAACTAGGCGTTATACAGGAGGTCCTGAAATGACTGACAAAATAATTAATTTTTTGAGTTAAATTTTAGTACTTTACATTGAAATGAGATTTTGATGAGCAATTTACTAAAACAATATGCACGTGGACTAAGTGTAAGCATTAAATTTAAAATTTAAAGGTTAAATAAACAATAAAACGATATATTATTCGTAAGCTGGCAATGGTTACTACTGTTATCAGACGTTTAATAATAATAGTGCAATTACAGGAAACGGAATATATACTGTTTAATTTTAAAATTGTAATCTAATATTAATTTCAGAGTTAATAATAAGTTTAAATTGCTTTATTATTTTCAAAATTTAGGAGCGGTGAGCAAAATAAAATCTTGCCCAGAGCACATGAAAAGCTAATTACGGCACTGTAAATACCAATAATTCCTTCCTCAAGAAAGAATACGTGGTTTAAATTGATTATACAATAGGTATCTTTGTTGAAATATTAAATATTAATTTGAATTTTTTATTCTGATGATTGTAAGTTAAACGAAAAACTGAAATAGTTAATTAGGACTATAAATTAAAAATAAAACCCAGAAAAGTGTTCTCTAATTTAAGCATTGCAAAAATTCACTTTCTAACTGCAAAGAAAATTTACTAAATTTAATGCTCTCAATTTTTAGGAAAATTCAATCACTAACTTTTGTAAACCACCTAGTATAACAAATTTCTCTTTGTTTACTCTGTTATCTTGTTTGTTACAACAATTTGAAGTTTACAAGTACCTGACATGAATTTAAACTCAGTTCTTCTTTAAATTTTCTCAAAGTATCATATTTCTTTTTCCATTTATTTTGTTTCCCTTTTTACTTGCACAACATGGAATCTTTTAATGAAGTTTTTGTACTTTTCTAAAATAATTTAACCGAGGGTCAACCGCTAGAGGAAATCGTGTACAATTAACTTCACACTTTACGTAATTCACGATAATTTTCCATACTTTGTACTTCATATAATTCAGCAGTAATTTACTTCACCAGTAATTCACCGTACTTCATCAATAGTTCACCAGTAATTCACCGTACTTCATCAATAATTCAACGATACTTCATTGTATTTCACGTACATCATTGGTATTTCAGGGACTCACCGAGATTCCAACATTTAAGTAATGAAGAGTGTTCCGCACCCCCGGATCGAGTAGTTTATTTTTATCAGAAGTAAACTGAAAATTTCCCGCTACAGAAGCACTGGAAGGTGTTCCACAACCCCAGACCTCCCGGATTAAGTAGTTTATTTTTATTTTGTTGCAGATCTCTGCCTCCCAAGGGTACGGAATTTATAATTACGCAGTTTATAATTAATTGTCAAATTACGAATTAAACACACTTACTTGACCATAGCTAATTTTAATAAACTTGAGATATTCACTTTTAATAAAAATAAATTATTTAAACCGGGAGTCTGGGGTGTGGAACACCCTCCAGTGCCTCTGCAACGGGAGATCTTTAGTTTACTTCTGATAAAAAGTAAACTACTTGGTCTGGGGATTCTGCATGTTCTGCAATGTTCTTCATTCCAAAATTTGTGCACTGGAGGGTGTTCCACACCCCAGACCCCGGATTGAATAGTTTATTTTTATCAGAAGTAAACTGAAGATCTCCCGTTGCAGAGGCACTGGAGGGTGTTCCACGCCCTCAGACCCCCCGGATCGAGTAATTTATTTTTTATCAGAAGTAAATTGAAGATCTTCCGTTGCAGAGGTACTGAAGGATGTTCCACGTGAAGTACTTCATGTACTTCACATGAGATGTCATGTACTTCATGAGATGTGTACAAAAAACTTCACCAGCGGTTAACCCCTCGAATTTAACATTCCCAAAAAGTAAGAAAGTTTTGAGTACTCTCCACTAGAACATTACTGTGTCTTTTGCTTTGGGTTATTATCACATGCTACACTCCTTACCCTAACCTCACATCCTTAAATTTCTATTTACAAAGCTTGCATTAATTTTGTAGTCTAAAATTTAACAACGTAGCTTATGTTGTTGGGATTCTAATTTCATACTTTAGCAACACTTGAACTGAAATTGAAAATTGTGTTTTTTTTTAATTGTTAATTTCTGTTAGTTGTCTCAAAAATATTCGTCGTTGTCTACTATGCAGTTACAGTAAACCTCCTATGCAATTGTGACTTGAACTTTATAGTTTTACATTTATACACAGATAAAAATAAAACACACTACATTTTATAAAGGAAGTGACTCGAGGCTGAGTGAGAAAACCCGAACTAGAAAATACACTTTTTTCTATAAAAATAGCTTCACCAAACGAAAGAGCATTAAAATATAAAACTTTTAAGGTTAGGTAGATTTCGGTAGGTCTTTTAATAAGCCCACAATTTAAATTTGAAATTAACATATTCCCATAAGAAATACAATCATATACTATATCATATACAATCAATTATTGTATACAGTCATATACAATCATATGTATTATTGGGCAATATTGCGTCATAATTGAATACATTCTATCACCAGTACGTGCGTTGTAGGTGGGTCGACACCCATAACCGGCAATCGTTTCTTGGTGAGGAGTCGCGTGCGACCTGTGAAACAGCCAGTTTTTTCACCAAAGAGAATTTCGACAACTTCACCCATGCAAAGATCTTTGAGACCTACAAAGAGACTGTAGCCAAAAATCCATCGAACAATTCGACACTTTGGAGAGTCCGGAACTTTTAACCTGGAAAGATTGCGTCGACCCCGAACTACTAAAGACGTTGCAGATCGACTCGCCGTCCACCCCGGTAAAAGAACTCGACGAGAACCCCACCTCAACAGGGATGGCGATCCCCAAGTGGAAGAAGAGCATTCAATCGATCAGGCAGATGCCCCACGGAAGTGATCGCCACCCCATGTTTCTTTCTCTTGACACTCTTGACAAAACAGAGCATGGCAAAAACATTTTCGTCATGGCCGCGAAATGTACAAATTGTGATGATTCTCACACTATAAAGATTGTCCAGTGAGACTATCCACCACAACGCTCACAACCATCACCAACTGGAAAAGAAGCAAGCCGAAAAATTAAAAACAACACAGGCAGCAGAACACCAAGACATCGACCCACGGAGCCCACCACGATCCCAACAAGCGAGTCGCATTCAAAGATCCACTCCCTCTAGTCGTAGTACTAGGTGACGCCTTCAACAACAAACATCGGTGACAAAAAACTCACCCCGTGCGCACCGTTCGCACCAACGCATCGTTCTGGAAATTCCGCACATCGGAAGGATTTCTAATTTTCCAAGCCATCACGGCCGCCCTCCGCGACGCGAACATAAACGAAATTTCCGACATCGCGTCGGCTTTCATGCCAGCCAAAAACCTTTTATTTATCAAAGAATAAACATTAGATCATCAAATCAATTAAATCATAATTTTCAACCTGTTAATTTCCAAATTAAAAAATTTCAACCTCCGATTTCACACCGAAAGTTTTCAAGCAAAAACTAGAATTTCTTCTTCTTCTAAAATTTACAACTCACGCAGAGCCCAAAAATTTAATCACCACCTAAAACAAAGAACCTCCAAACCGACTCATCGACTTCGATCCTGTCGTTAAAATTCAATAATTCTACGGCCAATTTTGAATTTCTAAAGTCGTTTTTTTTCAAAATTTGTAGTCCAAGCGCAATTTTTTTTTAATATGTAGAGAACGATGACCTCTTTCATAATTTACATTAAAAATCATGAAAATCCAAATTCGGGTTTTGTGACCGTCCCCGTGACTCGTATTTAAATTAGAGACCCGTCGGACATAATATTATGGAATACATTGAACTTTAGAATTAGAAAAACTAATTTTTTGAAATGTTTTTTGTAAGAAGTTTCGTTTTTTAACAAGTAAGTGTTTATATATTTCTTAAAACAGGTGGCAAGTTAACATCAACTAGATTTAATACTGTTTTTCAATATCTATGTGGAGGATAGGATATAAGGATTTAACTGATTAAATTTTACAGTAGATAAATATTTTTCAATATCTCAAGGTAATTTTTAAATTTGGCTTATAAGGGCACGAGATTAAGAAATAATTATTTCAAACGCAAAATGAGAGTAGGTACATTTTTCAAATTCAAAACAAAATTACAACCTATTTTGGAATTTCTATACTCAAATAAATTTCCGTTTTCATTTTTTAGCCATGAGGGAGGGGCTAAATTTCAAAAAAAGTAGTATGTTCTTATCACAAATAAAAAATTTTACAAGTTATTTGTTAACATAATTGTAAATGTTGATTAATTTGTGAAATTATATGTTGAATAAAATATTTTAAAAATTACAAGTTGAATGAAAATGAAAAATTTTCCAACTTACATTTTAGTCTAGGACCCCGTTGCGCAACGAAAGTCCAAAATGTAAGTTGGAAAATTTTCCAGTTTCATTCAACTTGTAATTTTAAAATATTTTATTCTACATGTTATTTGTTTACTTGAATTACAATAATTTATTTAACCTTAAACTTAAAAAAAATATTTTTTTGTTAACTTTACGTCACTTATTAAGTTCTACGAGTGAAACTGTTAAAAAGAACGAAACTTATTTCAAAAAGGGAAAAATATTAGTTTCTCTCTAAGTTCAAGAAATTCTACATCGTATCCCATGGGTCTCTAATTTCAATACGAGACCCGTCAGACAAGTCATTTATAAATGGGGAGAAGAAAAATAAAACCAAAGAAATACAATTTAAAATTTATTGAAAATCTTCATTAGTAGTAATATTTACAATTTAACAGTTATCAATAAAAATAAAAGGAACAACCATTATTAAACGATCAAATGCCTTTTCATTTAGAATTTAAATAAATATGTACACTTAAAAAATAAACAGCGCATCGTATTTTTTTAACACAAATGCTTACGTTCTTAGGATGAATAATCAGTCTAAATAGGGAATCAAAAATAATAAAAACAAATTTGATCAAATAATAACTCTAAAATTTAATTGATAAAACGGTTAATTTGTTTATTTTTAAAAATTCGA
The DNA here is from genome assembly GCA_036346125.1 of Lycocerus yunnanus. Classification (NCBI taxonomy): domain Eukaryota; kingdom Metazoa; phylum Arthropoda; class Insecta; order Coleoptera; family Cantharidae; genus Lycocerus; species Lycocerus yunnanus. The sequence continues at coordinate 3,040,871 of JARFIX010000016.1, read as the reverse complement.
ATCAATTACGGTTGTCATTTTAGATAAAACTGCCAGTACTTCAGTTATAAACACCGAAAGAGAAAATTATTTTAATGCCCATCGATTATATCACACGAATTATCACTATTCAAAATTTTTCGTCAAATTTTGATCAAACTTGTTAAGCTGCTGTTTATGCTTCTACTACTAAAATAAATATTATGTTATAAAGAATGATAAATTTTATACATTTTAAGTTGTATTAATGTATAAATGGTGCGTAAATACTGGATGTGCTCAATGTTCAAAAGAAAGGCCATCTTCAACAATTAAGTTTTGTCTGCATAATGTGGGATTAAATAACTTTCAGTCTTCTTTCTTTTACCATATAACAATTCTCATATTCGTAATGATTTAAAAGGAGGAATTAACATCACAGCAAGTAAATCATAATTCCATATTGCTACGCCTCTGCGTTTCTTCAGATAGACAGAAGGAAGCTTAAAAGATAATCTATCTCTACTCGATGTTTATCACAATATGGTAATAAAAAATATAGCCTTGCAACTAACTAGAAGAAACCATTCTTCCAATAAAGTCGGCTTCTTGGTGGTTTTTTAATAGAAGACAAATTTTTTAGGTTTTAAAAAGCTTTTTAGTCCAAATCAGACTTCCTTTTAATCCCATGTGAAGCTGGAATCTGTTCCTTCATTTTGAAATAAGTGTTGATCCGTTCTGCTGCGTATTCCTATAAATAAAGATAATATTTAAGATGGTAAAATTATAAAAATAAATTTTATGTAACATACCCAATATCCAAACGGAATTTGAGATGTTTTGGTATTAATGATGGCCCACAAGAACCAGAAGAAATGAGAAGCAGAGTGAACACTTCCACTTCTTTCAACACCCTTTTGGGATTTTCTTTAGATCCAACTTCTTTTAAATATGTTCGAATAAATTTTAGCCTCTGCGCTTCCGATGGATAATTTTCTGGATTTACCTTAAAATAAGGTTCTTCTTTTTCTGTATAATCGTATATCCATTCCATGAAATGATTTGCAATATCGAATGCTCTGTAGTTGTACGAGCAGTATTCAAAGTCTAAAAATAATTCATTATTTTTGACGTACAAATAAACCTTGAAAACTTGAGTGCTGTTTTGCACACTTACCTATTAAAACCAAATCGCTTTCAGAATTATTATTTGGAGAATCCTCTTCGCTCAATAAAATATTTCCCTCTTGCATGTCATTGTGGCAAAAGACGACCGGACTGTTTTCTTGTTCCATTCGTTGTTGAAGCCAATCCATCTCGCTTTGCAAATCAATATCGGATAAAAATTTAACCTTCTCGGGTATGTCGCCTAGAAGACGTTTTTCAGAAGTTTTAAGCCATCGATTGATTGTGTTCCATAACCAACCCGCCGTTTTATACAATGGAACCTAAAAATGTTTTTAGTGTCAAAAAAATCGTCCTACTGAACTATGAGTGTTAGTTACTAGGTGTGTTTTCTGTACGCACGCAAATAATTACCAAAAAATGAGCGCTGAATAAAACTCAAAATTTGTTAATTGCAAATTAAAAAAAATTTCTGATTCCTAAACAAAAAAGTTAAAATGATTACATTTGCACAAAAAACATGCCTGTACACAAAATGAGTGAAGATTCCTACGGTTGTTACGTCCCAGGAGCCACAGGGAAACAAACAATACGTTTATCCACGACAGGACGACCAGTAGTGTTTGTTCCACCAACAAATATTGATAGATGCTGAAACATGGAAATAAGTACACCCTATATGTGTGAGATGATTGGTGGTGCTAGCCCTTGCAGAAATAAATAGTAATAAAAATAATACATTACACGCTTAACACAGTATAAGTCTTCCAAATTGGGTGTTATGTCATCATAAAATGAAAAATAAAAGTCATGAAAAACGCTAATCAATGAATTTGATTTCTTCATATTTGGTTATGTTATAGAATGTGGTATGATGATGGACATCCATTTGGGTAGGGATTTTTATGAATTTAATTTTTCATTTTAGAATGACGTATCATTCAAGTTCAAAGACTTATAGTATATTAAAAAATTTACATCACGGTTATAAAAAATTATTTAATTCAGTTCAAGACATTTTATTCTTCCTATGTTCGAGAAATAATTTGAAGACTAAGAGAAACAACAACGGCTTTTGCTTGTGAAAAGATTGCAATTTCAACGAAAAATTTTATTGTTAAATTATTTATTTTCGTGAATGTGAAATGAAGACTTCATTAAACTAAGCTAAACATGCATAAATATCCGAAAACGACTGAAAAAAATATATAGCATGAAGGTACCCAGTTTTACAAAAAAATTTAAATGCATAGTTGCAAAGTATTAATCATAGATTAAATTATCATCTTTGTGAAACTGAGCATAAAAATGAGAATGAATGATTGAATTAATGCATTTTACTTCCGGTTAGCATTTAATTGCCATAGTAATGATTAGTAATTATGTCATAAGTGTAGTTAAATAGTCAATAAAATTCTTTACATTATTTTGTTAGATAAAGAGGATTTCACTGCACTTCCAAACAGGGGCGTACGAAGCATTTTCAGTGCCAAGTGCAATAAACAGAGAACTAAATTTATTTGAAGAAGAAGAAAGTCTAGCATTGATATGCAAGACGCATGCATTAAAAAAAGAAAATAGCATATTATATTTTCCTGCTCCAGATACCAATAATCTAACAATGTAATTTTTTTAACAATTAATTTGGTTTTATCAAAACCAACCAAAACCGAATCATGATAAAAATTGTTTTTTACTTAGGTTTCATTGTAGAGAAAGTGTTTTGCAATAAAAAAAATAAATGAATACAACATTCTCTTATCATGACCAGACCTCTTAAGTGCCGATATTAAAAAAATATTGCTTTCATAAAATAATCAATTCAAACCTTTATAACGCAAAATAAATTATTCGTTCTATAGCAGAATCATCATCCAGAACTTGAACTGAATTTAATACTCATTTTTATAACACAATAAACGTACAGGTTGTTCGCAATTTCAAAATCAGTAATAATTAAAATAATATACTGTGTAATTTTGAACAAAACATTATTGGAAACATAAAGCAATAATAAATTTGCCGAACACCCTGTATTTTTGGTTAATAAAATCGGCCTCGTTATTGATGCAAAAAGTTGCAATAAACAATTAATTAAATAGTTTGTAGCATTTCCTGATAACCTACAGTTGATATTGAACTTGATTGTTTACAACAAATTTGATATTTTTAATTATAATAATTTGAAAACCTTGTTCTTTAAATAAAACAAACAAAGCAATTAAAAAGTTATCCATAGGACGAGAAGACCAACATATTTGCTACGATCAAGTTTTTGCATATCTCAACTTTGGAGTGAATACTCATTCCAATGTTGCACAATAAAAAAACCGGCCTTTAAACAGTATTGTTCCAATTAGAAAAAAAAATGATAATTTCTTACCTCGATGAATCTGCAATAAGTCATTTTAATCTAAAACGTTAATCTACACGACTAATAAATTAAAAAAATCTGGGCTAGCACCATATTACATATATACAAGGTATTTCGTCGAAAAAAAAAAAATAAAACACAAATTGAACCAATCTCACCTCCATGCCATGAATTGCTGCCATTTTCTGAGCTATTTTTACTGATAAAAGTTCATCTGAAAGTTCTTTAGTTTTCAGAGGTCTTGCTTTCACGTACTGCTCGATTCTGCCACCGGGAAAAATTCCGTGCAATTTTGGTCCCAAACCGCGTTCTGAGAGCAATGTGAAAATCACACTTTCGGTGATTAAGGCTTCGAGTGCGTGTTCTCCATGTGTTTGTCCATAAATTCGAATCAACACTTCTTGTGGATGGTCGGATTTTCCCTTGTATGTTTCTGACAATTCAACTGGCAACGAGATGTAATAGAGTAAATTCGATAAGCCGCCACTGAAAGGAAGATAACTTTTTTTTAACAATTTATTTATAACATTACGGATATTTATTTGAAATTAAATTTAACATTGAACTATATCGTGTGGTAATTATTGTATTACGGTTTCAACCGATTAAATTGTTAAATATGTGACCTTTGATTGACCATTGTTTTATATTTCATGATTTTCGAAGTCATCACATTTAGAAAAATTGTTTATAAATTAAATTCGATATTGCGGGTATGCCAGGGGTTAAATATCATGTAAGCGGGAAATAATAGAAACTTGTAATTTTCAGGGCACCTCCAGAATAACCAGCCACCGATACATTTTACAGAAGGGGGGGGGGAGGTAAAAAAATTTTTGTAAGAGATCTGGGGTAGAAGACATAAGGTGAGCCACTAAGCCAATTTTTGACTTCAACATCATCTGGACGCTGGCTGCCCGAGTAGAAGTTGTGTTCTTGACAGGAAATAATGCAATAATATGAGATATATTGGAAGGTTACGTTAAATTTAAAATAAATATTATTTTTAGAGCAACATTAGATTTCTTATCAACCATAAAATAACTAAAATTTTCTTTCAGTTAGTCGTAGTCACCTCGATAACTGAATGAAGTTATTTTGTAACATCCAGTTTTTTTAGATAATAACTTTTATAATAATGTAGGTTTGAATCAAGAGGAAACTGATAATTATTAATTTCTGAAAAGCTGTTATCACCCTAAGTAAATTAAAAAATTTTCCATTGTTCTCATTTTGAACAATATTGCGTAGTCAATCGTTGATTGAATTTACATAAATTGCTTTCTTGATATATTGATACTTCATTTTATTTGATGGTAAGCAGAAAAATAAAGAGCGAGGCAAAATGAAAATGTTGACTTGTTTGTCTGGCGCACGCTTACGACACCGAAATGAAATAAATAAAAATTATAAATAGGAATATTTATAAAAAAATGTAAACATACATACATAAATATTACGCATCGATTTGGCCAAGTACATTGAATTATAGAAGCAGAATTGGATTTAAAAAAAATTTTCTATCCAAAAATCTAGGGGCCTCAAAATATTTAAGGCAAAATAAATATTTTTTAATTCTCTTTTAAATAGTTGATTGGGTTCGGAGGATGGTTAGGGTGCCCAAAATTAGGTATTACGGTACTGAGGTTACTCGTGTGCAAGTTATTGCCACACTCGAGCAAATCATCTACAAATATTGTAAAACGCATTTGGTGCTTATAAATAGTTGTTTTTTAATAATTTTTGTAAACATGAGATGTTACAACTGTTTGATTAAGATCTTATAAAATTAGCAAACCAATTTGTCAAGCAAACTCCACCTTAACAAATATTTTTTCCTCGCAGCAAAATAATAAATTCCTTATCGAAAACTTAAATAATATTATTTAGGTAACCAATCAAAACATGCCAGCTACAATGTCTCTGGATACTTTAAACTTCAAAATCTAATCAGATCAAGATCTGATGAGTGAGAATTGAGCATTCAAAATGTTTCAACATTTAAACAATATTTGATTTAAAATTTTGAAGTGCAATTTTTAACTAATCACTTGTTGCATCAAAATAGCAACTTTCTATTGTGAATTGAGAAAGTGCAATGGGACATTATCTAATTCTAAACTGAACCGAGTTCAGGAAATGCTATTCCAACATTGAAGTTTCACGTGGTTTGTACAGAGTTTTTGTGAAATCGAATAAAAAATTTAGACAATCGAATTTGAACGTAAAATGTGATCACCTCGTGGCCTTGTAATTAATTTTATCAAATCTTTGGCCATGCAGTCAGGCAAAACAGATGCAATTCCGCTCTTGTGTCGTGGTTCAAATCCCACGTCAACTTGTAGGTTCCACATCTAAGATTAGATTTCGCATTTTTACGATGTATGGAATATTAAATAACTCTTCGTGAAATACTTGTCGAAAAAAATTTGTTTATCAACAATAATATTTGAACCGGTTCTTATCAATCACTCGAAATGCAAGATAATAGTAACCGGAATGAAGTATGTTCAACCTTTACATTAACATTGAATTTTATTTTTCCCTATGATTGTTATGAACAAAAAATAATGCTGACCTTAAGGACCTTGCTTTGAGGGTTAATCAAACGTTAAAATTATACAAACATTTTTTCGTCGTAATAAAACTTTGTCACTTTGGTTTCTCATCGTTGCTATCAAACCATAAAAATTGATAAGTTACTAAAAATATGCACAACAGTTCATAAAATTGCCTTGTGTAAATTAAGAACAACATAATTAATTGCGGTGCCGACTGTTAAAATTAATTATGAAGAATTAATCCACAAGATAAAAATTTATTGAAACAATCTATTTTTATAACTTGGTTAAACGAATAAAAGAAATCACCACAATAGAAAATTTCCAAATGTTCTTCAAGGTTCATACCACAAAGTTATTTTTATATAATCGTAGTATAAAAAAGATAGACCCGAGGAACCTTGCAAATTTTAAAGCACCCATGGATAATTTCGGTAAGATAACCCATTATCTTGTCCTAGATCCATAATGCATAAAAGATACCTTGCAAAAACGCCAAAAACATGGCATAAAAGATACCTTGCAAAAACGCAAAAACATAGCATTTCTCACTTTTTCCAATGATAGAAGTAATGGATTCTAGAAACAATTTTCTAAAAATACTAGATGAAGTAATCAGTTGGTCAGTAAATATTCTGAAAATATGCGAAGAACTCCAATTAAGTTCTCATTAGACTAAATTGTGGAAAATTCCGTCCAGTTGACCTTCCATTACACTCTAATAATTTATTAGTTTGATGTCATTTTGCGCATTTTGTTCAAAGAATTGTAAACAGTTTTAATGATGGAAGTAAGTTAAAGTCGTAGTTGGTGAAAGTTAGAAATTTAATGAACTAATATTCTCTAAAAATGGAATTGAAGTAACCCAATAAGATAAGCCTGTTAAAAATAATCATTGGAATGTTGGTTACTGTTTGTTTTGCAGTGGTTCTGTTTTTGTCGATGTATATAAATAGCAAAGATTGAAAAATGGCAAAAAAACTTGAATAATGGAAGAACAAAAACAGGTTTAATGGAGAGCAAACACCTATAAGTATACATTTGAACATGCAAATATTTAAAAACAGGTAGCGAATGACTGAAATCAAAATTTTAAAGTTTTACTGAAATGAAACATCTCGTCGGTGAGTAGATATCACGAAACAATTGGTCAAAATCTCATTCATCCAAGTGATGATACATAAATATAATTTTGAGGAAGTTAAAATTATTGCAGAATGCAGGACATTGTAAAATTTGTCAAAACAGAAATAAAAATGTACAGAATGAGTTGTAATTGAAAACCACAGAGAAGAAGACACCCCCAAGTGATGAGCAGAAAGATGAAACGCCATAAACACCAACCAATTAGATAAGGCTGTAATTCAAAGAAAGACAGGCCATATTGATTGATTCTAAATATAATAAAGTAAAGATTCTATACCATTCCTACATAGTGAATTCAAAGTTATATTTCTAAGAGCGGCCTTTAGGCCGCACAACCTTGACAATTTGTCAATTAAAAATTATTCGCTGAATTGTTCCTTCCAAATAAGAGGAACCGAATTTGAACTTTGAACCAGGGCGTTAATTACGCTATAGCAGATTTGAATAATTAGTAATTTTAAAATTTATTAGTAATATTTTTAACTTATTTGTAAACAAACACACTTGCTATTTTTCAAATTAAAGAAATAAATAGGAAAACCCATACATTAAGAAATCATGAGAAAAAAAATGAAAAAGTATTTGCATTTAATTGATACAAGAAAACAAACTACTCGTGAATCTAATGTTGTTTAAATACAGCTGAATGGATTTTAATGATAGCTTTTGGACCTGCATTGAAGATTATGAAAACCCCATTGATATTTAACGTATGATTCATTATTATTCCGAATAATTAGTCAGACGATAGCAACAAAAGTTTTAATTTTGAATTTTATTGTACTATTGAAACTTTATCTCTTAATCTTATTTCTGCTCAAAGTACAAGTAGTAAACTATTGATCGAAAATCCGAATCTAGGTCTAGGTCCATTTAGTAGTAATGCAATTTACGTTTGTTGTAATAAAAAACTAACAACTCTTATCGTCCAAACTATATTGTAATCAACAAAGATATTAACTTACCTGATATGTTTAAAAACCATATTTTGAGCTGTGACGTGTTTCCATGGTCCATGGAGATAGTCCCGGCATATTCTTGCTGCTAATTCACGCATCTCCAGATTTGTATCTCCTCTCACCTGTTTAAAAATTGTAATAAAATAATTCTGCATATCACTGATTCAAATTTACTATCGAATTTATCACAAATGGGTAGGTACTGATGTTTTGACTAGAATTTTTACTAGGCAATGAGAAATTGATTTCGGTAAAATATAACAGGGCGATTCGTGACTTACAGTCAATATTTTGGCGCAGCCGTGTACCAAAAGTATTCATAAATTTTGAATGACGTAAAATAAGGCGAAGCGCACTCTAAAAACCAGATTTTCTTTTCACAGAAAATAAAAAAAAAACCACGAGCAAGTTAATTGCACAAAATGTATTTATAATTATAATTGCTTAGACAAACAATACTTGGTATGTGGTATGTATAAATATTTTCCGATAAAATAAACATATCTGCTTACATATGTATTATTTTATCAATAACCTAATTTAAAAAATTTATAACAAATTAAATAAAATTACGTACGTAAATTACTGTGTGCAACATATAAATAACTTTTGCAATGCTATAACGCGTGATTCACAACAGCGACGCGCTTCTAATTTAAATTTAAAATAAAATAAAAACAGAGCCTTAAAAAATTATCATTTGGGTACAAAGGTTCAGATGATTATAAAAATAGTGCTAATAAAAATAGTTTTCTTACCTTTCTAATAGAAAAATGGGTCATCTTAAATAAATTTCGCCACGTAATATAATTTAATCTAAAAACTGTTTTTATTAAAAATGTATGCGTTTTTGAATTATATTAAACTTTGGCTTTGTAAAAAAATACTGTAAAGAAAATATTTTTTAATTCGATATAAAAACTGCAGTGATATTTTTTCAGTCCGTACACGACAACGTCTACTCGGAAAGTGAGGAATGTGATGTGACGCCGTTGTATGTATCCAATCAGCCGACTGTTGTTGAAAAGTTCGATAACGTCAACAATGACGAAACGAAGCCATTCGGTCCAGGGGGTCTATTATTTGAGGTATCAGCCACTCGAAATGCATCTCGAGAAGGCATTCAAGTTGAAAAAAATCATAAAAATGACCCCTGGGTTCAAATATTTTTAAAAATTAAAAAAAGTCCCTATGAACAGGAATTCTAAATTTTCCATTATCGTTGACGATAAGCATATTATCTTCAGTTTTAAACATTGTTATCGCTAAGTATAATTTTCTACACTATGTTATCAACAATTTAAAATGAAATCAAAGCCGTGTAGTAAAAACCATAGATAATAAATAATTTAAATTTTAAATATCATTTCGGCATTGCATTATGCCCGATGTATTGTATAAATCTGCATATTATTGAATCTTTTCGGTTTACTTACCTTAGATTTGGTTTTATAACAGAAAATATTATTTAATATAGCAATAAATCGGGCAAAATAGTAAAAGGTTTTTATTATTTAAATCTTATTCATTATTTAAATATTAATCAAATAACATAATTTTTATAATAATAAAATTAACAAATTACGATAAATTATAATTATTATAGTAAAAAGATATACTATAAAATGCCTGAAAAAATAAAAATATTAGTAATATTACAATATAAACATTCCCTACCTAAATAATGTTTTTGAAAATCGGTGGTATCTTCCCTTATAGTCACATACACATACATATGCATATGTATGCACCTCATACACTAACCAAATTGTACCAATTACCCCGTAAAGTACATATCGTAAACCGTACGTTAATCTACTCGTTTAAGTACCAAATATACCGTAAAATATAATAAATAGTACCATCATTAGAATACAATAAACGTTAACTGTAATTAAACGTTTTAAAAATTTTAATAAGTACATATCGTATGATACCATAAAATATTTTTCAAGAAAATGTATATTATGTATAATTAAATACAATTTTAGTAATTTTCAACATTATAACAAATAAACGAAGAAGTATACCTAGGTATATCTAGTTTTTAATATAATACAAAATATATATTCAAATATATTATAGAATTCAATATATACAATAGAATACAATATTAAAATCAGTTATTATAATATTTATATAATCAATTTATACAATTTTTATCGTTTCCACCCTGTATAATATCAACTTCTTTAGTTAAACTTCTATTTTCTCTAAAATGAAGTGTTTCTTGTACACCATTTCTTAAATAGGTGTACTCCTGTATTTTCGGACCAGGGAAGCATTTAGGGAATTTGTAATGTTACCTACGACCAGCAAGTAGATATTTGGCGAATATAATAGTACCATAAATAAACTTATAAATGAGATGATCAGAATAGAATTGAATCAAGTTCATAAATGCTGTTTATGAGTTTGGTCTTCATTAAATTTCATATAATCAATTCTATCAAATAATTAAATGGGAAAACAAAATATAACTTCTTGTACTTTTGCACATGCAGTGGGATGTTTAGGAACCATAACCCCAAAATTCACAAAAATGGACTTGATTCATTCCTGTTCTGACCACCCCAAATATTGGCTTATCGACACGAAATAGAGAGCAAATAAATAGTTTGATAATAATTAGGCACCCAAATTCATATTATCAGAGTCGGGCTTGAGAGCTAAAACGGAACTCAAAACATTCTTTACGAATATTATCTACAATTAAAAATTACAAAGTGATTACTTTTATCTTTATAATATTACATCGTAATCAATTAATAATGTAGAGCATGGAAAATTTTAAAGAACTACGAACAAACAAAAATTATATCATAAAGAGAAAGTAATAAAGGACTTATCATAAATGTGAGGTCGTAGGTCCGGTTATGGTGGCGGTGGTGCCCGTTATAAATTTTTTTTAGTTGTCATCACATAATCGTTTAATACATGCAGTTCAACCGGAAATGTACGTGTTTATAAGCAAATTTTCCCATAATACATTGTATCAAATATATTTGCCAAATTATGCTGATTGACTCGATCTCTTCTTGACATTTTAAATGCTGGTTCCAAATTGAGGGCTACCACTGGCCACTTTATACCATCCTGTATATTGTCAACCAAAAGAAGTACGCTTGTACCTGCTCGGTTCAATTAACTTCCTGTTAATTAAATAACAAATTTTATAAAAATTAATACTCATATGTTAAATTTTAATTCTGCAAACAAATTTTGATACGTCAGTTGTTTAGAATGTTATAAAATTATAAAAGCAGTGACGTAGCGAGAAAAGTTGCCTCCCCCTGGTAACATCTTCACTTATTATTTTCACACCTAACTTTTGATAATATTTTGAAACAAAACTTGGTGTGGCTAATTAATAATATTTTTTTGGGGGATCCTATACGAAAACAATGGTTATGGTTGCTTTGACAGCTCCTGCTGCCTCAAGACCCCCCCCCGCGCCTTCCCGATGTGGAGGTGCAATTTACGTCAATTATGGCAATGGAACATATTTCTCATAGTAGATACATCAAGTCTTATTTGTTATTAAATGCAGAACTTGATATATTAGCGATAGGCAGGCCTAGCGATAAGGGTAATAAATAATAATTATTATGTCAGCATTGTTATTCTTAAACAACAAGGTCTCTTCTATTAGATTATGATTAGCACATTTCTTTGCAATGTTTGCAAAATACGAACACTAAAGTTATAAAAATAACTTTATATTTGGAATTAATTTACACCCTCGGTAATTAATATAAACGGGGAGCGTTTGTTCCACCCACCTGTTGAAAAAACGATTCTTAACAAAATCTAAATCAAAATTAAAATTATAGAAGTTTAAATACTATTTACAAATTAAAAATAGATTTATATAAAGAGAAATAGTTGAAATTATGTACAGGGTGTCCCCGTGACCGTGAAGAACCTTCGAGGTGGTGATAAAGGACACTTTTCTAAGACAAATTTTTAAATAAAATTTTTGTCAAAGTCCACATTCTTGGGGAGTACCTCCCTTTAAAGCTAAATTATAGGTCTTTATTTTATTCCACAAAAAATAAGACTTACATCTGGCGGATACCTAAACGTTTTAGAATAAAATCTTCCATTATTGCTAGATGATATTCCACTGACATCAAGACAAGGAATGTGGTTTCACCATGATGGTGCGCCGGTACATTTTGGACGCTGCAACATTTTTTAAATAATGCGTATCTAGAAAAATGAATAGGAAGAGGAGGATTTATCAATTGGCCGGCACGATCACCCGATTTAACACCTCTCGATTATTTTTTATGGGGTGCTCTTAGAACTTTAGTTTACAGCAATAGAAGAAAGGCCGAGACGAGAAAGGAATTAATGGAAAGAATACAGATAGGTGTGACAGAACTTAACGCAAGAAGTGCTAACGTTTTGAAAATAGCACGCCTGTGTACTGAAAATGAGGGAGGCCATTTTGAAAATTTATTAAAATAAATTTTGTTAATTTATTTTTACCTACACGTTGTTTATCATTTTCAGAATTTCTGTGAAAACCGTTGGTTTCTCAAAAAATTTATTTGAGCAAAGTTGTAGGCCGTTAAATTCCCTATCCGATTTAGGCTATTAGTTTTTTCTAAGACGTTGGGTTTAATAGATACGGGGTTCGCACGAAAAGTAAAAAAAATAAAACCTGAATTTTTTAACATTTTTTCTTTAATTTAATTTATAACTCAAAATCCGTTGATTCTAGACGAGAAGGGGTTATAACATAGTTTGTAGATAAGCGAGTAATCTTTAAAAACTTAAAAAAGTTGGTCCAAGGGTTTGTACTTGAACAATTTTTTTTTTGAAAAGTGTCTTTTATCACCACCTCAAAGGTTCTCTACGGTCATGGGGACACCCTGTATATTATTAACTTGTGAAATTAATATTAAAGTAAAATTTTCAAAATAACTGATTGTTATTAAGCGTCTGATGATAGCAGTGACCATTGCTGAAAGCTCACGAATAATTTCATTTTATTGTTAAGTTAAACTGTTAATTTTGAAAATTTTATTTTAATACGGAGATAAATAAATAAAAAAAAGAAAGCAATTTCGTTTCGGGCATCCTTTTATCCTTTCAAAGCAAATTTACAGAAGAACAAACTATTTTTTGCCAAAAAAGGTCGAGGGCACCATGGTATGCACGCGTATAAAATTATACTACCTATAAGTTTGTAGACACCACAAGTAAAGAAAATAGATTTATTAAATTAAAATTAGCACAATCAATTAGGATGATTGATTGTACAAATATTAATTATATTACGTTCGCATTCCACATATATGCACGAAATTTTTTTTATTTCAATATCTTTTATATTAAAACAGTACACGACATAATATATTAATAAAAATTAAAATTAATTTAATTTAATTAAAAAATTAAAATTTTATTAATAATTGCAATGTTAACGGTTCTGTTCCCACATTATAGAATTTGACATTTTTTTTATCATTAAATAATATTGTTCAATATCAGAGATTAATAATTATCAGTTACTTATCCAAAAATATTATCTGCAATATTAGTGCCATAATATTATCCTAAAAATTAAAATAATTATAAAAATAATATTACAAAAATTATATAAATATAATATGTAAGTTGACAATATTAAAAATATTATTTTTCTTCCTCGAAAAAAAAAAAGAAGTTCTCCCGTCCATATATCCCCACGTTCAAACTAGATAAGAACAAAATGCAATATTGGAAGTAAAATTTTAAATATTTTCCATTTTTACGATAAAAAGTCAATAATGATGTGTAATTAATAAATAATACATATAATAATAAATTGTATTCCGTTTTATAGACAAACCGTCATACTTTCGGGCATTGAGGGAAACATGTACGGAACATGACATAAGTTTATCTTAAATTTGAATATTGGAAAATTGAATACCTTTGGCGATAAACGGAAATTAAAAAAATGTGAATTTAAATTCAAAATTGTAAACAAACCGCCATAATCTACATAAAATAGCTATAAATACATAATTGTCTTCACGCTTGATAACATATTAAATAAACGAGATATTTATAGGTTCAAAGAACTGAAAAGATAATTTAAGTTTTACCCATAACTCCAAAAGAAAACAAAATCTCACATATGTAAGATCCAGACTAGGTCATTGGAATGCAAAAAATTTCGTATCGCATGGGAGTATAATAGCATTCTTTACATACCTAGCTAATCAGAGACAAATAGAAGCATTCTATTGGCTGAATTTAAATTTAAACGTCAAATTACCTGTCACGCGCCGGAGCGACTTAAAAGTTTTAAGCACATAATTTTGATTTAATTATAAAAAAATCCTTGACTTATCAAATGTGTGCGATGAAAGTCAATTTGATAACGTAGATGATAATTTGACTCCCAGTAATTTGGTCCCCGGTAATTTTACCCCCGGTAATTTGATCCTTTGGTAATTTCTTCCCCGGTAATTTGGTGTCCGGTAATTTAACCCCCGATAATTTTACAAAATTTATAAAAGCATTAACATAAATATACCTAGGTTAATTAAAAATTATTACGCTGATAGTAAAATTAACTTTCTGAAAGGAGTTTTTTACAATATTCATAATTTTTTATTGTTCAAGTATTATATTAATAATAATAATTAGTTTTAAAAATGTAATAAACTATTGCATTTAAAAAAACAAGAAAAGTTTAGATATTAAATCTTTCTGAAAACTATTTATTTTAGCATTAATTATAAGTGTAAGGACAAGAAAGGTCTTGTATTTTAAAATTCTTTGGCATGGCCAAAGTCGTTATGATATTGTGTTAACCTTCATCATAATAATATTTTTTGAAAAGTTTCTTACAATTAATACTTTTTCTTTAAAAATGTATATTATAATATTATCTTCTTACTTTCTTTTAGATCAGGATGGGGTACGCCTTAATTTATTTTCTGAGGAAAAAACCATGCTTTGGTTTCGAACATTCTCCAGTTTTCTTAAATGTTTGATTCCAAACATATTACCGATAACAAACTATGATGCATGATCTAAAACTTTTTCCTTTTACTTATCAAGAATTTTGCAATTTTGAAAACAAGACTATTAATAATATGGTTATTACTTGGTTGACCTAGCACTTCCATTTTTATTTAGTTCATATAAGATATAAGTAATTAGTAGGGGTTGTGGTTATAGAAAAACAATAGAAAATAAAAATATTTGTCCGACATTTTGGATAATTCTTTATCCATTAAAAAATTCGAAAACTCATGCGCAACTTCTCAATGCTGTATCTCCGAAACTATTACTCGGATCAACTTAAAAATTTAGGACAATATTCTAGAGATGCTGTAGAATTTAATAAGACAATAAAAAAATTCGATTTTTTAAAGCCGTGAAACCCATGTAACCCCTTACGTTAGACTATGCAAAATTTTGTTTTTATTCAAAAAAGAAAATTTTCGTATAATTTCTAATACTAAATTCGATTTTGTCATGGGTGTTAATTTGGATTCAAGGGGTGATTGGCTCCCCCAATGCAAATATCTAAAGTAATTATATATTTTGTGTATGTCTTGCAATTTTAAAATCTCTTTGCAGAATTTTTGATGCTGAGCGGTTCCAGTCTGCAAGACATTTTTTATAACAAAATACATAATTAATTTAAAAAAATTATGAAGCAAAAAGAATTTACCTAGATATGGTATTTTACGTTTCATGAGACTTTAAAGCAGAGTTTTTCGAATCGAGTTCCCCATAAAAACCATCAAAATTGGCTCACTCTGTACTGTGATCGGTTCTCTGATGGGTCAGAGAAGAGGAAAATCTGAGGGCCACTTGTACAGTGCAAGTTTAACTTCGAGTTTTGCAAAACTTGGTTTAATTTATAAACCACGTTTTAAAACATGTCTCTTGTATAAATACAGTTTAAGAGCAGTTTAAGTAATCTCAAGTTTAACAATAATTGATATGGTTGGTATTACAATTTTCAGGGATTTTGTATTAGATAAGATTAATTTGGTATTTTCTGACAATTTTCTGACATTTATTGCGCGCGCTTTTGATCTTCGAGTCATGACTGGATCCCGGCCATCTACAAACTACACCTTTTCCAACAGTAATTGAGAAAGCTCAACTGCTATTGAGAAAACCTCAATTGTAATTAAGATTTTCAATTGATATTGAGAAGTCCTCAATTGTAATTAAGATTTTCCAATTGATATTGAGAAGTCCTCAATTGTAATTAAGATTTTCCAATTGATATTGAGAAATTGTCAAATGAAAATGAGAAAACGTCAAATGAAGATGAGAAAGCATCAATTCTGCAACGACATACAGCAAAACTGTAAGTAAATTACAAAAAACTATTTATAATATAATTTTTCCCACTACCGTTGATGTAACTATGCCTTACGCCCATAGTTACATATCTGTGGCTGGCGTTATAAGTATGGAACGTAGAAGAGGATCGTTTACTGCAGAATTAGCCAGTGATTGGGTAAGGGCACTAATGCAGCGATGGCAAGATATGGAAAACGAACTGTCTGACTTAGTGCTTGTGGTAGACAACGCCTTGCCATTCAAGGTTGCAAACGCTGTTTGATGGAACGACAGCAACTCTGTTGCGGCTAGGACCTTACTCTCCATGCTGAATCCCATTGAATATATATGGTCGAAAATCAAGGCAGAAGCAAAAACTAATATTCGACTTCCCAATGTCCAAGGACCTAATCTTACCGAACAAAGACTGGCCTATTTAGAGGAAATAATATATCGGGCAAAGGACACCGTAACTGGAAGAGATTGTGCTCGTGCTGCACAACACTGCACAACGCACCACGCAAAAGCCTTAGCAATGGAAGATATGGAAGTCGGTCGCAAAAAATGTGATTTAAGATATGGCTATGAACAATAACAATTTATGCTGTATTTGTTATATAATATCAATAAATAAATAAAATTAAAATGTTGCTTTAAAACAAAGTATTTTAAAAATTTATAATATGCTTTCCGAATTACAATTGAGGTTTTCTCATCTTCATTTGACGCTTTCTCATTTTCATTTGACGACTTCTCAATATCAATTGAAAATCTTAATTACAATTGAGGACTTCTCAATATCAATTGAAAATCTTAATTACAATTGAGGACTTCTCAATATCAATTGGAAAATCTTAATTACAATTGAGGACTTCTCAATATCAATTGGAAAAGGTGTAGATTCTGTATTCTTAATTTTGCATCGCAAATAGCTTGGACGTTCATTGAAAAGAAGCTTTTACGGTTTCTGTAAATTTCTGCATCATTTCCCTTTGGAGATTGTATCTTTACATGAGTACGGCGTAGTTGTAAATACTTTCCGCTATGCAGATGACACGGTAGTCATTGCAGAAACGACTGATGATTTGCAGAGACTATTGGGTGCAATTAATACAGCTGGAGAGAAACTAGGTCTTAAAATAAATGCAAACAAAACTAAATTTATGGTTTTTAGCCGCGACGGACACCAAAATGCAAGCCTACAACTGAACATGCGTAATATTGAAAGGGTACATCAATTTAAATACTGAGGCAGCATAATCACAGAAGATCTTAACCCCGATAAAGAGATCAGGGCCAGAATTGGGATAGCCAGGTCGACTTTCGGTAAAATGAAATCCTATTTTAATAATGACAACACTAATCTTAAATTAAGACAAAGACTGGTCAAAAGTTATATTTGGTCAGTACTTCTGTACGGCGTGGAAACATGGACATTGAAGGTGAATGCTTTGAACAAACTAGAGGCATTGGAAGCGTGGATACATCGTAGAATGCTGAGAATTTCTTGGACACACCGAGTTACAAATGAAGAGGTATTTCGACGTGCTGCAGCGGAACGGGAATTGGTGACAACGATCAAGTGTAGGAAGATGGGATACTTGGGTCATGTGCTGCGGGGGGAGAAGTATGGGCGACTGCAACTGATCCTGAAGGGCAAAGTTAATGGCAAGCGAGGAGTAGGAAGAAGGCAGATGTCCTGGCTAAGAAACATACGCGAATGGTCCGGAATTCGAAGTGCCGGCGAACTGTTTAGGCTGGCGGAGGATCGAGAAGCTTTCTCTATAGTAATCACCAACGTCCGGGGACCGGATATGGCACATAAAGAAGAAGATTGAAATAAAGAGTTCTTGGTCTAAATACTCGCGGTATACGGGGATGCAAGATAAGGTCGACATATTCAAGAAAATCCTCATCGTCGGTTAATTCTCCCAAAAATTCCATCGTAACACGATAATTCTAATAATTTTATATTATAAATAATATAATATTAATATAAATTTTATATTGTCAATGTTAAGCAAGGTTATGTATAAGCTTAAACTACTCTTAAACCCTAAAATATGACGGTTTAAGTTAAACTATGCATAAACCTAGTTTAACGCTTAAACTCACAGTGAACAAAGCAAATAAATGACTAAACCTGGTTTAACCCAAAACTTGGTTTAAACGGTTGTTAAACTCGCACTATACAAGTGGGCCTGAGTCTCTCAACCCATGTTTAACGAATAACATTTTTAAGATAATTAAGAATATATTCTTGATAACATGCATTCAACCCGAATTTGTCACGAATTCATGTTATTCGTAAAATATTGAATCGTCACGATACATAACAATATTGTAAAAAATTATTTTAAACATACTTATATTAATTATTAATTTATAATGTAACGTAACTACTCTTTTCTAGGGCTAAAAATAATTTTGTATTTGAATATTGTATATTTATAATATAGTGCTAAAAGTACAAAAAAACTTGTAAAAAACATCTTAGAATCAAAACAGAACTTGCAAAAGTGGATGTTTAAGCCATGGAATCTGAGGATGTAATGATGGCTCGAAAGTCAAGTCAAGCCATGATATGTTTTTTAGATACCAAAGCTTAGCTCCATACTCCCTGTGATAATAATTATCCCCCCCCCCCCATATTATAATTTTTAAATTTCGTTACATCAAGTTGTAAACAAAGCCTTACGCTTCTCAATTAGCTAAAATTCAATTAAATGTCTCAAATAATAACAATTTTATGACAATACTTTTACATTTGAAATTATTTAAGAACAAAATGACGAATGATGTTGAAGAATTTTGAAGCTGATGTTATTTTTTGCAGCAAATCGGTCAAAATTAAACGTATTTTGGTAAGTTTCGAATATTATACCATATTGTATTTTAGTTTTGGCACTTTTAAGCGAAAGATCAATTAAAACATTTACTTGCTCTTCTAAATTGTCTGCGAAATCAAAGAGATAATAAAATTTAAAATTGCCCAAAACAAATTTGAATTAAAATTGTGCAAAGTGAATATGCATAAAATAGTTTTTTAAATTTGTTTATGGTATCGTGGCTTTCGTATTGCAGATAAAACAAAATAAAATAATACTAATTTTATGAAGCATCCGAAAATGCATTTGTGGTCATTTGTAAATTTAAGATCGGTTGATAAATAAGAACTCTGTGGTTGTAAGAATTCTTAATTATCTACCTAGATACTGCTCTGTCTTAGATACCATAATAAAATATTATAATTAATCAAAGTTGCAAAAAGAGTTTTTGGTGATCAATCTTTTAGGATTCTTTATTTTTTTTCGAAAAGCATCAACTAAAGTCAGAATTTTGAAAAACTCAAATTTTTCAAGATTTTCAGTTAAAATTTAATTTCTTTTTATGTAAGTAGAAAGTCACCAAAGCAACTTTTTACAGAAATGAAATAATTTGTTGAAAAATATTACTGAATGGTTTTGTTTTCGTTCAACAGCTTAATAGCACAAGAGAAAAAAATTAAATTTTTAAAAAACTGTAATCTCAATTTAAATTTTTAGATATCTATAATAAACCACTCGTTTAGCACTTAAGCTGCGTTTCTACACGACAAAGTGCTACATGAAACAACGAGGTTACTTTAATGACAATTAAATGTAGCGATAATTTGAATCAGCATATATTTTGAGCATTTTTAGGTTTTGAGTAGACCACGTTGTATAGAGGAAGCGCTAAACGAGATCTTACTGTATGTGAATCTCATACGGTAATCGGATAAGATCTCATTATATTCATAAAAATTATTCGTGAACTGGCAATTTGCGATCGTCAGCGATTGAATCATTTTTGACCAATTTATGAAATTAGTGCAATTTATAAAATTTATGTTAGGAACGTACCCATACTACGTGACCTATTTAGGGGAGGGGTCTTTAAAATACTACGCCCAGTCACGGGAGGGGAGGGGCTTAGATGTTTATCACGTAGTCGAATTCGTCAAATTCAAATATTTGAATTCGATTATAAATTATAAAAGTATGTATGCAGTTTTATACAATAAATACTGTATCAATTAAATGACGAAAATAAGCCAAATTATTTTATTTGTTTCACTTTTGCGTGCGAAATGATTAAAATACATTTGCAATACCACGTGACAACTTGAGGGGAGGGGGTCTTAGCATATACTACGGGTGGTCACTGAGGGAGGAGGGTCAAAATATTAAAAATAGGTCACGTAGTATGGGTACGTTCCCTTAGTGCATTCTTAAAATAAATGGACTATAGTACTCTCGAGTTCGAATCCAGATTGGGGAACATTTTTTTTGAAGATCATCTCGCTAAGACTAGGTTGCAGTTATTAGTTAAATACTTACTTTATTTCAAAACTTCATTGAAAGAGATATAGGTAACTTTAGCTATTACTTTTATTGCAAGTTTATACTAACCAATGTAAGTACGCAGAGTAAATATTGCAGGAGGAAGAGAAAAAAAAGTATGCCGATTGTTATTATTGTTTAATAATAACCAATTCAATTTACAAATAATATCGCTATTTTCATAAAAACAATCAAAATATCATTAAAACAAAATAAAAACTGTCAAAGGTATACAGCAGTTTAAAATTACATAATAAACAACAATAAAAATGTTTTGTCATGAACAATTTGCAATAATATCCTAATTTATTTATAATATAAAGCTTCATGTTTATATCATCAATTTACATATTTTAGCTTAAAAACAAATGACTAGAAAATCTTCTTCAAGTGCTATTTAAAAAAATAATAGACTCGAACAGACTAGGAAAAAAATCTACTAAAGTAAATTAGATTTTTCAATTTTTTTGTCTTTCGATATTTATCTATATATTTATTTATATGTATTTACGGATACCAAGCAGTGTATAGTAGCTTTATTAAATAACAATTTTGCACATCCTAACGAGATAGGTAATGAATGTATCCCTGCCCATCAATGTAACTCTTTTAATTTTAAATTTAGCAATCAATTGAAACTACAAATTTGTGTACTATTTTGTAAATTGTAAGTTATTTGTTTTCCAAAAATTATAAATATTATGTCAGCCTACTTTCAACAAACAATTTTTCATCCTAGAATTTGATCAACACTAGCAATAGGTCATATAATTTCTAAAATATTACATCATGTTAATGAGACTAGCATTAAGGAAAGAAATTATAATAAGAAAACACAATTGTAAAAAAATATCTGCGTATCATCCAGAGTTAAATCACAATCTTAAAAGTTACGACGATTTTTCAACATTAATTGCTTTAAATTTGCCCTTACTTATAATAATCATCGCTTGGCTTCTTAAATAAATTGTGTAAGAAAAATATAATAGAGAGCAGCAAAAATATACTTTTACCGAATCACAATTTCAACCATACATATTTAAATTGAAGAGACGTAAAAATTGAATTCGAGACATCAAAAATGAATAAATTAAATGTGCAACAACCTAAAATTAACGTCTCACGTCACATCTCCCCAATTTAATATTAATCTGGCTGCTTTATGTATATATTTAATATAGATCAAGATAAGTGTCAAATACTAAAACCTATGAAACTACTACGTAATAGGACGATATCTTCTACATCGTACTTGGCTTTCAGGTAACGGTTCACCTGACGGAGGTGGTGGTGGTGGTCCTTCCGATGTATCCGGAGAGCTCTCCGGTGCTCCAATCAAACACGTCGGAACACCTCTCACTCTAGCACCTTCAAAATTCGGTATATAATAATCTCATAGCTATGAACAAATGAGTACAAAATAGAAAAAAAATCAAAAAAAAAAAAATTATGATAAAATTTCCCGACAATTTGTTCCAAAAACAAAAGCAAATGCAACTTACCTCCAGCAGTTGAGTGCCTTTTAAACCTGAGATTCAATTCACTAGGATCATTAACGTATTTTTCAGTCAGTCTACGTCTTCTTAAACCTGGTGTAAGATCACCAGACCAAGACATGCATTTAGCTAATCTTTGTCCACTAACAGCTACTGGAATTCGCGAAATTTTACTACCATCGGGGCCAGGACTAACCTGTTAAAAAAGTTGTAACATAAAATTTAATGATTCTCTTAATTCTACATACAGAAGACTCTCTTAAAAGTTGGCTAGCGTTATCGACACCACTATCATCGTCCTCTTGCTCTTGACGTTTATCTTTTATATTTTCAGTGGCATCAAAATATTCAGATTGCTCTTCGATTCCTGGACTTAATCCATTTATAATTGATTTCTTTTCTTTACTGTAAATTCAAATTTTGATTATTAGAAGATAAAATTGCGTAAATTAAAATTTGTTTTTATAAAGCCTTAAAAAATTAAACTAACCTATGCTCCAAAGTACTAACTGCCGAAGTAAAAGTAACTCCTTGTGTGACATCCATCGACGGCGAACACTGTCTACGATTGCTTATATTCATTTCTGCTTTCGACTCCTTTGGCTTATTCTCAATTTCATGTATTAAACTTCTAGCAATGTGTTTTTGATTTGCAATTCCCGTTCGCGTTTCTAAATTACTTTTAGTTTGATCCGATGTAGACCCCACCCTACTCGAACTGCTCTCCGATTTTGAATCAACACAATTTTGCTTAACTTTTTCCACAGGCTTCGAAACGGCTTTGTATGAATTTGTATCACCTTGTTTAGTTTCTAAATGTACCGGCGAATCTCGTGTATATTTAAAAATTTTGAGATCATTTTGATACTTGGAATTCTTTTCAGACTTGACTTCCTTACTATCCTCCTCGTTTTCAATAACTTCTTGTCCAACTTCGTCGCCAGAAATGTGACACAGTTCATTGTTGTAAATTTTTATTTTATCTATTACCTTCTGCTGTGGCATCTCCACACATTTTATTTTATCATTGGTTGCTTCATTTACTATACCTTCAATATTTTCAAGAGCTTGAATTTCGTTTTCTATACTAACGCGCTTTTCTATCCTATTTTCGTCGGGTTGTTGCTTTTCTTCAAAAGCAAAAGTTATATTTTCCTTTTTCGGACTATGCACTTCCGGATTGTCTCCTCTTTCTTTACTGCTTTGTTTTAATATGCTTTTAGTTCGTTCCATTTTAACTTTAGGTGGAGCCGACACAATTGGTTTATTGCTTGTTTGAATGTCAACTATGTGAGTTCCATTTTGCGTTACTTCCGTTGGTTCGATACCATTCTGAACGATATTGCTTTGATCTTGTGACCGATTGGCCACTTCTTTTGGCACAACGCGAATTTCAAGTCGACCTGCCACCTGAAACAATTCAAAACATTAAGAATGAAATAATAATTCTAGGGCCGATCATACCTCCTGCAAGCCTTCATCGTTACCTTCCTCTTCACAATTCGTATTAAGACCTAAAATCATTACTGGCAAACTACCCCAATTGTGTGAATTTATGACACTAATTTTCTCTTCTCCAGGTTGAGTATTCTTTGTAGCTACATTTCTCATAACGTCAACTTTAAAAACTAAATCATCAAAAGCAGCTTGTTGCAAAAGTGGAGCCTTTAAACCCGCACGTATTGACGGCCCCAAGGAAGGACTAGACCAAGCCCTCGGTAAACCACCCATCAGTTCGGGGTAATCTTCAATTCCCGCTATGTTAATGTACTTCCTTTGACTATTTCTGGTCCTCGAATCTTCACTTATTTTACTTAAAACTGGCGGAACTACAACTGCGTTTGCTTCAGAAGTAAGTCCTAACACAACCTTATGTTCGGGACTTTCAGGTTTCCATTCATTATCTGTTGTTTCTTCGCTATCATCAAATTGAGATTTCCATTGGCTCGCTAACGTTAAAGCGCCTCCCTTTGTTACCTTGAAAAAAAAAGTATACAATTATAGCAAATTATTCCGTGAAAGTTTAATGTTTTCCGTTTATATACAATCAATTTATTAAATACAGGCACATTATATAAAATTCTTAATATAAGCAATAAAAAGTAGAAGGAAAAGTCGGTAAATTTCTATTATAGTCAGAATAAAAATTAAATGGACCAGTAACAATTCGTTTCCATTGTTAATAATCCAAAGCTTCCAAATTTAGTTTTCTCCATTTGTCTTACTGTTTTTTTTAAATTAGTGTTTTTGAAGTCGAGCCAACTTTTTAATGTATCTACATATGATTTTAGTATTATATAATATCTTATCATTTTAAGGCAGCCAAATCCATCTCTAGAGAATATTGTATTACATTCGCTTCGTCCTCTTTTTTCCTCTTCATGCCCACACAATTCCGCACTCTGTTTCAATTTTCTTCTTGCATTTGACACATTACACACGTATTACATGGGATGATGTTAACAAAGGATATGTGGCAAATGAAGGAAATATTGGGAAAGTTCAGGAAATATCTGGAAACAAGAAGAATGACAATAAAAATTCAGTTGTTAATTGAAAAAAAGTAAAAATAATTCAGTAACTTTCACAAACTCTCCTTCAATTGCATTTTTTTAAATTACCTGATTCCATTCAAAGTTTCTGCTGAATTCAACTTAAAAAATAGGGTAAAAATTTGTAAATGAAAGAAATGCAGTATAAATTGGTTAAGGGTGGGATTATAACAGAAGAAAATTAGTATTTGCACATGTATCATTGTCGTGAGGGTTAAATTTTAAAATTTTCCAGGAACTCTACTTTTTTAAACTGTGAGTTCGAACATCCCCACTGCTTTTTAAAACTCGGCGCCCCTGACTGTGGAGTGGTAGTATACAAATTATTTGGTAGTTTATTTAGCAGTTAGTCTGTTGATACGGTAAAAAATGATAATACATCATTATTCGAAAATGCAGATAAATCTACCTTTGCCCCAAACAAAAACTGTTGTAGGTACGCCTCTGTGTACAGTGCAAATCAGTTAATCCATTCGTGCGTATCCATAATTCCCCGCGGTTAATTCTGACTTTTTACTTTTATTACTTTTTTGTATTCAAATCAGCTACAATTAATTTGCCAATGTTCGCATCAGCTTCGCGGGCAATTTCTTACAACGTTGCGGTCGGCCACGATCTACGTTTTTGCCACCCTATGCTATGTACAGGGAGAGTTAATAATATGTATTATAATCTATTATAATATAATCAAATCTTGCTAAGTGAATGAACTGATCTAGTATTCACGGTAAAGCAAACTTGCAAACTTTTGTAATGAATAAAATAAGTCAGTTGAGTGTCGACAATGAAATGTTAAACAATTATTTCAATAAACGGAACTTCTCTCATGTAATTTTGAATTATTATTTCGTCGTCAACTAACTCTATACATTTTGGAAACACTAACATGCGAATTTATATTAAGTTTATTTAATAAATAAATAATATATTACATATTTCACACCTTCATAACTTTCATTCCTCCAAATGTTGACATTGTTTGGTGGTTTCGTGCTGGCACTTGTGAGTAACAATTTGTTAATACTGAATCAAATTTAAAAATAATAAAAAAGTTACTTATGCCTGATTTCTTCACTTCTAGTTCGGTAACTAATAGATAACTCGAAATCAAGAAATCGAACATTAATCGAATTTTATTATATTTGTACATTTCTAACGGCCGTCAGTCACTGTGAGTAGAGGTCCCAATTAATTGTTCTTGACTACCCTACTAACTAGAAACAATTGAAACAAATATTTATGTCTCGCTATTAATTTCACGTCCAAGCTTTATTGTTTTACATTTAATGTGGCGTCCACCATCAATTTGACGTCCTTGTACGGACGTCAATTTACTAACTTGTTTACGGTAATTAAAACAGGAAATTGTTGCAATAATTTTCTATTCTCTTTATGTGACCGACGGTAAGCAATTTTCCGATTTTAAGGAATTTAAGCCTGATTTTCACATATAAAACCATGCTGTATTGCTAAATATCGTAAATATTCATTGTTTACATTCAAATTTAAGTTTTGTGATGTGATGTTTAATGTAATTGAAATGGGAGTTATTTTCGTAACTGTCAAGTGTTTTTTTTTCTTATCTGTCAAGTGATACAATCTCAACTACACAAAACAATGGCAACACTGTCGGACGCAATATTGATAGTAAATTGAATAAAAATATACATATGAATGCCAAAATGTACGCAGTGTAAAAGCAGTTTAACTAATATATACACAAGGATGTCAAATGGTCACACTTTGAAAGGAGCTACAAATGATTGTGATTTGGAAGACAAATATATTTTGGCTGTAAAATACATAGTACATAAGCAACTTAAACAAACAATAAATCATACTTTACTTATTAGCTAACTTTGTTTTTTCTAGTGGATGCTAAATTGCACCCTCTTTTGAAGGAAGTCCAAATGATAGCGAAATATATAAGTATATCTTTCGTGTTCGTCAATGTGATAAATAATACGCCCCTTGGGTATCTACAAGTTAAGTATGGTTGTTTAGTAACTAGTGTAGTAAAAATAGATAATTTAGAAGAAATAATCAGGGGATCAATGAAACTCGGCATAAATGTTGTTAAAGGGTGGCAAAAATTCAAGAGATCTTTTGTTTTCTTTTTGTACGTTAAACATTTACCAACTTATGATTTGTTACAAGTTGGTGTTTTTTCAACCCCTATGTAACTGTTTATTTTAAACCCGAGTTTAAAGGTAAAAGTCCTACTTAAAAAATATGAAATACAAAGTTGCAAGATATTTTAATTGTTTTGTATTATCCTTTACGAGAAAAATTGACCAAGTTGTGGCTATTTGTTGTTAAGAAAATGTGTTTTTATGGAAATCAAAATTGTTAAGTTTTTTATTTAAATTATTAATTATTTAAATAATTTAATAACTAAGTGCAAATGTTTTAGCATAAAAGTATTTGAGATCGTTAATTATTTTATTGACGTTTAAAAATAAAAATAAAAAATGTCAATTGGAGGAGTTTCTCTATTTTTGAGGCATCAATTTTTTTAGATTTTTTTGACTGCGTTTAGCACAAAAAAAATGTATTCAAAATTTTTAAAAAATTGAACGCAGGGTTTCCAGACCAATAAATTGAATCAGTATCCTGCATTTTTATTCAACTTTCATATTCAGATATTATTACAAAAATTTAAAATTAGAAACTTCTCCATTAAATCCGTTTTAACATTTTGAGTAACTGGCAAAAACTGTTGGAAACCACTGACACCGACTTAACACGGGAGTTGAAAAAACACCAGCTCGTAAGAAGTTTCAGTAAATCTTTATCGTACAAAAAAAATAAAACAATCAAATTTAAAGATAATTTATCTACAAAAAAGATCTCTTGTCATGTTTCAATAAAATTAATCGTTTTGTAATTATGCACAAAATAGATATTCACGTGAAAGTGATTCTTTACCTGATTAGCCGACAATTATTATTGAAGTACTCGACCGCGTAGCGTAGCAGCTGAGTACTTTAATTGTCGCTGTGTCAGGTAAAGACATTTTCTTGACATATACGGAATACTATTTTTTCTGAAATCACGCGATTAATTGAATTGAAAAGATTTGATTATTATTATTTATGACTAATATCAACGAAATAAAATCAAAAACAAAATATTTTACTAGTAAAATTTAATTTGCAATAACTTGTCATTTCTGAGTCTAAAATCAATGTTTGAAGACGATTTTGAAGATCCTGTATACTTTTCAACTGATATAAGCGCAGCTGCACACTGCCATCGAACAAGTCAAAGATTTCAGAACTACAAATAACATATCGGCATTTATTTGTAGCCTATACATGTGGAAAAATGTACCTTATGCAAGTTCAACAACATTGCTGATTCCGGAGGGGATGTAACAAATATTTAAAAAGCATGGATGGTGGTAATCTACAAGTGTAGCTGACGGTTATATTGTAAGTCTTTAGAAAAAAAATTCCAACTAGAAATGGAATACAAGGAAGAAAGCAACCGACTGACGCCGTTTTTGGTTCAGAACAGCATCAAATTAATTTTTCCGAAATAGTTAGTTCTACAGATTCCAGTAAAAATGTTAATGGTGCTGTGGTTCCAAAATTATTATATGTCATCAAAATTTTGTTAATCAAGTTTTTCAATACTATGTTATACTTTCGTATTTTCCTAAAAATATAAAACCGGAAACATTGAAGCCGGAATAGAGAAATGCCTAATTTTGCAATGACTGATGATTTTGTAATATAATATTACAGTGATTTGGCCTTTACTGTCGTTAGTTCGGTCAAGTTTTATTTTTCTGGGCCAGAAAGTTGCAGTAATTGATCAAGTATGGCCGATTTCAGAAAAAAGTAATTATTTTCGGTTTCTAAAAAAGTAAGTAATCGACTACATCTATGACAGTTTTGTTGATCCCTTAAGTTTTTCTTCAATGACCAAAATGGAGCTATTTTTACTGTACTAAACGAGGACATATTTGCAGACGTGATAAGAGTTAATTCTCTCATTGGTGCTTACTTGGCTTCATTCTGATTGGAGACATCATGTCTGTTTTCATGTTGTTATTATGTTTTCGTGTTTAGTATGTAATGTTATTTAGTACCGTGTGTAAACACAGTGAAGGGTTTAGAATTGAAAACCTTCAGTTAGAAAAAAAATGTCATGAATTGAGAGTTGAAACTTGGCTTCAGTATGGAGAACAAATCATAGTGTATCTAAACATCGCACGTATCATGTATTCAATAGAGACGGATAGAAGGAATTTTTCATACATCAATATTTATTCATTTCATTAAAAAGAGAAGCATGCCAATATTATGAATTTTATAGGACAGCAATCATTAAGCTATTGTATAACATAAAGATTCCTCCCCATGCATAACATCCAAGTATCATTTTTAAAATACAAAAAATTGCAAAAAAAATCTACGCAATATTTCCTTTACTGGTTCTTTCAAAATTTGAAAACTTAAATTTATAACCTGTAAGACTTGTACACTAAATTAGGGAATTACCCTAAAGCTTTGTATTAGTAACAAAATAACATCAATTTTCTTTTACATTTTGTGATAAGTCATTCTATTCTCAAAAGCAAATTAAAAAACAAACATTTAAGGAGAAAATGCGTTCAAAAATATAGGGAATTACAAAAACAAATTTGGTGTTAGAAGAACAAACAGAAAAGTTTAGTAACAAATTCACACCAACCTGTTGACTAACATTTTCATCATCCATTACAGCAAATTGAGTTAAACTTTGATCACGAACGCCTGATCTCGAACTTCTAGCAGCCGAAGGTTGACGCCTCCTAGGCCTCTCTTGTTCCGGAGTAGCAGGAGAATCCACCACAGTACCGCTTTGAGGAGGCGTAACAACTCGCAACCGTCCTAACGTAGCAACACCAGATTGGCTCTTACGTAATGGCACTGGTTTTTGATTTGTATCAGCAACGGATCTGGCCGATGCTGCACCTTCGTTGTCTAATTTTTCTGGAGTTTGTTCTAAATGGGAAGTGGCTCGACGTCTTGGTCCTGCAAAATGAAATTTTAAAAGCGAATTAGGCAGGAAATCTTTATAACAAAGTTACCTTGAGTTACTTGTTCTGTAACGGTCGCATTACAATTTTTGTCAACAGTTGCTTTTGTGACTGCTTGCGTTTCGGTAACAAATGGTGCCGTATTTTCAGTCTCTAATCGTCTCCTTCTCGCTTCTAGCTGCGCCTGAAATTAAATAATGTAAAAATTAAAAAAAATAAAGCCATTTTTTACCTCCTTATTATCAGTTGGTTCGATATTTTCTTGATTATTATCGGTAGGCGTGTGTTTGTGTCGAGGTATGGTAATGGGAGCAATTTGCTGTTGAGGTTGAGGGGAAGGTGTGATGGTCATATTATCGCCAATAGGTACTTTTTCCCAATCGTAAGGGTCGGAATCTTTCACGCCTCTCCTCTTCATACATCTCTCAAAAATACCAATTAGCATCTTAAAAAAAGATAGCAAATTAGCACTACAGTTGTCGAGTTTTAAGAAATCTTACCTGATAATCGGGCTTATCCGCATATTCTAAAACCTGTATGTGATCTAAAAATTGTTTAAGATCGGACGGCAGATGCTTGAGAAGTAATCTGTGATCGTATTTTTCCTTCATTAAACCTACTTGTTCTTTATCTTTCACTTTTCTCCATGGTAATTGTCCATTAACAAATTCAACTAACATATAAAATAGACTCCACAAATCATCATGTCTACCCATTTCTGTAAATATTTAAAATAAAAAAAAGAAAGTTTACTCAAACACAAAATAAACCTTTATTCCTATGTGCATTTATACTAGCGTAACGTACGGTACCACGAAATCCAGCAGCAGCTCTGGGTGCTCTAACTTCACCCGTTGCCGTCGTATACTGTCTCGCTAAACCAAAATCCAACATATAAACTTTTCTACAATTATATGGCATCCGTCCCATGGAAAAATTACTAGGTTTGATATCACGATGTAAAAAACCAACGGAATGAATGCTTTCAATAGCTTTAAGAATTTGTAAACCTAATCGTAAAGTTGTAGATAAACTAAAAGCTGATCGTGGCTGAGCACGTCTCAATTCTGCCAAATTTCTGCCTTGAAGCTGCATGACTACGTAATTAAATCTATCGTTTCGACCACAACCAATAAATCTGAAAAATATTAAATTGTACAAGGCAGTTTCTTCAAATAAGTGTAAATATTATTTATGTCTGTTGTGCTTTAATTGTAGACTGCATTTTGCCTTAGGTGAATTTTGACTTCAATTGCCTAACAGGTGGAGATTAGCTCCCAAGTCAAGATTGGATATGCAAAACGCCGTCAACTCGTACGCCACACTTTTGTAATGTACAGCCAAGAAGAATTGCAGTTGTATAGAAATTATTTAATTTTTGGGTTTGCCTACGATGCGTTCCATAAATCGTCTCATAGAGTCGATTGCATTAATTTTATTTAAGAATTCTCATCTTACAGTTTTAATGTAAAACTTTTCATACGAAATAATTATGCCAGACGGTTAATATTCATAAAATAAAAATTATTTTGTAATTGCATATAAGCTAGAAAGTGTTAACGTAGGATATGATTAGTGCGGTATTGAGTAATTTGTGTCTTTTATTTGAAAAATCTTACAAAAATGATGTAGTCATTGTGTAGGGTTAGGCTTATATCTATTGATTATCTAAATATAAAGAAAAATTCTGATATGCTCATAGGATTATTGCACATAAACAAAATTAGAGTAATATCAACGATAATATTCCATTAGGGGATTCCTAATAATTACTATATTATTATATAGTTTTATTCACAGAATATAAAATGTTTGTAAAATTTTAGACATAAAATCCTATTTGTTTTCACAAATATCTTTATCATCTTTAGAAAATTTTGAATTTCAGGGTCCGGATTAACGTCCTATCCCCAAGATTCAATTTTTTTAATTGACTTAAATCTGGTTTGGCAAAATAAACTAACGAAGCTGATCGGCCTTCGGAATTGTTAAACAGCCTTCGTCCACCATATTTATGTTAACCAGCAACGTCACATTTTTTCTTTCGCTCATTAGAAAATACTCATTTTAAAAACAACTGGATAAATCGGTTTAAAACTTTGGAGAATATAATATAAAACAGCATATCACGGTCCTGTTTTTGTCAATCAAGATATCTTGAATTAATTCAATGAAATTCTTATATGCGGCATTATAATTTAAGTTTTATATTTAAATTTGATACTTTGCTTTATCAGTGGAAGATATGATTGGAAATTCCTGGTGTAAATTTTCAAATTGAAAAGCTATGCGTATTGCAAATTTTGCATTAAAATCGATTTTTTGAACGTTCCAGTGATTTTTTTTGATTTTAAACTTCGAGTTTATTAATCCAAATATTTGGGATAAACATTAGTCACTGTATTGGATATTTTTGCTGGCTTTTATAATAAATACTTCATTTGAAAATTTATTCGTTCAAATAATACATCTCGGAAGAGAATGGATTAGCATTAAAATTGTTTAAACTCTCCATCAACATCTTGAGGTTATTTACCACCAGATCCATCCAGCTATGAAGAGCAAGACATCCATCGAGTTAAGATCTTCGTTCGTGTCGTCAGATTTAATTTGTTAATTTTCATATTAATTGGTAATTATTGAGCGAACGATTTTATTGGGTCGTTATTTCGAACTCACCTTATTATCTTGATCAATCCTGTATTAATCCGTTCATTATTGCGCAATATTGCGCTTAATTGCATCTCAATAACTATTAAATCTAAAACTAAAGCTGATCACCATTATTATTATAAACGATTCTGCAGTTTCTTCGGTGTCTGCTGTTTTCTTGTTATATAGGGTGGTTTTAAATTGCGTGGCGCCCTGCTCCGCTTTGCTCTCCGGAGCGTATCACTTAACTACCCATCATCGAAAAAGAAGAATCGTCTCTGTGATGTATAGTTTTGCATCTCTCGCCTCTACGAGCGTGCAAAGAGGCAAATCTGGCATTCAACCCCAATTCATGTCGAAATTTGTCGTTTTTTGCAAACTTTCGTAGAAAAACTTGATATTTCGACATCTTCTTCATCGCTTTGCTTCTTGACAGAAGCGTCGTGACCCAGCTTGGCGAAGCCAAGATAAATTTTCATGGGAATATATTTCATGGGGTGGTTTCCGTTGCCTTCCCCACGGTCCACAGATTGATATTGGACCTTTGATCACAGCAGTGTATTCGACCGACTAGGACTCGAACCGCGGTTTACCGCTCTCCAGTCGCCGGTGTATGCTTTACGCTACACTGCTGGTGATATTTCGACATAAAACACGTATTTTTTAAAACATAAAAATATTAAATAGCTTATTGTATTCCCAAATGGAGTTTACGAATGAAAATTTTAAGTTAATCCGTCAAATCGTTTTTGAGATAAGAATTTTATAGTGACACTGCAGGTGAAAAACCAAAAAACGACCACATGCAGTTTCAAAGCTTAATAACAATGACTTGCTATGGTTAGGATTCTACATAAACCTGTATGCCTAAACGGCGCTTAAGTGCGTCAATTGCTAAACCAAGTTACCCAGGCGAAGTAAAAAATTTATTCTGACCGTCTTCTCTCGGAAGGCAGTAGCTACCCACCGAGATAATTAGCCAGAAAAGCCCCTCCTGTTAGAAAGGGCTTCGACACTCAAAATCAAATTAACGACTAAGAAGGAGAAGAGCGTGAGAATTTTTAACTTTACATGTATAGATAAACCAAGACTTCTTCTTTGTCAGCCCTTTAGCCCACTCCTGAGCATCAGCCTCTTTCTCTAAGAGAAAGGTTTACAGCATTAAGACCCCACGGCTGCTTAGTCCGGGTTGGGGAATTTGCCTGTAACCCTTTATTATTGTTGATGTTGGCAGTTATCAACTCAGGGGGACCTTCGGTTTTGCGTGCCTCCGAAGCACGGGAGACGGTCACGGATAGAAAGAAAATTTTCCTTACTAGACTCCTCCCGGGATCGAACCGGGTGCCTTTGCATCAGTAGTTGATCGCTCTAACTACTAGGCCAAGACTGAGACTATTGGTATTATATTAGGCGGATCTGCTATATTTGCCACTAAATCTAAAAGCGCTACGTTGTTGGCTGAGTCGCTAGTCAGTTCGTGTTTAAAAAGTTATAAAATACTTTTAGATCAAACTATGAGAATCTTTATTTTCAAAATTTTATTATTAAAAAAAAAGACGATGATCTAAAGATTGCTAGCATTAAGCAAAATATTAGCTCCGTACCAGAATTGATGCTCAAAAAAGTTGCTTATGAGACTCCAGATTGGCTTGATTGGAGAGTCGAAAATTGCAGGCAAAAAAGAGCGGAAGCAGGAATGAATCCCAATTCTGTTACAGATTATTTTGTTTTTCCCAATTTTCTCAGAATTTTTACCAGATTTTGATGAGAAAACTAAGCCGTTGCTCAATTTTTACCTCTTTTGTGCTTTGAAGTTTAATTCGTTCTAACGCCTTTTTGTGCCTAGATTAGTTAAATTTGAGTTCGATTTAAAAATATTTTTTAAATTTCAATTCCGAAAAACAGAGATTCCTCTTTGTTAACCTACACGAAATAAATTACTTTCCGAGAGTTTTGAAATTTTGTTTACGTTTTTGTAGATGCAAATGAAGTTTTTTTGTACTTGGGTAAATTTTTGAAAATTGCAGTATTCTTCGACAGAAAAGCCAAAACTGGCTGTGCAATTCAGTTTTGATTAAAAATTATGTTACATATTTGTATATTGCTGATAGAGAAATTCTTTTCTTAGCAGTATTTCCTAGATTAAAAACTAATTGGTGTAATTAGACTAAAGTAATTAACAACATATTATGAATTGATAAGGGTAGATAAAAACTAAACTCTCAAGATACTGCTGTAAGAGATGTTCGG
This sequence comes from Lycocerus yunnanus, assembly GCA_036346125.1. Classification (NCBI taxonomy): domain Eukaryota; kingdom Metazoa; phylum Arthropoda; class Insecta; order Coleoptera; family Cantharidae; genus Lycocerus; species Lycocerus yunnanus. The sequence continues at coordinate 3,006,095 of JARFIX010000016.1, read as the reverse complement.
TTGTTTTTCGAGAAACCCTGTACAAATAGCACAAATTCAAAATATTTTAACAGTAGGCGGTATGAGGGAGCCTAAGGTTGACGCGAGGCCACAGGCCGAGCAGGCGCGCGGAGCTAACTAGAAGGCTGCCATACTGACTAGTATAACATTATTAAACTGTGTTAATTAGTGTAAATTTATTAAATGCCATTAATTTTTGCCTATGTAATTCGTTCTTTGAGCGAAAGAGATAATAATTCCGAAGTAAGTTTTTGTTTACAAATGAATGTTACTTTGTGTTGGCATGCAAGAAATATTATACATTAATTTAAATTTTTGGAATTTGATTCCAGTGATGGATGAGAGAATTCTGAAGTCAAATTTCTAAATATGAGAATTTCAAAAAATCCTATATATAATTTTAAAATCGGACGTTAACACTTTGATAAAATTTCTAGTTAGATAGAAGCATCTATGCAGTTATGCTGCTTAGCATAAAAACTACATCGTAACAATCGTAATAAGCAAAGCAGAACATATAATTCCCTCGTTTATAAAGAAATAAATATCCAATATGTATAATTTGATACCAGAGGAAATCAAGGCTGATATATAAGTAAAAAAGTATATTATAAGAAAAAACCTTCGATACTTTTGCATTCGTTAATTATTTATCGTATTATTTTTTAATTATTGATTTTTTTTTGTGTAAATGTAGCACAGTTGGTAACAATTTACAACTACATACCGACAAACATGTTCCTTTCCTTGCAATTTTTTGAGAACTGCTACTTCCATTTTTAGTACTTGTTTCGGTTGTCGAGCTGACTCTACCTTGAGAGCCACTTGTTCTCTAGTAATCAGATCTAAGCCTTCATATATTTCTCCAAAACCCCAACCCCCGATTTTTTTCACTACCTACAAAAAAATAAAATAAATACGCCGTGTAATTCAAAGTTTTATTCTTTCTTACCTTCCATCTCTCTTTGACGACATGTCCTGGTTGTAGAAGATCTTCAGAAGTCATTGTGATATTGTTATTTTGGTCTGTTGAATCGAGTGCTCCTTCCCAACTTATATTCGTTTTCCTACAACATTTTCTTTGTTATTACAAGCTGTAATCTTCGGTTTTGTGATAACGGTGCCGATATATCTAAGTTGCAACGAGGGCGACCGTGTATGTAAATCATAAAAATCTTGGAAGGATGCACAGATGCGTGATTTAATATAGGAATTTGAATTGGCGGATATTGACGCTCAATATTTTTTCAAAGCATAACCAATCTCACAACGAGCGAAACCGTGCGTTTCGCGATAGATTTTTTCTTGTAGATAAAAACCACAATTCATTGTGTTAAAACCAAAAAAAAATCGGGAGGTAGTATGAGTTGCATAAAGTAAGGCGCTGATGAATGGTGAAATCCAGCTGATTTTTACGACGCATGTGCATTCTTTGCCAAGATAATCGTCCTTGATTGGAGTACGCCCAGAACTTATTGATTTTATAACAATGTTAAACAGAATTAAATCATTTTTTTAAATAAACAAACTAACCGAAACTATGAAATTATAATCATCTTGGTTCCACACCAAACCAACAATCACAGGAACATTAATTCCGGGATGGCCATTTTCGAATTTTAAATTTCAAAAATTTTGCTGTTTGCAATTTTGAGAAAAAAATTTAATCCAAAGTCACATACGCAATAAAGGAACTGTGGCGATTGTTCTCATGGTAAAAATACGAGATAATTTTAGAATCTTCCAATTTAAAATATCACAAAGTTGAAAAACGGTAGAATATAAATAACACAGTTTTTTAAATCACTGAAATTACTGCATAAACCCAAACGACACTTAAACACAAATTTTACTATTACATGCGTTTAATTACTTTCAAACTTAATAAGCTGTCGAGGCGAAAAGGTAGGTAGCAAAGGTAAAATTGCAGGGTCAAGGAAATGTGTGGAATAATTAATAAAACAAAGTAAGAAAATTATAATAAAATAATTAAAAATACGTTAGAATATTATTTTTAAAATTAAAACTTAATTTTGCAAGCGTATTAAATAGCCAATTTTATAGTTCTTACGGTTTAGTGAAAATGTAATCGATAGGTTCGCCATCTTTTACACTGCCATGAAGTTAGGTATTGCCGTTTCCCGCTCGAGAGTATTTTATTATTTTAATTCAAATGCGAATGGAAGAAATAGTCATATTGTGAAATATATCCAAAAAATGAAAGATGTCATATATTACTAAAATTTTGATACTGTAATTTCTTTTGCTTGTTTTTTGACATTTTAACTTTCTTGATTTCTATTTTTGAAATTTAAGTAGGTAACACACACTTGAACGATATGAACACGTTCAACTACCGTTCCGACCTCCAACGAAAATGTCTCTTTCGTGTTTATTTTTAACTTTAACATGATCTATTATTATAATTTTCAATGATTATTATGATTTTTAAAATTAACGAATTTCACTAGTCCTTACCTACCTACCTACCATTTGACTTGTAAAATAAATCATCAACAGCTTTTTTTTTTGTTTAAGTTTATTTAGTATTACCAAAATATCCAACAATATTGATCGACAATAAATTTCATATTTTTAGTGTTAGTATTCCCGTGTGGTACAAAATAGACCTGCACAATATAGAAAACGTTGCACCAAGCCGAGCAAGGATAAAACACGAGTGCCCAAATATTTGTTTATCTCTTTCTTGTGATTGCAAATGATATTCCTAGAAAGTCAAACATCAGCACCTGACGGTTGCATCAGCATTATTTATCCAAAGCTTACGAAACCTATTAGTTTTAATAAGCAATTTTGTTACAATTAAATACTTTGCGGCCTTCAAATAAACTTGATGAGAATGCGGAAGATTGCAGAACCTACAGACAATCCAATCCAAGAGCATGTTTTAGTTCATCGACCCGTCGCTCGTCTAGAAAACATCTCAGGTTAATTAAAATTTTTATTATTATGGAAGTACGTTCTTTTTAAGTATATCGATTTTTACTTCATTTGAACAATTAACATATTATGTACTACATGAGAAAAAAATGACTTGAATTTTTTCGCCCAAGTGGCTTCCTAGTGCCTACTTCAACCGATTACATGTTAAGTGCAATTTAAGCACTCGTTATACCTACATACTTGTAATTTAAATGTACAGTGCAGATGTGCTGAAATTTTGCCAATTTTAATGCACCAAAAAAACTTTTTCTTAAATTATCTCTGTAACAATATCTTTCAGAAATTTCACAATCCATCTCATTTTTTGTACGGGACTTCCAGTAGTTCTAAGTTTAAAACTTTGTTTTTGTTTTATAAATATGCAACTCGCAGGGTACCCAACTTATTTTTTTTTCTATAATTTAATAGGAGGCCAAAGCTCCTGTGCAATAATAGCTATTTGTGCAACTAGGTAGAAAAATTACATTCTCACCCCCTCGCATATAAAATTTTATATTACAGTTAAATTCAAATAAAATATGGTAGGTATGATTTTCGAAACGATATTAATTATTCAAACAAGAGGGCATTGTGAAAACTAAGTTTTCAACAATGATCATTTAAAGCAAGTGGTTACGAATTAAGTGTAATTGACCACGCTTCCATATTTAGTCAATAATTGCACAGTTAGTTAACTACACCCATGTTAAGCCAAATATGATACATACTACTTGTATTGGTGCAACAATTACTACTTTCATTTTATGACCGTATAAGTTAAGATTAAAATTTTTTTTATTAAATAATAATTGATATTGAAAAATTCCATCTAAAGAATGTATAATTTACATATCAATGAAAAGTCTTCTGAGTGATTTAATTATCTCTGCTTCACTGCTCTGAAAAAGGTAATTTTTACTTTATAATAATGTAATATAAAATAGTATTGTTTTCATGCAGAAAAAATTGAGATTTTGATGGATTTACACTTTTTGAGGTTCCATGAGCAAAATAAGAGCATTTCCAAAAAATGCCAGTGTGTGTAATCAAATTGTGTGTGCTCTCTACTTCAAAAACGAATAGAAATTTCGAAACCAAATTTGAGATTTCGAGCTGATCAGATTTTGGTTGAAATTGGTTCATGGAAACTAAATATTAGTTTTAATTTAATATTTCAAAAACTAGTTGAAATTTTAAAACCAAATTTGCTATTGCGAATTGTTACATTAAAACTTAGAGCTGATTAAACTTTGGTTGGAATTGGTTGATATGGAAATTATTTCTCTTAAATCTTTTTAATTTAAATTAGTTTTTAGTTAATATTTTAAAAACTAACACTAAAACTTAGAGCTTATCTCCCAGTCCCCTCAGTCTTATTTAAAACTATGTTTTCAAGTTAGAAATTTGACGATATATTACATAAATTTGACTTGTTACATTTCGGATACCAAATTATTTGAATTCGTATTTTGAAGTATTTTTTTTCTATTTTTAATTTTACATTTAATTCTCACACTTAGCACACAGAAAACCGCCAGAGAAAAAGGTCCCTAAAACCACAAAGTTAGTTCACCGTTTCTTACACACATGTGCTGGGATAATGCCCAAAATAGGTTCAAGAAAACTTATACAGGTAAAATTTTGTGTAAAACTAGAAAGGAAAAATATTAAAAATAAAGTTTTACACAGATCAGTGGAATTGGACTCAATTATCTGTAAGTAAGGACTAGGACCCTTATTAATATGATCCATTGTTTAAAAGAACTTTTATTAAAAAACCTAGGTTATAATTAATTTGTTCTTGGTCGTTTTTGCTTCTTGTCAGAATCGTCAGACCCAGCTTGGCCGAAGCCAAGATGAATTTTCATGGAGTATAACTCATGGGGTGGTTTCCGTTGCCTTCCCCATGGTCCACAGATTGATATTGGACCTTTGATCACAGCAGTGTATCCGACTCGACTAGGACTCGAACCGCGGTCTACCGCTTTCCAGTCGGTCGGTGTATGCTTACGCTACACTGCTGGTCATTATTGGTCATTATTAATTTACCTACCTAAATTATTGATACTAATACTTGGAGAAAAAAAATGCATTTAATTAATAATCTCCATATACAGGATAAAAAATCAAAAGTCTGCGATTTTGGCTTGCGGAGGCTGGCCCTAGCTGTCAGTTTTTGAAATTGATCATTAGTCGTTCAAATACTTTAAATTGTGATCTAAATCCCCATAATCATGATTAGTAAATCCAAATTCTATTAATGCAACAAGAAACTGTCCAATTGCACCGTTTCACAATGAACCAGTAAATGATATAACATAAATATCAATAAGATATTTCCAGTTTCTCAAGACCATTTACTCTTGGTCTTCTCACACTCCCCATTTTCCTTCGGGGAGATAATAGTTTAATAAACATAAGATTGAGTATATTAACTTGTAAAGTATATTTTAAGAATGCTATTTTAAAATTATTTTAATAATAGTCAAGTTAAATTTATTGTTAATATACTATATAAGTATTATACTTTTATTTATAAATATCTTTTGTCTATAAATTTAATTAATTTGACTAACCAAGACCACCAAGTTTAATCTTTATTCAAAAAATTTTGAATTTAGAAGTGGGAACATAAATCGAGCATTGGTATGAATACAATTCGTGATCTAGGGGTCGAATTACCATTATTTACCAGATCTGTCTCTCTTTAGATTATTTATTATCACTTTTCCTAAATGAAAAATTGTTCTCTTCTTTCTTATGTATGATATATAACTTGCGTGCTAAATACTATCATGGAACATGGATATAGGGAACTCACTGCTGAACGTGGTTTCTGATCTTCTATTTGGTTTTATTTTTATCTAATTTTTTTGAGCTCATAATTATTTAATTTTATTTATTCTAACTGTTCCACCACTGAGTAATTTTCTCAAATTTTAATTTGACATCTATTTCTTTTACGGGATACACTGTAGAGGTAATACATTTAACGAGGGTTAACCGCTGGTGAAGTTTTTTGTACACATCTCATGAAGTACATGACATCTCATGTGAAGTACATGAAGTACTTCACGTGGAACATCCTCCAGTGCCTCTGCAACGGAAGATCTTCAATTTACTTCTGATAAAAAATAAACTACTCGATCCGG